>RQSC01000029.1:199443-202229 GCA_013416795.1 Prasinococcaceae sp. CCMP 1430
CCGTGAACCCGCGAAACATCGCTTTTTTCTGCTTTCCCTTGGGAAAAAAAGAATAAGCTCTCCTCTGCTGAAGGCCTTACCCGCTCGCGGCGAATAGAGGGGGAGGGGAACCCTGGGTGCCTTGTGGTTTGGCACATAAAAACCAGCTCCTCTTGATGTTCTCGCGACCTTTTCAACCTTTTTCAACACCAAACCTTCAATCAAGTCTGATTTGATTCGAAATTGCCTACACTTTTGACAATGGATATCTTGGCTCCTACAACGATGAAGAACACAGCGAAATGTGATACGTAGTGTGAATTGCAGAACTCAGTGAACCATCGAGTTTTTGAACGCATATTGCGCTCCCAGGTCCTCCTGGGAGCATGCCTGTTCGAGTATCATTCTATTATGACAACCTAGCTTTTGCTGGGCAATTGTTGTTTTGCAGGTCGATGAGGATTCTCATCTGTCCTGCTAAGTCAGGCCCTGGACAATCTCGTGCCCTCAGTGATTCCTTTTAGGAAGAAAACTAAGGTGCAAACCTGTCCACAAGGGAGAGTCTCTTTTCTTCATTTTTGATCTCGAATCAGACAAGATTACCCGCTGAGCTTAAGCATATTAATAAGCGGAGGACAAGGAACTAACAAGGATTCCCCTAGTAACGGCGAGTGAACCGGGAAAAGCTCATCTTGATAATCTGAGAGGTTCCCTCTCCGAATTGTGGTCTTTAGATGCGACATCTGTGGCGTGCTAGGTGCAAGTCTTTTGGAACAAGGTATCACAGAGGGTGAGAATCCCGTTCACAATCTGGCATCCGCTGCTTGATGATGCGCATTCATAGAGTCGGGTTGTTTGGGAATGCAGCCTAAAGTAGGTGGTAAATTCCATCTAAAGCTAAATAACGGTAGGAGACCGATAGCAAACAAGTACCGTGAGGGAAAGATGCAAAGAACTTTGGAAAGAGAGTTAAAAAGTGCTTGAAATTGTTAAAAGGCAAGCGGTTGAACACAGTTGTGCCTTCTGCGGATCAGTCATTTGGATTCTTTGTGCCTTCAGGTTTGCCCTGTTGGCCCTCTGGTCCAAGTGATGCACTCTGTAGAGGGCAGCCAGCATGTGCTTCCTGTGTGGCATACTTCTGAGAGGAAGGTAGCATCAGGCTTCGGTTTGGTGTGTTATAGCCTCTCAGTTCTGTCATGCAAGGGGCAAAGGTACCAATCGCACCCTTCGGCGGCAGCTTGCTGTTGTGCGATCAAGATGCTGGAAAGATGTGTTTAACCGACCCGTCTTGAAACACGGACCAAGGAGTCTAACATGTGTGCGAGTGTCAGAGTGGCAAACTCTAGCACGTAGTGAAAGCAAATGATGGTGGGATCGCAAGTGCACCATCGACCGACCATGATCTTCTGAGAAAGGTTTGAGTATGAGCACACCTGTTGGGACCCGAAAGATGGTGAACTATGCCTGTGTAGGGTGAAGCCAGAGGAAACTCTGGTGGAAGCTCGTAGCAATACTGACGTGCAAATCGTTTGTCAAACATGGGTATAGGGGCGAAAGACTAATCGAACCATCTAGTAGCTGGTTCCTTCCGAAGTTTCCCTCAGGATAGCTGGCACTTATACAGTTTTACTGGGTAAAGCGAATGATTAGAGGCCTCGGAGTTGAAACAACTTCGACCTATTCTCAAACTTTGAATAGGTAAGACGAACAGGTTGCTTAATTGAACTTGTTCAGTTAATGGAAGTGCTTAGTGGGCCATTTTTGGTAAGCAGAACTGGCGATGTGGGATGAACCAAAAGTCCTGTTAAAACGCCTTATTGCCCGCTCATCAGATTCCAGAAAAGGTGTTGGTTCATTTAGACAGCAGGACGGTGGCCATGGAAGTCGGAATCCGCTAAGGAGTGTGTAACAACTCACCTGCCGAATGAACTAGCCCTGAAAATGGATGGCGCTTAAGCGGGCGGTTTACACAGGACCATGATGGCAAATGCAAGGTCATCATGAGTAGGAGGGCATGGAGGTTGTGAAGCATCCTCGGGCGTAAGCCCAGGTGAAACAGCCTCTAGTGCAGATCTTGGTGGTAGTAGCAAATATTCAAATGAGAACTTTGAAGACTGAAGTGGAGAAAGGTTCCATGTGAACAGCAATTGGACATGGGTTAGTCGACCCTAAGTGATAGGGAAACTCTGCTAAAGGTGCACTTGTGCGCCGACTATCAAAAGGGAATCGGGTTAATATTCCCGAACCTGGATGTGGGCATTACGTGGTAACACAACTGAACTGCGAGATGCTGGTGGGAGCCCTGGAAAGAGTTCTCTTTTCTTTTTAACAGTTTATTACCCTGAAAACAGATTGCCTGGAGATAGGGTTAAATAACTGGGAAAGCACCTTACGTCTTGAGGTGTCCGGTGTGCTCTCAACGGACCTTGAAAATCGCAGGGAAGAACACTTTCACGCCAGGTCGTACTCATAACCGCATCAGGTCTCCAAGGTGAACAGCCTCTAGTTGATAGAACAATGTAGATAAGGGAAGTCGGCAAAATGGATCCGTAACTTCGGGAAAAGGATTGGCTCTAAGGGCTGGGCCTAGGGGTCTGCATTCAGAAGCGCAAGATGGTTTGAGGACTGCTAGGGGCGGCTTCGGTTGCCTCTGGCGGACCTCTTATTGTTGACCCGTGGAAGAGTGCAGAAAGCCGGTGTTTCACTGTGCTGTCCCTAAGCAATGAACAGCCAGCTTAGAACTGGTACGGACAAGGGGAATCCGACTGTTTAATTAAAACAAAGCATTGCGATGGTCCCAACGGATG
>RQSC01000029.1:238572-275823 GCA_013416795.1 Prasinococcaceae sp. CCMP 1430
CCCTGTGCCGCGCGCCGCCGCCAGCCGGCGCCGCGCCGAGGCCTCCGAGCCGCCAGCGTGGCGCCCTCGCCGAAAAAGATCTGGCGTTTGTTGTTGGAACTGAGGGGGCTCGAGCGCTTTGGCAGAATGCAATCGTTTTGACCTGGGCTGGGGGCGAGGGGGCGACTGCAATTCGCACGTAAAAATACGTGAGGACAGCGGACGGCGTCGAGCGCCGTTCGTGCCGCATCTACGAGGGCTGTGGTGCCGATGCTGGTGGCCGTCACTCGCGCTGGGCAGGAGTAGAGGGAGTCGTCTCGACGGTGTGCTCGCTCTCCCTCGGCCTCCTGCTGCGCAGCCGCAGGAAGAGGGTGGCGGCCACCACGGCGGCGGCGGCAACGCTGGCGGCGACGATGCGCCGGCGCTGTGAGGCACGGGAGTCCTCGGAGGCGGGCTCTCGGGAGGAGGAGGCGGTGGACTCGGAGGAGGAGGAGGATGACGAGTCAGGCTCGGAGGAGGCGGGCTCGGAGGAGGCGGGCTCGGGGGAGACGGTGGAAGGGGTGGAGGGGGCGGGCTCGGAGGAGACGGGCTCGGAGGAGGTGGTGGTGGAGGAGCAGGGCTCCGGAGAAGAGATGGACGAAAAGGAGGTCGACGGGCGCAAAAGAGGTGCGTGAAAACGCGACCCGTGGACGTACACCCGCCGGGGTCGCGTCCGCGCGCCACTGCGCGCGCCGCTCGTGCAAAAAACAGCTAGAAAAATGCAGCACGTCCCCTGCAGACACCGCGTGCCCACACGCCACTCCATGTCAGTGCAGACGTATGTCCAAATCTATCAAATGTAATAAAAACGTCACACAGTCATAACTCTGCGCGCAGGCGTGCATTTCGACATCTGAAGAGTGATACGGCATCGTGGAGATCAGCCGCATCCTCTGCTAGCTCAACCCTCTTGCCGAAGGTGAGCGTGGGGCTCCGGCTGGTGCGGACGGCCCCGGGCGGGCCCGGGCGTCGGGTGGGAAACGCGCGCGCGGCGGCGCCGCCGCGGCACTTCTTGGCATTTCCGCGTACGGGCAGGGCGCACAGGCAGCGGGTGCCGCAGAGGGTGCGCGGGCGCGCGAGGGGCAGGGAACGGGCCGGGCGCGCGAAAGAGAGGCGCTTTGGGAGGAGAATGGGGTGGTTTGGCCGCGGAGAAGACAAGTCCAATGAGGAAGGGAAGAGTGGGCAGTCGGGCGCAGAGGAAGTGCAGCTGACTGCGGCGGGCGGCGATGGCGCCAGGGCGAGCGACGAGCACGCGCAGCGCGAGGAGTTGGAGCCCGTGAAGAAGGCCCTGTCCGTGGTCGTGGAGGACCCAGAGAGCGGAGAAGCGCCGCGCGCGGCCGCGAGCTCCAAGTCGCCGCCCATCAATGGGAGCTCCACCGTTGGGGCGGGCGCGGACGGGGGCGAGGCGCAGTCCAAGGAGAAGAAGCCCTCCGCCCTGCCCGAGGGCAACACTGAGACTGGAGCAAAGGCGCCCGACCACCCGCGCGTGGCAGGCAAGACCGATGAGGAGCTCGCTCCTGGCCTGTCGTCTGAAGTGGCCGCGCAGGCACTCCAGGAGGACGGTCCCAACGAGGTCAAGACCCGCGTGACGCCCGAGTGGTGGAAGATCGTCTCTCGATACCTCGGCATCGTGCCGCTCATTCTCATCATCACGGCGATCCTTTCGGCGGCCGTGCCCGAGAACTGCACGCAGCGGGAGCTGGCGGGCGGCTGCGTGGACGGCGTCCGCGACTGGCTCTCTTTCGGACTCCTCCTTTTCGAGCTCAACCTGATCGTGTTCGTGGACTACTTTTCTGAGCGCAACGCCGGCAACGCCATCGATGCGCTGAAGAAGATGAGCCGCCCGGTGTGCCGTTGCAAGCGCGATGGCGTTTGGACCGACGTGGCTGTGCCCGAGTTGGTGTGCGGAGACGTGGTCGAGCTCGTCGGCGGCACGGTGGTCCCCGCCGACGGCCGCCTGCTCGGCCCCGGGGAGCCCATGCTGCTCGACGAGTCGTCCCTGACAGGCGAGGCCCTCGCTGTGACCAAGTTCCCGGGCGACGATGTCCTGAGCGGCGCCGTCGTCGAGCAGGGCGAGCTCGAGATGGTGGTCACCGCTTGCGGGCCAAACTCGTTCCACGGCAAGACCATCGCTCTCATCGATAGTGTGCAGGAGCAGGGAAACATTCAAAAGGTGCTCGGCCGCGTCGCGCTCATGATGGTCATCATCGGCGCCATCGGCGTGACGGCCATCTTCTTCGTGATGGTCTTCCGCGACAAGCAGAGCGTGGGCGACTCTTTCAAGCAGGCCTTCGTCATTCTCGTGAGCGTCATCCCTCTGGGCGCGCCGGTAGTCACCACCACCTGCCTCGCAATCGGCGCACTTGAGCTCTCGCGAGAGAAGGCGGTGGTGAGCCGCCTGAGCGCCATCGAGGAGATGGCGGGCATGGACATTTTGTGCAGCGACAAGACGGGAACGCTGACCACGAACCAGCTCATCTTGGACACCGACGAGATCTCGACCCTTACGGACGTCGACCCCAGCTATGTTGTGCTGGTGGCAGCCCTGGCCGCCAAGCAGGAGAACCAGGACGCCATCGACAAGGCTGTGTGTGGCGCCCTCACTGACGAGGGGCGCGAGTCGCTCGCTGGGCACACTGTGCACCGCTTCGTGCCCTTCAATCCCGTGGACAAGCGCACCGAGTCGACGGTCACGGCGCCCGACGGCACCGAGTGGCTCTACTCGAAGGGCGCACCGCACATCATGCGCGACCTCGTTGCCATCACCCACCCGGACGTGGCGGAGCGCGCCGACGAGATCATCCTCGACAAGGCACAGCGCGGCCTGCGTGCGCTGGGCGTGGCGCGTGCGCGCCTCTCGCCCGGCGCTGTCGAGGGAGAGCACGACCAGGGCGAGTGGGAGCTACTTGGCATGATCTCCCTGCTGGACCCGCCGCGGCACGACTCAGGAGACACCATCGTCCGCGCCGCGGAGATGGGCGTCGAGGTCAAGATGATCACCGGTGACCAGCGTGCAATTGGCATCGAGACCGCGCGCAGGCTCAACATGGGGACAGACATCCTTGGCAACGAGATCTGGGGCGACATGCAGAACCATGACACCGTAGGCGGGCGCACCCTCGGCGAAATCGTCGAGAGCGTGAACGGCTTTGCTGGCGTTTACCCGGAGCACAAATTCAAGATCGTCGAGTCGCTGCAGCAGCGGGGACATTTCGTGGGCATGACAGGCGACGGAGTGAACGATGCGCCCGCGCTGAAGCGGGCAAACGTCGGCATTGCGGTCGACGGCGCCACAGACGCCGCAAAGGGCGCAGCTGACATCCTGCTGAACGCTCCCGGGCTGAGCACCATTGTGACGGCACTCGTACACTCGCGCATCATTTTCCGCCGTCTCGAGGAGTACATCATCTACCGCATGGGCTCGAGCATGCTCATCCTCATCTTCTTCTTCTTCAGCATCATTGTCGTCGAGTTCGACTTCCCGACGTGGGCGCTAATCCTGCTGTCGCTCGTCAACGACTTCACGGTCATGGCCACCTCGCTTGACCGCGTGCATCCCAACCGCGAACCCGACCACTGGGTGATGTGGAAGCTCCTGCTCATCTCGCTTGTGATCGGTGGCATCTTCGCCGTCGCGGCCCTCCTGCTCGTGTACCTCTCGCTGGAGACCGAGGTGAACTGGTGGCATATCTGGAACCTGCGCCCACTCAAGCTGCAGGAGACCGTCGCCGTTATCTACGCGCACTTGGGTATCGCAATTCAGCTGAGCATCTTCTCGGCGCGCAACAGGTCGTTCGCGCTCTGGTTTGGGCCCAACCACAGCCCGCCGCCGAGCCTATACCTCCTGGTCCCCGTGGGCCTCGCTCTGCTGCTGGCGACGTTCCTTGGAGTGTACTGGCCCGGCGACGTGTCGCTCGGCGGCGGAGTCGCCATGGAGGGCGCGAGTTGTGCGTAAGCGCGCGCTCATGCGCGCGTGCACGAGGACATGCGCCATGCGCTCCTCCTTGTGCCGCGGCCGCACGCAATGAAAATAGCATGACAGTCTGTACTGACGCGCGCGCGCACCACGCATGCGTGGATGCCCCCCGCCCGCGCCGCTGCCTGTCGCCACTCAAGGGGGGCACATTGGCGTCACGTGGTTTTACACCGTGGTGTGGTGGTTCGTCGCGGACCTATTCAAGGTGGGCGTATTCTACGCGCTTTCCAAGGACTCGCACGACGTGCTGTTTGGCCTGCCCCTCGAGAAGAACAACGAGGCGCAGCGCGCAGAGGAGCTCAAGAAAATGCAAGCGGAGAACCGCAAGGCGCTGTACGAGGCAAGCGGCGACACGCCAGCAGAGCGCCTCGCGTCCGAGATGCGCCAGAGGCCGGAGGGCTACCTGTCGCAGCGCCCGCACGGCAGCATCGCCGCTGGCGCTGCGGCCTCGCCACTGATGCAGATGAAGGCCGCTGCAGACACAGGCAAGGCGCCACGCGTGGCCACCATGCCGCCGGGCGGGTTCGTTGGCAGCAGCGAGACGGCCTCGGCGCAGGGCGCTGCCTACGAGCTTCACAAGCGCGTCACGCGCATCGAGAGGCGCACCGACGCGCTCGAGGCCGGCGCCGGTCACTTCGACACGCGCATCACTGCGCTCGAGAACAGCAAGAAGAACAAGTGATTGCACGCGACGGCGGGCGCCCTGCGCGGTGGTAGCAGGCAGCCGGGGAATGGCGGCATGGCAGTATAGACGGATAGAGGCACACGCGGCCACGCAGAGAGACGACCAAAGAGAGATGAGGAGAGACGGGTGTTGGGGGGGAGAGAGAGAGCCGCGTCGCGGCGAAGGGGCTATAGCCGACGGGGGGGCTGGGGGGGGAGGCGCTACAGTACCTAGTGCCAGCGTCTGCGTGTAAGACACTTTGCACACGTGTGCGCCAATTCGCGGGCGCGCATTGCCGCCCGCCGCGCACAGCGCGGCCAGCCAGGTGCGGCGGGTGGGCGCTGCAGGCTGCTGGGCCTCCGTTCGCCACTGGCATCGCCCCGCCTTTCGCTCGGCCGTCCCCTCGCCGGAGTGCAGCGCAGCGCGCGGCGCCCGCGTCCTCGCCGCCCCTCCCTGCGCTTCGAGGCGCTTCGACCGGTGCGCGGATGGCCGCCGCTGCCGACACGCACACGCACACGCCGAAAAGGTGGCGCCCAAACCGCCCGACCAAAAAAGCGCGCAGCCGCGCCAAAAAAACGGCGTGAAAAGGGGAGGCCGCCCCGGAAAACCCCACCGGAAGGCACGCCGGACAGAGTGCCTTTCGATTGCACCTGTGGCGTGGGTGGACGGGTGCGCGCGCACCCGCCGGTGCGAACGAACGCGTCCTGACGTATGCATACAAATTTTACTGCAGTTGTGACTGTGCGCGCATCGCCGGCGGCCGAAATATATCGCCGCGCGCGAAAAGCGCGCGCGCAGCAGTGACGCGCGCGCGCGGCGCGCGAGGCGAGGGGCGCCGCGGTGCAGCTGGACGGTCGGGCCGACGAACCGCAGCAGCGCCCCCGCCACCACCACCACCATCGCCTGTGCCAGCGCCATCGGCCCCGCGAGCGCGGCCCGGCCGCCGCCGCGCGGCCTCACGGCGATGCAGGCAGACGCGTGGGAGCGCGAGGTGGGGGAGGCCGAGGCGCGCCTGAAGGGGCACGCCAGAGAGTACGCCAAGCTCGCGCGGCGCGCCCTGCCCTCCAAGCGGGACACGCGTCGCGCGGCCGCGGCCAGGGCGACAGAGCGGCTCGACGGGGAGGCCGAGCGCGCGCGGGACGGGCAGCGTCGGAAGAAGGGCGCCGAGAAGAGTCGAAAGCCGCCAAGCCCGCGGCGGGAGCGGGCGGTGCGGCGCGCGGTGGCGGCCAGCACCGAGCCCGCGGGAGCAGGCACCGCAGGAAGCGCAGCAGGGAGGGACGGAGCGGATGCGAGGAGGCAGGCGGCGACATTGCCCCCCGATGTGCGCAGCGCAGTCGGCGCGCAGCCCGCGGCGGACTCGCTGTCGTTGCGCGTGTCCTCGCCCGAGGTGCTGCTCAACCACATGGCGGAGCGCTACTCGTCGTCGTCGCGCATCGTGATGGAGTTCATCGACAATGCGTTCGACTCCGCCGAGGGGCTGCTAGAGGAGCGCCGCTCGCTGGGCAGCGAGGGCGAGGACGTCTCGGCCGTGCCGCACTACTCGAGGCCGATCGACATCGACGTGGTCGTCGACCGCGAGCGACGCACCATCCGAGTCACCGACAACTGCGTGGGCATGCCGCGCGATGTGCTGAGACGCGTCGTGCTCAACGTGGGCGAGAGCCGCAAGCGCGGCTCGTCCTTCCTCAATGGCCAATTTGGCTTCGGCATGCAGGCTTTCCGCGCGTGCTGCGGCAGCCTCGTGGTGCGCAGCCGCGCCGACCCCGGCGCTCCTGTGCTGGGCATCGCCATCAGCCGCGGCCAGGCCGACGGATTCGAGCTGGAGGAGGTGGTGGGCTCCGCCGCCGACGCAGCTGTTGGCGCGACGGGCACCGACGTGCTACTCAGCGACTTCGACGAGCAGTGGGTCGACAGCACCTTCGAGGTGGACGCGATGGCCGCCGAGATCGAGTCGCACTTCGAGCGCCTGCTCGGCCGCGGAAACCTGCGCGTGCGCGTGCGCTGCGCGGCCACGGGCGAGGAGCGCGTGTGCCGGCCGTTCGACTACGCCGATCCGGCGCTCGACGCGGCAGCGCACGTCGAGCGTGTCTTCACCGTCGCGACGCCAGGATCCAGCGCCGACGCTGTGCCGCAGACGGTGCGGCTAAGCCTGGCTGTGGTGCGCACCGAGGTGAACGATCGCCAGCCGCGCTTCTTCGTCAACGGCCGGCGCGTGTCCGCCGTGTGTGCCACGCGCTCCTTCACGGGCGTGTCGGCCAAGCGCTGGACAGTGTGGGCGCACCCTCTGTTGGTGGGTTACATTGACGTGGACTCGCCGCCGGGCGCTCCACTGCAGCCAGTCATCACTCGCGACGAATTCAAGCGTACGCGCGGCCGCCGCGCGGCCTTCCAGCGCGTCGTTGACGAGTGCGAGGCCGAGCTTGAGGCCGCGCTGGAGGGAATCAACAAGGCGCAGAGCGATAAAGACCTCACGGCGCTCGAGGACCTGCTCACGCAGTGCCTTAGCTCGGTGTCCAAGGAGGACAACCGCAGGCGGCGCAAGAAGCGCACGAGCATGTGGGAGCGCGCTAAGAGGGCGGTCGGCCTGGGCAATGATGACGCCGACGTGCAGGGCATCGAGCCACCAGAGGGTGGCCTTGCGGCGCTGTGGGCGGGCGTTCTGCCAACCGTGCTCACGGTGGGCGCGCCGGCCGCTGAGGACGACGTTGAAACAGGGGACGACACCAAGGCAGAAGCTAACACCGCCGATGTGAAGAACATGCAGGGCGGCGGGGCTGCCAAGAAGAGCAATGAGTTTGCGCCTGAGGTGCGGCTCGTGGCGAGCTTGCCCGGTGAACCCTCGGGGGAGCAGGCTTCGAGCGACACAGGAGGCCGCAGCCGGCTGGCGGGCAACTGCATCTACGTTGCTGTGTCACACCCTGACTTCCAGGAGCGTCTGCGCAAGAGTCGCCGCGGGCGTGAGAAAATTGACGAGCGCCTGCTTGGCTACTTGAGCACGCTCATTGCGGCGCACTACCGAGAGCGAGAGCTGCTCAGCGGACGGCTAGAAGACGATACCAACCCGTTCGCGAATATGGTTGACACATACGTCAACCTGGAGGGCCGCCTACGTACGTGCCTGCCTGCGCTGCTGCGCCAGATTGAGGAGGCAGAGGCGGAGGTCGATGCGTGATGCGCGCAGCAACCAACCAGACATGATCGATGACTTTCGACAACGAAGATACTGGGAATAGCGCAGCAGCGGAAAGCGCAGAAGTAGACAGACAGACGCATAGGGAGAGCGCCGCGCCACGCCTGGCCCGCCGCGCCTGGCCCGCCGATGTAAGGCAAGTTAGCCACCCGCAACATCAATCAAGCCACTCACCACCAGTGCCGCAAGTGCCTCCGGGTCATGGCTGGCACGCCTGGTCGGCACGAAGGCTCAACGCGCTGCGCCTTCTACGAGGCCGCCCATCAGGCCGTCGACGCCGGCTCCAGCCGGGACAGATACGTTCCAGCACCCCCCCCGCTGGCACCCCCCCGCATGCAAAGTGATATAGGGCGCCGGATTCCAGTGACCTAGTTTCAATGCATCTGGCTTTTTGCGCGGGGCGGCGCGCTTTCTCGCGCCGGCGAATCCCCGCGGCCGGGCCCGGCGCCGGCAGAGCGCCCGCGCGCGCGGGCGGGGGAAGTGCAGCCAGCGGTGGAGGTGCGGGGGTCGGGGGGAAGGGAGTCGAGGTAGGCGACCGCCGCCTTGCCGTCGCCCACGGTGAGCAGAGCCGCGTCACCAACTCGTTCGAGTACTCGTTCGGTACTGACGAAAATGGCCAGCCCACTGACCTGCGCTCGGACCTAGTCATCACCGACACCGACACAGGCTACAGACACTGCCTCGACGTCACCTTCACGGATCCGTCTGCCAAGATCAACATGACAGGCGCGAACCCGTCCACGGCGGCAGGCCTAGCCACCCCCCGCCCTCCCCGGCGGCGCTCGGCTCGCAATCGCGGCCAGGCCTGCCACGGCGAGGGAGGATGGGACGCCACGCAGTATGGCTCGAGCCCAGCAGGGGCTTTGCCGCGAGGCCCGAGGGCCCGCTCCCCCGAGGGGGCGGGTCGCGTCTCCCACGGCCCCACAGGCTCGTGCCACTGCCCGGTCTGCCGCGAGTCCAAGCCATCTGCCACGGAGCTCCGGGGCCACTGGAACGCCAAGTGCGAGCCGGTCGGCCTCCCGCCCACAGGCTGGAAGGCCGGCGACCCTGTACCCACACGCCTCCTGCCAGACTTGGCCAGGGCCTGGTGCGACCATCCGGTCCGCCGCCTCACCCCCGCCGAGAAGGCGTCCATGGACGCTGCCCACCAGTGCCACAAGTGCTTCAGGGCCATGGCTGGCTCGATGGGCCGGCACAAAGGCTCCACGCGCTGCGCCTTCTACGCGGCCGCCCATGAGGCCGTCGGCGCCGGCGCCAGCCCTTCTGCGGGCCTAGTGGCGACCAACACCGATGCGGCGCCTCCCCAACCCCCGCGCAGGGCGTCCAACTGGGACGCTGGCATCCGCTGGCTGGGCACCCTCGACCCGAGCGACCACCTCCACGCGCCGGGGGGGCGCATGACTCTGGACGACTTCCCCAGCAAGCCCTCCGCGGCCCTCTTCGGGGACTGCGTGGATCTCACACTGGCCCTCTACAAGGACCACCCCACTGAGGCCACCATGCTCCTTCACCTGCTGCCACGCATGCTGCTGGGCCGCCTGTCGCAGGAGCGCCTGGACCTCACCCCGAGCTCCGCCCCCTACGGTCGCTCATCGAAGCCACCGTCAAGGACCGCTGCAAGCGCTTCCTCGACGACTCTGCCAACTGGGAACTGCTCCTCAACGAAGCACACGTCGAGCTCGCCACCGCTGCGGCCGAGGCGAAACTGCTGGCAGCTGCACGCGACCCGTGCGCACCCCACGTCACCAAGAGTGAGGCCGACCGCGCCGACCGCCTGGTCCACAAGCACCAACCCGGCCGCGCGCTCAAGGTCCTCATCGCCCCGCCACTGGCGGACACCTCCGACCCAGCCGTCCTGCACAAGCTGCGCGAGCTTCACCCGCAGGCAGAGGATGACTACGAGTCGTACGCGTGGCCGCCAGCTCCACCGCCACCTCCCCCTGACTCCGGTGAGGGCATCGACTGTTCGGTGGAGGGACTCCTACTCGCCTTCGAACACCTCAATCGACTCTGACAAGGTCGTTACCTTCCGCCCCCACTCCGCCTTCCACGGCAAGGAGTCAACCGTGCTACCTCCTCCTCCACTCTCCACCATCACGCACCCGCCTTCCGACGACGAACTGCGGGCGTTCATCTCGCTACTGGCGGCTGAGGAGCCCAAGTTGGAGCGGCGGGCGGCGGCAACGAATGGCTCGCAAGGCAGTCAGCAACGCTTCGAGCAGCAGCGCTGCAAGGACGTGGCATCGGCTCTTCGCTGCTTACACATCGCTCCGAGGGGCCTTCGCGCCTGCATCGCGTCTGTCAACGGGGCGAGTGGACGCGCCGCCAAAGTGGTCGCGCTCGCCAAGTCCCAGCAGCGCAAGCTGCGCATGCACGTCCATCCTGACAGGCTCACCGCTGCCCGCAAGGAGGCGCTGGGCGCCGACCTCTTCGACAAGATCGCCGATGTCAACTGCGTCCTTGATGCGGCTCTGCTCACCGTGGGCGACGGCAAGGCGGCGGTCCGGATGGAGCTGAGGGAAGGGGGGCTGGGGGCGTGGAGGTGGCGACCGACGCGCGGTCCCCGCCAACTTCCGCAGCAGCAGCAGGGCTTCCCGCTCGGCACCAAGGACTTCGTGGCAGGGGCTCTCGAGAAGAAGGACGCGTTGTACTATCGCAAGCTCACCGCCTGCAACCAGTTCTCCGCGTGGGGGCACAACAGCGCAGCGCTCAAGGTACTCCGCACGTGTGTCCACCCCATCAGCGACTACCTCCTGCGCGGCCTTCGGCGCGCGCGCGGATCGGGAAAGTTATAGGTGTTCAAGGTACTCCGCACGTGTGTCCACCCCATCAGCGACTACCTCCTGCGCGGCCTCTTCCCAGGCGGCAAGGGCGAACAGGACAGGTACGCTGAGCCAGCACACTTCCTCGTGAAGCGTCACCACGCCCTGCTCCAGGCCACGGTGGACTGCGCACTCGGACAGGTCCCACCAGACGACACCCCGACCCGCACTGGGTCGCTGGCGAAGATCTTCCCCAAGCACATCGGACTTCCCATCTCCCAGGGTGGGTTCGGTATGCGCGCCCCTTCCACCGTTCGCCTGCCGGCGTGGGTTGGTGCGAGGACTTCCGTCCTTCCCTTCGCCACACGCCACCCCCTCGCCTGGCAGTACTTCACCCGCCCCGACACAGCGGGCGCTGCCCTGTACGAGGCCCTGCAGACCATGCTCAACACCGACGACGAGCCCCTGGTTCCACCGTTTCCCGCGAATGCCGATCCGAGTCGGCCCAGTTTCCCCACTACTCCCCTTTACAACGCAGCTTACGCCGGCCACGATAAGTGCGTGCAGCTGCTGCTCGAGGCGGGCGCGGACACAAACACGGGCGATGTGAGATACGACATGACTCCTTTGAACGGTGCAACCGAGCTGGGTCACATTGAGTGCGTGCGACTGCTGCTGGAGGCGGGCGCCGACATGAACCAGCCAGACAAAGACAAGTTCACCCCAATTATTACTGCAGCCCGATGGAACCGCGCAGACTGCCTCGAGCTCCTGATCGAGGCAGGCGCCGAAATTGAGAAGCGGGACCTTGGCGCCGTCGCAGACCGTCTCGACGTCGTCGATGATGGCAGCTAAGGGTGCGATTACAGTATGGAAAGACGCAAGCGAGAGGTTGCGTAGCGCGCGTGTGTCTAAGATGATGATGACGATGATGGAGAGGACCATGGCGTCGGGGTCCAGCTTGCTGGCAGTAGGCACACCTGCGGCTGCCTGACCGGCTCATCGAAGCCACCGTCAAGGACCGCTGCAAGCGCTTCCTCGACGACTCCGCCAACTGGGAACTGCTCCACAACGAAGCACACGTCGAGCTCGCCACCGCTGCGACAGAGGCGCAACAGTTCGTCGCTGGCAGCGACAGCAACGAACGGGTCATCTCGTCTCGCGGCGCCACCCAAGGATGCGCCTTCGGGTAGCGCTACGCGAAAACTCTGTGAGCACCACCACATCCAGTTCCACACGCTGGCGTTCGACACCCTGGGCCGGGCGCACAGGTCCTCCAGAGGTGCCATCGAGCACCTCTTCACCAACAGGGTCACGGCGACGAACCCAAGCCGTTGGCCGACGGGCAAGGCTCTTCGGGTCCTTGCCGACGGCCTGCACAATTCATCGTCTGCATGCGTGCTCCGCGCGTGCGGCGTGCACACACACGACCACCCAAGGCGCCGCTCTCGCAGCCGCGCTGCGGGTGGATAGCTCGCTCTCACACACGAACCTAGATCTTACACACGCGCGCTACGCAACCTTGCGCTTGCGTCTCCTCGTACTGTAATCGCACCCTACACTACTATAACTTGCTTGATAACTTCTTACACAGGAGCGCGGCAAACCTCAATGCTGCAGCTCGACACGGCACTCTCTCTCTCTCCGCAAATCGCCATTGTTTGTTATCACGTTCTCAGTCTCTCTCCCCTCCCTCTTTACGCTCTCTCCCCTCCCTCCCCCACCCACCCACCCACCCACCCACCCACCCCGAAACCCCTTCTCTCTCCCACTGGTGGCAGCACCCCGTGAAGGACTGCGTGTACCTCATGTCTGCCGCGCCAGGTAGACATCCCAAGGCGTCTCCCAAGTACAACAAGGTCTGCACGCTCTCCTTGCCGCGCGAGGCAGGTGGCGTCGTGTCCACACATGCATCAACGCGATGGCTCGCTAGCAACCAGGCGGTAGTTGGACATCCGGAAGCGGACACGTCCTCGACGTGCCCAATGACGAGCCGCCATCGGACGCAAACCACACGCGATAGTTTATGTTGACCATGATCAAAGTATCGAACAGCAGCCAGGAGAAGACGAGCACGTAGAAGCCCATGCGCTCGCTGTGCGTGGCGAGGACTTCCTGAAGAGCCTTGGTGAACGGATAGAGCACAGGCCAATAGAACTTCGTCACCTTGATGTACACGTACAGGAGCACGATCGCCGACACAAGCGCGACACCTGAGAAGCCAAAGCTCGCCCAGTACTGAGAGTCGGAGAACGTTCGCACGGTGAACACCTGCTGTGGCAGGCAGGGGTCTGCGTCCGAGATGCGTTGGTCGCGCGAGTGCGCATGCGGGAGCAAACACGTGTCAGCGAGCACCGGCGGACGCAGCAATCTGCGCGCACGCATTCGCTGCGGGAAGCCTTTTCTAACTTATGTGGCACCATACCCTGCCAGAAGTTGGCGGCGCGCGTGCAGATAAGAGAGCCAGCAAGCACATGTGGTGCGGCCAGCGTGCTTGTGGATCTGTGCAGACGGCAGCTATGTGGGTGTCGCGAGTGTCGCGCGTCACGTACCCCGCTCGCTGTAGGGATAGTAGTCGCTGTTGGGCCCCCACCGCAGAATTGGGGATATCACGAGGTACGTCGCATAGCTCGCCCCCACACCGATGAACTTGGCAATGGCGAAACGCTGCTTCGCCCGAAGGTAATCCGGGTGAGCGTTCGATGTTCCGCGGCCGTCGATGTCGCATTCATAGTCGAGCGGGAGCGCCAGGCTGTCGATGTTGTCTCCTCGAGGGTTGCAGCGGCGGCCCTTGAAGATGTTGATGCCCCATGTCTTGATCCAGCAGCGGAAGCGAAACCACATGCTCGTGAGATGAATGGGGCTGATGAGAAGGGGCGCCACTGTGGAGAAGAAGAGGCCGACATACACCCCCATGAGGTCACCAACGCTGTCCTTGCCCTCGCTCTCGTTCGAGCTATTGAAGGCCGCGTACAAAGCAAGCGCGGTGTAGACGAAGAATCCGGAGAGGATGAACGTCATGTCTGAGTGGAAGATCGCCTGGGTGGGCTTTGAAGTGATGTGCTGCACCACCTTACGGTAAATGGTCTCAGGGATGAACAGGATGAATGAGAGCGCCGTACGGACGCCGTCTGACACCTGCGTGAACCCGTAACTGTACGCGTAGAGGAAGATGATGAAGAGGTGCATGATGAAGAGGATGAGGAAGTACAGCTGCGACCACGCAGATGCCAGCCCAGCGGGGCGCGCAGTCGCCGACATCCACGAGCGGAGCGCCGAGAGAGACAGACATTCATCATCAGTGACGAACACACGCATGATCACAAGTGCAGGCGACCTCGCGACAACGATGGAGCCCCACATCACACCAAGAGCGCAAACACCAGCCGCGAACGCTTGCATTGGTGCAGCACCCTTCCCATCCGCGCACACACCTTCATGCGCTCCCACTTGCTTTCGGTCGTGTTGAACTTCCCTCGAAATTGCGTCTTCTGCCTCTTGAACTCTGGAGCACGCAAGGCGGTGCGTCCGCGACGGTAAGCCTTGTCGCCGCCGTCCGTCGCTTCGAGCGCTTCCTGCGCATCCGCGACTATGTTGGCAGGTGTGGTTGCTGCCTCGGGCGCTTCAGGGGCGCTTGGCACCCAGCCCGTGTGCGGCTTGGGGCCCTTCGAGCGATGGCCACGCGAGCCCGCCCCGAGCCCGTCCGAAGAAGCGGCACTGTGCGCGTCGATGAGGCNTCGGGGCGCATGCCATGCGCAACTCTTTTCGGCGCGCGCACGCTCCCGGAAGACGACATCAAAGCACACCCGAAGCACCGCGGCAGAGCAAGGCTTTCGGCCGGCTGCTCCGCGCGTTCCCCGCGCCGCCCAGCCACGGCGCGCGCGCGCGCGCGCTACGGCGGCGCCCAAATCTTGTTAACATGCATTTCAGATCAAAATGCTTGCCGAGAGCGCCCGTCCGCGCGCGATCTGCGCCGAAGCGCGCTCAAAACGCGCTCCGCGATGCCGTTTTTGGATTTCGAACAATGTGGGTTACGTCGCGGGCCCGCGCTCCGAAAGCGGAGCAACAACGCAGAATGCTTTCCCGTGGGTGGGCCCGCAGGTTGCGCGCGCGCCGTGTGGTGCGTGCGCTGCGCGCGCGGCGGCGTTCACAGTGCGGGCAGTGCGCGCGCGCGGCCGCTGCGCCCAACCCTGGGGGGGGGCGGGACCGAACCCGGCCACATCAACGAGCGAGCACCATGGCTGGCCTGTACGCCCACGTGCGCAACCTTGCCGTGCCTGTCGAGGCAATTCCCCCACTGATTATCCGCAACTCCCTGCGTACGCGTCTCCGTGCTCCACTCACGTCAAGTCCACCACAGGCACCGGCCCAGTGGCGGCTGCACGATCGCTGGGCGCGCTCGTCCATCGCTGCTCCTCAAGCGTCGGCCCAGGCTTGGGACCGGGCTGGTCAGGCAGAGTATCCCTGGTAGACTTGCGCCTGGACAAGTGCAGATCAACGTCCGGCCGCTGCGCGGGCACTCCATTCGCCGGCTCGTCATCCGCTCCAGTGCACACGTCGCTGCCGTTGCGCCCCTTGACATCGGGCCACTGGTAGAGGGGCCCGTAGTCGTACAAAATCTCTTCACCAGGCTCGATGTCGCGCATCGCAAAGAAGCAGATCCGATAGCAGAATCGCGACTGCGGCGGGACACGAGGGTCTTCGGGCGTCAGAGCGCACTGCCTGAGAAGGTTGGCGCCGTCAACAGAGTGATTGATCCAGCGCGCGACCGAGCCGCAGTTGAAGCCATCCATGCACAACTCGTTCGCGTCGGCGAAGCCGTTGTCGTCCTCGTTGAGCTCGTCTTTGATGTAGTGGTCGAGGTTCCACGTGTACGACCGGCGCATGCTTGGCGCCCCATTAGCTGCGATTGAGTTCCCGAGCTCTTCCTTGCCATGTTCGTCCTCGTACTGTCTGCTGGTGTACAAGTACCCCGCGTACTCGCACACGAAGTCGCCCACATACAAGAACGTGCCCGCGCGCACGCCCCAGCCGCGACCGTTGGACGTCCGGAACACCTCCAGCTTGGAATGAATGCCGTTTTCCACGACCTTGCGCATGTCACCGATCTCGATGATACCATCGCAGCCTTCGACAAGGCAGTCGTCATCGTTGTAGACAGCCACCTCCGCAGTCTTGGGCAGCTCCTTCGGCACGCGAGCGATCGCCTCGAGAGCCTCGTCCGAGGCGTTTTCGATCGTTGGTGACTTCAGGTAGCAGAAGCCGGACGGCGCAAGGTCTGCGAATCCCTTGCCGTCCGATGTTTCGTTGTACACAGGGATCCTGACTTTCTCTGCTCCGCCACTGACGTCAGCGCAGACCAGATACCTCGCGAGCATCTCTTGGCGCGTGGCCGCCCTCTTACGCTTGGCTCCCATCTTCGGGACTGGTACGGTCGCCCCCGCTGTAGCCCTCCTCTTGCGCCCGCCAATTCTTGCCAGCGCCTTGCGTCTCGACTGGACGCTGATGGACTTCTGCTTGGCATGTTCTTTGATTGGGGTGAGGACGAACTTCGCGCGCGTACGTGCGCATTTGTGCGCATGCGTGTCAGCGTTCGTGTGCACACGCGTGCATGTGTGCGCGTGCGCGCGCGCGCGAGTGTGTGTGTGCGCGCGCCTCCGTACCTTGAACACGTTGGGTCCGTCAACCCCCGGGCCGTAGCGCACGCTTGTACACTTGTACAAGCCATCATAAAAGTACTCCCTGACGTCCTTCCCGTTTTTTTTGACGATGCGGCCGCGCAGCACGCGCACAGGCGTCCCGCACTTGTTGCTGAGGACGAGCGCAGCGTTGCCTCTCGTGTTCTCCTGGTCTTTGGTTTGTTTGCCCTTCTCCATCCCTCCCGCCCCTGTGTACTGTATCGTGCCGTCGTCGTTGTCGTCGCGGTCGTCTTCATAAGCACCGCTGAGACAAATCGCGTACGCCGGAACGCCGGTAGTGAACATGATTCCAGACACGATAGCGGTGTGCAGGCCAAGGATGGCCGCCTCTCCACGGCCGTTCAAGCGAACGCCCACAGGCACGTCGCTGATATGGCCGTGTGCGTTTGCTGGCGTCCACTGCTTCCGAAGCTCTTTGAATGCGACCATGTCGGGCTTGGCCTGTTTCACAGCCTCGAGCTCTGCCAGGCGCTTGCGATAGAGGGCAAGGCCCTGCGCAGCCCTGCCTGTCGGCTCTGGATACGCGTGATTCAGGCCCCCTCCGGTCCCGCTTGCGCCCGCCGCCACACCGTTTGGGCCAGCCGTGGCGCCGCTCGGCTCAGCTGCGCCCCCGCTCGCGCCGGCGTCAGCATCCCTCGGCGTGGTTGCGCCCCCGCTCGCGCCGGCCTTAGCATCCCTCGGCTCGTCTCCTCGCTCGCTCGCCTCTGAGCAGCTCGCAGGGGAAAGGGCGGCGGCCGCCATGCCCGCATCGCCGAGCGGTGAGCGCGCCGCGTCCCCTCCTCCTCCTCCTCCTCCGCCGCCGCCGCCCTCGCCGCCGCCCTCGCCTCCGCCTCCGCCTCCGCCTCCGCTGCCGCCCTCACCGCCGGCGCCCCCGCCTGTCCCGCCCCCCGCCGGCGGCGGCGCCTCCGTCCCCTCGTCCATGGAAGCCACGCCCGCGACCGTGCTTCCCTTCCCCATCCACCCCTCGCGCGCGGCGCTCGCGCTGTGACGCTCGCGCTGTGGCGCCCACCCCACACAGCAACACCCCACGACCGAGCCGCCCCGTCCGCGAAGGACTCCGAGGGTCAACGCCAGAGTCGAGTGATATCATCTCGCAAGACAGGATTAGGGTTTTAGATATTTAGGTATGATACGCGAACCCTGATTATGCTGCAGCCTCCCAACGGCATGTGTGTGTGTGCGGAGGCGACGCGGCACGCAGTGGGCTGCGAGGCTCGGCTCGGCCCGCTGGCGCGACAGCAGCACGTGAGGCGACGGCGCATGCAGGGCGCGGCAGCGACGCATGTGCGCGCCAGCAAAGGGCGGCGGCGGGTGTGGGCACGCCACACGCGCGGCGCGGTGCGAATCTCTGCGCATGCTTTGCTCTCGCGCCGCGGGGGCGTGATCTGAATCGCGCTAGACTCTGTCCCGCACTGAAGACGTTAAGACTCAACTAGGCAGCTGTTGGCTTTGCGGCGGGCTGAGCGTCAGGCTCGGCGGCGCCTTGCTCGGCGGCAGGCTCGATTCTGGGCTCCGCAGCGGGCTCGGCGGCGGGCTCGGCAAGTGATAGCTCAGTGTCGGCAGGCTCGGCGGCGGGCTCGACAGCAGATAGCTGAGTGGAGTCATCGGCGGGCGCAGCGGCAGGCTCTGCACCGGCTGATTCGGCGGCGGGCTCGGTCGGAAACTCGGCGGGAGGCTCGGCGGTGGAGGGCTTGGCAGAGAGCTCGGAGGAGATCAAGATGGCGGGCTCGGACTCAATCAAAATGGCGATATCCGCGGAGTCCCCTCTTAGCCGCTCGTGCATGTCCTCGTCCAAGTGCTGGGCCGCGTTTTCAGCGTCCTCGACACACCCAAGGTCGGCACGGTTGTCTGGCAGGCCTTGCAAGCTCGCCCCGCCATGTTTTCCCTCAGAGTCGCCACCCCTCCGCTTCATTTTGCGCAGCCAAAGAAGCAGGAGAACGACCAGCGCGGCAGGGGCGGCGCCCGCAATGGTTTGGGTGCTGATGGCGCTGCGGCGCGCAGATGTCCTGGAGGGAAGCGGCAGACGCCGAGAAGGAGGTGGGCGTGGAGGCGAGCTCGGGCTTGGTGGCGCGGGAGGCGGCGGGCTCGGCGGGGGCGGGCTCAGTGGCGGCGACGGCACGGGTGGCGGGGGAAGAATGCGCGTCCTGCACATGTCTGAGCGCGTGCCGTCTTCGTCCTTCCCAAAAGCCACATAAGTCACCACCTCCTGCACCTCAAAGTTCACCGCCTGGCTGGAACAGAGTATCTCGCACCGACCCTCTTCGCACGCCATGTCGCTCAGCGCAGCGCGCTGCCTCCGCCAGCCCTCCTCGTCCGTGACCGTTTCCGCGAGTGGGGGCATCGTGGCATCCACGTAGAGGACGATGTCGGGCTCTTCATCCGTGCGGAACAGCGTCGACGAGATGCTGCCAATCTCTGTGGCACGGATGGCGTTGGACCTGAGGTTGCCCCCGGCGCCCCCCTCGCCCGCAGGCTGGATGAATGTCACGTCGTACGTGACGAACACCTTTCCGAATTGCATTCTTGCTGTCGACTCAACGTACACAAAAGCTGGGTCCACGCCCAGCAGTCGCGCATACTCGGCGTCTAGCTCAGATTGCCGCGCATAGAAGTCCTCGAGAGTGGTCACGGGCTCGCGCGCGATGAATTCCGACCTGACAGTCACCTCCGAGCTCACATCTTCCACGGCGGCGCTGTCCTTGATGCCGGCCTCGACGGCCTCGAAGTTGGCGTCTTGCAGAGTGTTCGCGTCGATCCGCACAGCAAAGTGCCGCGACACCTGCCTGAGCGGTGGGGGGCTCGGCGGAGGGCTCGGCGGCGGAGGGCTGGGCGGTAGGCTGGGCGGGGGGCTCGGCGGCGGGCTAGGAGGTGGCGATGCCATGGGTGCGCCGGGTGGAGGACGCGGCGGCGGCGGACTCGGCGGCGGGCTTGGCGGCGGGCTTGGTGGAGAGCTTGGTGGCGGACTGGGTGGAGAGCTTGGCGGTGGGCTCGGTGGTGGCGATGCCTTCGGTGCGCCGGGCGGAGGACGCGGCGGCGGAGGGCTAGGCGGCGGGCTCGGAGGAGAGGTCGGCGGAAAACTGGGCGGAGGGCTTGGCGGTGGAGGGCTCGGCGGGAGGCTGGGCGGGGGGCTCGGCGGCGGGCTCGGAGGTGGTGATGCCCTGGGTGCGCCGGGTGGAGGACGCGGCGGCGGTGGGCTCGGTGGTGGGCTCGGCGGCGGGCTTGGAGGAGGGCTTGGCGGCGGACTGGGCGGTCGGCTCGGCGGCAGGCTCGGCGGTGGGCTCGGAGGTGGTGATGCCCGGGGTGCGCCGGGTGGAGGACGCGGCGGAGGAGGGCTCGGGGGCGGGCGTGGTGGTGATGGGCTTGGTGGCGGGCTCGGCGGGGCACTCGGAGGTGGGTTGGGTGGTGAGCTCGGCGGTGGACTCGATGGTGGTGGGTTCGGAGGCGGGCTAGGTGGGGGGCTCGGAGGCGTGCTCGGCGGCGGACTGGGCGGAGGGCTCGGCGGCGGAGGGCTCGGTGGGAGGCCGGGCGGAGGGCTCGGCGGTGGGCTCGGCGGTGGTGAAGCCCTGGGTGCGCCGGGCGGAGGCCGCGGCGGCGGCGGGCTTGGCGGCGGGCTCGGAGGAGGGCTTGGCGGCGGGCTCGGGGGAGGGCTCGGCGGCGGACTGGGCGGAAGACCTGGCGGCGGAGGGCTAGGCGGCGGACTGGGCGGAGGGCTCGGCGGCGGGGGGCTCGGCGGTGGGCTGGGCGGAGGGCTGGGCGGTGGGCTCACCAGGCTCGGTACATCGACTTGGCCGGCGTCGTTGCCTCCCCAGCAGCGCAGCGCGCCGTCGGCCTGCGCGATGCCGCACGTGTGTTCATATCCGGCGCTCAACGAGGACCACGCGCCCACGCCGCTCGGCACGTCCGTCTGATTTTGGTCGTTGCGTCCCCAGCAGCGCAGCGCACCGTCGGCCTGCGCGATGCCGCACGTGTGGGACTGTCCGACGCTCACCAGTGACCACGCGCCCACGCCATTCGGCACGTCTTTCTCGCCGTAGGTGTTGTTGGCTCCCCAGCAGCGCAGCGCGCCGTCGGCCTGTCCTATGCCGCACGTGTGCTGACTCCCGGCGCTCACGGAGGACCACGCGTCCACGCCGCTCGGGACGTCCGCCTGGCCGTAGTCGTTGCGTCCCCAGCAGCGCAGCGCGCCGTCGGCCTGGGCGACGGCACACGTGTAGAATGCTCCTGCGCTCACGGAGGACCACGCGCCAACGTCGCTCGGCACGTCCGCCTGGTTTAGGTCGTTCCATCCCCAGCAGCGCAGCGCGCCGGTGGCCTGCGCGATGCCGCACGTGTGGTACCGCCCGACGCTCACGGAGGACCACGCGCCCACGCCAGTTGGCACGTCAGTCTGGCCGTACTTGCCGTATCCCCAGCAGCGCAGCGCGCCGTCGGCCTGGGCGACGCCACACGTGTGGTACCATCCTGCGCTCGCGTAGGAGAATGCGCCCACGCCGGCCGGCGGCTCACTCTGGCGGTAGCCGCTCGATCCCCAGCAGCGCAGCGCGCCGTCAGCCTGCTCGATGCCGCACGTGTGCTGCCATCCAGCGCTCACGGAGGACCAGGATTCGCCACTTGCGGCGGCCGGCGTTGGAGCGTGGAGTGCCGCGAGCAGCAACGCCGCCGCGAGCTGCAACGACGCCGCGCGCCGCAACGCCGCCGCGCGCCACGGCGCCCGGACCCGCGTGTGCTGGGCGCGCTGGCGGCGATTGACGACGTGGCACTACCTTGGGGCGAGGGGGCGTTGTGGCGCGCACCCCGCGGGCTGGTGGCTGCGCACCCGCACGATATCTGCTGCGGTGCACTCGCGCACAGCTGCGGGGAACCCCCGCAGCATGGGGTTACACAGGGCGTGTCCTCCGGCTTTGTGTACGCACGGTTTCAAATTAAAAAAAAAAAAGCGCAGGGCTGCGCGGCACTGGCACGCGCACAGAGCCTTGATGACTAGTCTATTGATTGGTACTACTGAAACATGTCTTTGTGCAGGGTAGAGTTATAGTTAGTGACTATAGGCTGCGACAACGCCCTGCGAATGGAGCAGCGGCTGCTCGGCGGGAGCGGGGGCGCCGTGGACGCGGCCGTGGCCGCGACGGAACTCGAAGGCGATGCTGATATGCGACTCTCCGTCAGGTCATGCTCAGGCTGTCGCTAGCACTTGGACTTTATTCTATTGCGACTGCATGCTCCGCGTCGCTCTCCTCATCGGCGGCGTCCGCGGCATCCAGCTCGCACAAGTGTGCACGCAGATCGCCGCCCTCGCCGCCTGCTACCCAGAGCGTCTGTACACCCTTGCCCTTGATATCCACGCGCCCTCGTTCCTCCAGCGTCAGCCAAGGCGCTTGCTCTCGAAGTGCTGCCGCGCCGGCGTCGCTGGTGGTCAGACGCTGGGCGAGCCCATGGCTCTCGCAGCGGCTCGCAGTGTTCACGGTATCACCATACACCGAAAACTTGAGCTTGTCGCTTCCCAAGAGCCCCCCAACAACAGGCCCGCAGTGAAAGCCGGCGCGAATTTCCAGCGCGCCCAGCTCAGGTCGAGATTCGTCCACCAGCGTGTCGGCGGCCTCCTGTATCGCTGCCAGCGCAAACGCCGCCACGCGCGCGGAGTGCGTACGCCGCTGTTTCTTTGCCAACCCCCCGGCTACCATGTAGCAATCGCCAATGGTCTCCAGCTTGAAGAGGTCAAACTCTCGCACGAGAGAGTCGAAGCGGCTGTAGAGCCTGTCGAGCATGTCGGTCACCAGTTCGGGGTCACCAAGCTCGTCGCTCAAGTGCGTGAAGTTCACGATGTCGCAAAAAAATATCGACACCATCTCGTATCGCAGCGCGCCAACCTTCTCACCGCGCGTGAGCCTTGCTGCCACGTCGGGTGGCAGCATGCGCTCCAGCAGCATGGATCGCCGCGTGTTGGCTGCGGGATCGAAGAGATCGGCCTTTCGAAGTGCGCCGCCCTTGCTCTGGAGAGAGTCAATGGCGGCATCGCATTCCACCAGCGAAGGCCGGCGATCCGGATTCGCCAAGAGACAGTCCTCGATGAGTTGAACGATCGTCGGCGGCGTCGCCTGACGCATTTCATGCGTGATGGTCGGGCGAAGCTTTGTCTCGGGGGAGCGTACAGCCTGCAGAATCTCACGCGTGCTCATGTCATCCTGGTCGGAGTAAGGTGATCGCCTGCTGAAGAGTTCCCACAGCAGCATACCGAAACTGTAGACATCCGACGCTTCGCTATTGGGCTGGCCGTCAAGCAGCTCCGGTGCCATGTAGAAGGGCGTGCCCACGGCGACGCGCCGCCCGCCACTTACCCGCAGCAAACTTTGCTTCGTCGAGGAGAGTCCAAAGTCTGACAGCTTGCATTCAAAGCTGTCACTGACAAGCACGTTGGCCGCCTTGATGTCCCCTGTGTACACAGAGCAGAGCGCGCAATGTCAGAAGAAAATTGCAAAAGACGCCGGCGAGCGTGCATGCGCGCCCTTCTCAATTGCAGCTGCTCGCCGATGGCGCGGCGAAAATTCTCGCATACCATGAATAATAGCCGGCGTTGAATCGTGGAGGTAGCGAAGCCCCGAGCACACGTCTCGCGCCATACTGATACACAGATTCGCAGGCAGGTCTGAACTCGGATTGAGCAGAAGATCCCGCAACGTTCCCCTGGGGAGATATTCAAGAACAAGCAGCGGTTCGGACTCCTTCGTCGCCCCGAGCACTGTGACGATGTGTGGATGTCGAAGGCGGACCATCAGCCGAATTTCCTTGCGAAAGATGTGTGCACGCCGAGACGAGCTCATGCCGCGACTGCTGCCTCGATTGCTGATGGCGGAGCCATTGTCGCTGACCAGCCCACCTGGAGACAGGCACCCACTAAGCGAGGCACATGAACCACCGACGAGGCCACCACTGCCGCTGCCACCGCCGCTCCCGCTGTCGATGCCGCTCGAGCTGCCAGTTCCCTCGACCGTCAGGCCCAATTGCCCCCCAATGACGATCGACGCTACATGATGCCCATCAGGCACTGAACTTGTAGATGTTGAAGCGCTTGATCCGCTGTCTGCCTTCTGCACGGCAGCCAACACCGAGCGCTCACTGCCCGCGTGCTTCAGCATTCTGGCCTTGGCTGTGCCCGCAGGCTCCAGCACCGTCGTGGTGCTTGATGTCTGGCTAGACGTGGACGCCTCGCCGTTGGATGAGCCGTTCGTCACACTCGCCGATCCAGATCGCGCCGCAGGCGACCCAAGAGACACGCGTTTTAGCGCGACCAACGTCCCACGGAAGCGGCCAAGGAAAACAGTGCCGAAGTTGCCCCGACCCAGCACCGTGAATGGCTCGACCGTCTCGAGCTCCCTCGGATCGATGATCCACGCGGACTCGTATTTGTGCCGGAGATGCCTGCGCCTCAGCCATGCGGTGCCGACAGCGATGATTCCAAGCGCGCCTAAGCCCGCAATCACGCCGATCGCCCAGTTCGGCAAGCCCCCACTGCTCGATTCTAGCTTGATGCATGACAGCGTGTCTATGTCGGCCACGTACCCATCATCGCATTCGCAGAACTCTTGTTCAGAAGACTCGCAGGTCGAGTGTTTGGGACAAGTACCGTTGCCGCAGCTCACAAACCCAAGGTCCGCCGGCACGCCGGTGGCTATCAGATATGTTCGGCCATCTCCGCTGGCGCTCACGCGCGTCACGGTGACAGTCAGGAGTTGCGGCTGACCTGTAGCATTCGTCACTAAAACATCGCTATGCCCCTTGAAGCTCTGGCTATGTTCGCCGAACTGGCCCTCGTCTGCAGCATCCGTGTGTGCTTGGACCCACGCGAGACGGTCCGTGCCGTCGGGGAGGATGCTGCCAAGCTCGATGGTGGGCGAACACGTCGACGTCTCCACGTGCGATGCGCTGATTGTGGATGCAACGATGCACGCTTGCTCTTGGCTGTCGTCCAAGCGTAGCACGTATACCTGCGCACCGCTGAAGTCCCCAAGGAGATGGTCGTTGGCGTACGTGAGGGCCGTGAAGGTGTCATTGAGCGTTGCCTGGCGGATGGGCGCGGCCTGCAACAGGCGGCGACCAGAGCCGTCATCTGAGCTGTTCGCCATTTGTGTCCAGCAGGCAGCATCTGCTTGGACTTCGCTCGAATCTGATGAAAGCCCTCCATTCTCTGGCGCCGACGCGAGGACGCGCCACAACAACGCAGCCTTGGCCAGGCGAGCGTTGGACAAAGCGCATGCCGTGGCATGCTCCCGACCGCACGGTCGCCCGCCGAAGGACGTGGTGGGGCGCGGCGCACGCGTACCGAAGCCTGCAACGTAGAAATAGCGGTGCGAGTCGTAGACGAAGCCGCGGGCGTACAGTGCGTGCTCGGTCACCTCCAGCACCGTGCCATTGGAAACGACGCCCCATGGTGCCAAGAGCCAGCCGCCGAGCAACCCAGTGTCGGAACCTCCGAATTGCGATGTCGCGATGCGCTTCAGCTTGCGGATGAAGCAGTCGAACGAATCGCCGACCTGGCCAAAGCCGTCCATGTAGAGCTGCCGAAGCGTAGAATAGTTCTGCGGGTAGAAGCGCGGCACGCTCATGAGCGTGCCATCGTCCTCGCTGTCGACGATGACGGCACCAAAAGGCGCCGACAGCTGGCCAAGGCCAGCAAAGCGATCGCTCGTGGATACCTTGCGCAGCAGCTCGTCCAGCGTTTCGTCCACGTGCACTTCTGTCGCAACGTCGCTGACCAGCCGCATCGTGTTGCTCACCGCACAGGGAGACGCAAACGCGGCGCTGCACTTGTTTTGGGCCGCGTGAGCGGCGGTGTCTGTGCAATTGACGGCCGCGCGGCTGGGCTGGCCCAAGTCATCCCTCCACACATCGGCGCATCGCTCGGGTCGGGGGATGTGGTTGTATCCGACGGCCAAGTAGAATTGTTGCACAGAGCCGGCGAGAGGAAATTCGAATTCCATGTGCAGCGCGACTTTCACGTCCTGCGCGGCCTCACTGGCATTCGTGAGCTGGCCGTTTGCAATTCGAACCTGGTCCTCACGCGTTGGCCACTTGTAGCTTAGCCAGCTGCCACCTGGCTGCGATGCAGCAGCAGTGCTGTCGGCATTGAACTGCACGCCGTCGAGCGCGGGCGAGACTGTCGACACGATTGCAGTAGTCGTCATACCCACAAACTTGCTGACGGCACCATGCGCGACGACTACGCCCGAATAATGTTTGGCAAAGACATAGAAGCCTCCGGCAATGACATAGTCGTCGCTGTAGCTCATTTTGTTCAGCGCGCCCTCAAACTCCCAAGGAGTAGACGCCCGCGTGACCGCGTCAAGCGCCTTGCCCACGAGCGTCACTGAATTGGCAATGGAGCACAAATTGTTGTACGCCGCACTGCAGGGCAGTACTGGAGCGTGGGCGACGTTTCGGTACCCGTAGGCAACAACAGTCCCAGCCGGTGTCGGCGCCGATGCGTAGAACACCCATTCATCTACGTGTAGCCCGCCGAGGTGCGCACTATGACCGCCAACCAGCGTGCTTGGCATCAAAACGTACACAAACGCACCGGACTGGCACGCGTCCAGCGCGGCGCGAAAGCGCTGAAGATAGCCATCAGCAGCCGCCGCCACACTCTGTGCGTCTGTGACATTCACCAATTCCGGCTCGCTGACGCAGAAGCCCGCGCCCGGCGAGTCTGCGTCCTCGCGGCAAATGGCACCAGGAACGCCTTTGATCGGCACGACGCCTCTGCGCTGCGATTCTATGGTCTCCTCTGACAATGTGCAATTCTCACACGTGATGTCCATGATCCATTCGGCCAGCGTCTTGCCCACCGACAGCTCGCCCTTGGCTACGTCCCCTTCATGGCTGATGTTGCGTCCGTTGGCCTGAATCGTCCCAGACGCCACGTCGAAAAGCAGGGGCCAAAAATGTGTCGCGTGGCCGCCGCGGCCGGCGCTGACCTCGGCGTGGAATGCGGCCGCCGCGCCCTCCTCCTCGGCGGCCACCAGCTGCGCGCGCAGCTCTTCAGCGTATGCTTCGACACAGTTGCGCGAACACGCCGCATTGTTGTCCGCATCGCAAACCGCTTCTCCGCGGCCTGCGCTGTCAGGCGGTATGTAGGTAGAACGGCACTTGTACAGGCCAGGATTGGGCAAAGGAGCGGTGGCGCGCGCGCACGGTGAGAAAGGCGGCGATGCGCTCGTGTCGATCACCTCCGTGCCGACGCCGCAGAGCGGCGCGGCGCCACTAGCACAGGATGCGACGGCGGCGGCGCACAGCAGGAAAAGCACACACTCGGGTCGTCCGCGCCGGGTGGCGGCTGCGCAGTACGGTTGCCAGGACGCGCGCGCGCCCGCCGCTCGGGGCATGCCTGCCAACAGCACCCGACGCCCGCCCGCTCGCCCGCACGAGGGCAACGCCCACGCGCGGGCGACGGCTGCACGTGGTTGAAATCCTCCCGATTCGGCCGCGGGTTCGCCCCCCCTCCCTCACGCACCCCCACACGCAGCCGCAGCGCGCTAGCCAGCGGCGCGGTGTGGTGCGGCGCGAGGTGGCTGTGCCCATGCTGCTTTTTCCCCCGCGCGCGTTCAAGAATCGCAAGGGTAACAAAATCCACGTGCAGCAAAAGTGACGCGCGCTCCCATGCCGCACCCGAAGTGGCCACGAAGAGCTCCCAAATAGTATACAGTAGGACTACACAGTAGTTAGAGTACATTTCGTGTGTGTGCTTTCGTCTATCACTCACACTCTGCATGCGCGGAGAGGTGGCACGCGCCGATCTCAGTCGTTCAGGCAGCGTCTCTCAGCTCGGCTCGAACGCGGGGATCACCCTCGCCACTAGGCCCAACAACATTCGCGCAGTAGACGGGGTCCCGAGCTTGTATCAGAAGTCCAGGTAGGCCGAAGGGGCGACAGGCGCCCCGATGCGAAGCGCAATGCCATTGTCGTTGTAGCCGGCCGAGTACTCGGTGATGACCATGTCCGGGCTCCCCGCGCCGCCCTCGATGAGGCCAACACCCGAGTGAAGGCCATCGGCAACATCCTTAAGGCTCATAAGGCGGACTCCCTTCGCGCGCGCTGAGCTCACCTGCGGGGGCACCGCGTGTGCGCGCAGCGCGGGAGCGCGGGCGGATTTGTCAGCCAGGTGCGCGTGAGACATCGTGCGCTCGCCCGCCCGACACAAGCGCACGCTGTACCTTTGAATAACCAGGCGCCTTGCCGACAACGAGGAGCGTCGTCTTCCCGCTCACCGAGCTCGTTACGCGCGCACCAAAGCTCTCAAGCAGCCGCTTCGCGCGGTCCTTCCCCAGACTCAGGCCCGTGCCGCCTCCGATTTCTGGAAAGACGCCCGTGAGGACCACAGTCTGACCCTTGAGGCTGTCGCTCGAAGCGGCCCCGTTCTTGCCGGGTACGGGCACGACGAAGCGCGCCTTCTTCTTGGCAGGAGCCTTGGCGAGCGCAGACTTGCCTTTCGAGGCTGCCGCGACGGTGAGCGCAGTGGGTGATTCAGCCTTGGCCTTGAGCTTGGTCTCGGCCGGCTTCGCCTTGGACGGGACGGCACTTTTGGCCTCGGCCGCGCCTTCGGCAGCGGCATTCTTGGCAGCCCCCGCGCTGCCAGCGGCCCCGCCCTTTTCCTTCTTAGGCCTCTTCCTCGCTGACGCGCCGGCCCCAGTCTTATTCGCCGCAGCGGCGGCTCGGCCGTGCGCCTCGGCTGCAGCAGCCGTAACCTTGCGCTTGTAGAGCCTCGCCCAGTGTTTCCTGTCCATGGTGTGGCGCGCCACTTCGCGCTGCGCCGAGCGCGCGTCGCCGCGCCAGGCTCGCGTCAGCACATGCCCAACCAGGGCAGCGCACGCGTGCAGGCCGCCGGAAGGGCGCCGCTCCTCCGAGCAGGGTACTAACCTTGTCTCCTTCGCGGAGCTCTGCGAAGCCAGACAGCACAACGCTGCTCATCGCCAGCAGCGCCTCCTCGAAGGCGGCGACGTCTGTGACGGTATCGGGATCGGGGAGGCCGAGCCAGACCTTCGAGGGGACTCGCCAAGAAGACAACAGGACCCATCGAGAGTAGGATCCCGCCTGCGGATCCAGAGCGCCCACGCGCAGCGCGCCCTTCTCGATGGTCACGCCCGTCGCCCTGCATGACGAGCGCCCCGACTTGGCGCGCTCCACGTGGTGCCTCGGAACGGGCTCGTCGGCCGCGCTTGCGTAGTAGTCCCATGAGCGCACCTCGAATCCACGCGCGGCGGCGGCCGCCGAGCCGTACGCGTCCGCTGTGGGCGCGTCGGCCGCTTCAGCGAACGAGCTCACAGCCTTTGTCTCGTAGAGCTCACGCAGGACCTCGAACGACGCCTGAGTCGCGCGAAATTCTGCCACATCTCCGCCCTTGTCCGGATGCTCCTTGAGGATCTACGTTCACACATGCGCGCGTGGATCAATGAACACGCCTGTGTCAGCTATGTCCTGTGCGCCCACGAGTCCCCGCGCGCGCCGCCAGGGCAATGCAATACCTTCTTGAAGTAGACGCGCTTGACACGCCTCCACTCGGCGTCCAGGCCGTCGCACTCGGCGAGTTCGGACGCGTCAGCGACGCCACATCTGGCGAGGCATGCCGAGACGGTCATGTCGTCTTCGCCGCCGTCGGCGCCACCGCTGCCACCATAGCGGCCGCGACCGCTGCCACGGCCGCCGCGTGCGCTGCTGCGCCTGGGCATCTCGCGCGAGGAGATGCCCAAGCTCTGCGCTGCCCGCTGTGCGTCGCCGCCGGCGGCAGCAGTTGTTGTGGCGCCCGCAGGTGCGGGCGCGAATGGCACCGCCCCCAAGCTGATGTGACAGGTGCGTTCCGATTTTAGAACTTTCTTTACAGCTTTTTGGAAAGTCGCGCTCGCGCTCTGCGCTGCGCGCCCCGGCGCTGCGGCGCTGTGCGTGCCGCCAACGTCCATGCCCTTGCAGCGCTGGCTGTGGGGTGGTGGGTGCACGCACCGTGCGGGGTGCGTCCCAAAATGCTTGCGCCTGCGCATGCCGCCGCATTCCGACACTCGCTGGTGCTGTCCAATGCACGCGCGCGCGGCGCGATCCCTTTACATGCGCGCGCCACCGCGCGACGTCGGTCAGCGTGGCGCCTCATTCACTCGACGCCGTCATCGCTGCTGGCAGCACACTCAGCACCGTCGCTCGCACACTCGCCGCTGGCCCCGCTGGCGACAGTGGATTCCGCGTCGAGGCCATCGTAGGAGAGGCTACCCTCCCGCCAAACCGAGCCGCCAACTGCGGCCGCCGATCCGGGCGGCAGCGTGTCGCCCGTTGACTCGGACTGCGCCGCGCCCAGCTGATCGTCGGGTCCTGCCGTGCCCACGATGCAATGCAGAGGCCCCGGCGCGTACGTGCACTCGGCCTCCTCGATAAAGACGAGCCTGCGCGCGCGAGCAGCGCGGTGGTGCGTGGTCATGACATGGCGACAAAGAAGCGGCAGCGGCATCGGCGTCGATGCCGGTGTCAGAGGTGTCAGCGAGGTTTGTCGGCGCGTCGGCGGGCGCGCACATGTGCATGCGAGCGCACGCGCGCGCACACAAGAGCAGTCGCAAGCTGGGTAGCACCGACTCACCCTCCCTTCGAGTTTGTATTGGCTGGCAGCGGTGCCTCGGGGGTGGCGACGACCATCCAACTCATATCGCCGCCGTCCTCATTGTTCGCCAAGATGAGCAAGTGCCCGCGCGTTGTCAAGAAGGCGACGCGATCGTTGCCCAAAGCGACTGGCGTAGAGTTGGTCAGACCGAACCCCGCGCCGCGGCCAGCGCGCTCCTGCAGCGAGCCGTGGCTCTTCCATGCCCAGCGCGCGCTGCCCCCCGTCGACTGGGCCTGCCCCTCCGCTCGCGCCGGCTCCTGCGCCTTTTTGAGCTCCCAAACCTTGCCGCTCTTGCCAACAGCGAACACCGAATCGCCGCCGAGCATAACACCACCCGGGGCGCTCATGAGCGGGTCGGGACGTCTGTCAGACGCGCCAGGCTGGCCAAAGTGGTCCCACGCCCACGCGCGTTTGTCCCCGTCCCATCGAACCGACACCAGAGCACCCGCCTCAGTGCGCAGAAACAGCTCCCCCTCCGCGCGGGTAGCGATCGGGCGCGAGACAGCTCCCGGCAGCAAGCTGAGCACGACGCCGTCTGGTGGCGGTGGCAGAGCGGTCCACCGTTTGTCAACGAGGCTCACGGCAAACAGGCGACCGTACTCGTCCACCACGAAAGCCTTGTTCTGACGGAGCACGTGCGCGTCCGCAATAGCGCCGACACGCGCAGCCCCGGCATCGCCGCTGCCCGGTGGCATGCCGAGGCTCTCCCACGAGGCTGTTGCGCCAACATGGCCGCCAAGTGCTCCTGCGGTGCCGAAGCGCATCACGACTAGGTAGCCCTTCGTGCTCACAAAAAACTTTGGACGATGCATGCCATTGGCGGGCGCTCCGGCGTCGACTGGCGCGGCGGAAGCCACGTGCAGTGAGGTTGGCACCGGCACCTGGGCCCACGCGAGGTAAGAGCTGTCGGTCGGGACAAAGGAAGGACTGGCAGGATGCTCGCTCTGGCCACGGCTCCACAAGCGCGGCCTCCCCGACGTCACCGCGAGCAGCGAATCATGTACGCTGAGTATGCTCGTGACGGGCAGCTTCTTGTGTGGGTGCTTCAGCCACACCCACGCCATGCCGTTCCAGGATAACTCCCACAGCACGCCGGTCCCAGAGACAACGAAGAGCGACTGGCCGTTGCGCGTGGCACGCAGGCGATCCGAGGCTGTGCGCCCCGCCTGCGCGGCGGGAAGCAGGGATTCTGAGATGGCGGGAGTGCTCGCGGCATCGAGCGGCAGGGCGCTCCCCATCAGCTCCGCGGCAATGCCCGCGCTGCTCGCATTGGCCAAGCCGCCGATGGCGACCCCCACGTCGCAGTTGTTTGGCCCCTCCTCGTAGTCACAGTTCGGCTCGTCGCCACCCTCGTGCTCAGGGGGCGCGCGAATGACATACTTGACCTGGTTGTGCGCCTTGCCGTTGCCGGCCATACCAGGCATACCAGGCTCGTATTTTGACACCGGGCCCGCATGGAAGTACATGTCCACGATGCGACAGTCAGCCAGGAGTGCCATCGCGTCCGGTGCACCTTCGAATTTCTTCGCAGCAGCCGCGAGGCTGTGCTTGTGCGGCGCGACGGCCATCATGATAGATGACAGAAGGGCGCCGGGGCCGCTGCCCGTGAGGGCATCCGCAGGTGGGTCGTGCGCCCTGAAGTGCCAGCCATGCTCGCCCGTCACAATCTCCAGGAGGCCGCCCGCGAGGTTGGGTGCGATGAAAGAGAGCGTCTGCGGCTGCGCCCTGCGAGAGCGGAAATCAGGTGACATGAGGTTGGACCAGTCATGCACGAAGATTTCCATCGAGGCTGTAAGCACCGACGTCTCCGTAGGCATCTCCGCGTCTGAGGGCGCCCACACCGACGTCCACACCCACGAATTGTGGGAGTCGGACGGCAAGCGCGCCACCACGCGTCCCGATGTGCTGCGCAGCAGCATCGCGTAAGCCCCGGACGTGATGTGCAGCACGGAGTCGCCCAGGAGGTGCTTCACGAGGTCTGTTGATAGAACAGTCGCAGGCTCCTGTGCGATCCCCTCAACGTCCTCCGGCCGGCTGTGCAGCATCCAGGGAGCAAATTCTTCTCCCGCCACGCTCGGCACGCGCGTTACCCAGCGGCTGTCCAGTATTGCGGCGCCCTGTATTGCGCGGGAAATGTATTGGCAGGAGGATGGGTCAGCGCGAGGGGAACGTTGCGCACAAGAGCCACGACGCACGTAGTGGCGCTGCGGCAGGCAGTGCCCACATATACTCCAGTTGAAGTCTGATCCGCCATACTACATCGGGAGGGAAGCCGCGCGACCATCGGCATTTCTGACGCAACGGCGTGCACGCGGCAAATGCACTCGCGAATGCGTGCGGGTTTGTGTGCGGGCGCGCCCATACACCGCACGCTCGTGGCTCGTGGGTCACAACTCACCTCCCATGAGTATTCGTAGAGGTCACCGGCTGTCGAGACGATAAAGAGCGAGCCCGGCGCAGTGTCGCCCGCTCCCGCTAGGGCGCCAACCAACACTCCCATCGGGCGCTTGTGCTGCCGCCACTGCGGCTTGCGAAGGCCAATGAGCTCGTATACCTCTCCATCGCGCGACACGAAAAATACACTACCTGTAGCTGCCGATCCCCCCGTGGCTGTTGCTGGTGCTGCCCTGCCCAGCACCGCTGGAGGTCGCACCTGATGCCAGGCCAGCAGGGCGTTACCTTCAGAATCGCACACCATGGTCTCCCACGCGCAGCTAACGGGCTCTACGTGCGCCACAAATAGATCACCGCTCGCTGAGATCGCAAGCAGCGCGTCGGCAATGCGCCCCAGCGACACCGCCTCACCCGCCCAGGCAGGCAGGTAGAGGGGCGTGTACACCCAGCGCAGGCCATTGAAGAAACGCTGTGTGGGTGTGCCGCTACAGCCGATGTAGAACACCAGCGTGTCGTGGTACCACAGCATGCGACGCGGCGCGCCGCCGCCACCACCACCCTGCTCATCGTACGCGGTGCCATCCAGCGAGCCATGCGACGGACCAGGCCCCTCCCAATGCGAGCAGCCACCGAGGGACACAGGCAACTCACGTGACTGTCGCGCGAGGCGCGAGCCGGATGCCGCGGAATGCACATTGCGGCTGTCTGCTGCACGAAGCGCACTGACGCTCATGGGCCCGCTGCCGGTGACAGGGCCGTTCGTACCAACACCGCCCGTCCTCTGATGGCGGTGCAGCGAATTCACGCGCTGACTGTTCACCGCGGCGACCAGCGCAGCCTGCCCGCGCGCCGATGGGCTCGGGAGCGCGCGTTGGTCGAAGAGCGACCGCACGGCTGACCAGAGGCCCGTGCCAGCGTCAAATGCCCACGACACGCGCGGATCCCCGCGCGGCGGCTGCACGATGGGTCGCCCGTACACGTCCCTTTTGCTCTGTAGCGTCGGAAACATCCATGCCCCGTCCAGCCCGCCACGCGCGCAGAGGGGATACCCGCCGCGCGTCTCGATCGCCGGTGGTTCGCCGTACGTCACCCACACGCGGCCGGCGCCCTCGACGATCGCGCTCGGCGTGACGGGCAACCCCCCTGGAGTGCCGATCAGCGGGCCGTGGGCGAGCGCGCCACTGTCGCCCGCAGCACCGCGCACGCTCGTGCCACCAAGGCCGGTCGGCGGAGGCACACCGCCGCTGCCCGTTGGTTGCTGCTGGGAGAGCTCGCTACCGCCGAAACCGACAGCGGCGGCTGCGGCCACCGCCGTGGGGATCCCCGCCTCGGGGGAGTCGGCGTCGTGGTCTTTCAGCCCCATTCCGGCTGCAGATGCAGCCGCGCCCGCGCGCATGGCCGGGTCGGTGCCCGCCGCGTCCACAACGCGGTCCAGCTCCCGCAGCATCCCCTCGCCAGTGGGCGTCATTTCACGCGTCGCGGTGCCGCGGCGCTCGCTGTTGCTCTTGGACGAGCCCCAGATGCCCGCGCGCACGACCACCACGTGGGCCATGATCGCGAACGCCGCCGCCACCAGCACCGGCGCCGCGCGCGCGATCCTGTCGCGCGGCCATGGCGTGCGAGAGCAGCGCACGCGCACAGCGCGCGCGCGCGCCCCGGCCGCCATCGTCGCGCGCTCGCTGTTGTAGAGCAGGATCTTGGGCAGCGCCGCGTCAAAGTAGGACTACAGAAGCGCCCCCCGCGGAACCGGAACCGGAACCGATCGGAACGGGGGCGAAACCAAAGGCCGAGGCAAAGGCCGGGAAACGACCGTACTATTATTCAGCAGAGCGTCCCCCATCCCATCGATCGGAGCGGGAGCTGGGCTTCGCCACGCTCGCCACCCCACCCCTCCCCGGCCGGCCCGGCGCGCGCGCACGCGTTTTGAACTCCAGACACGCGCATGATAGTACATCTGAAATATAATTTGGATACCACACGGGAAAGTTCAACCGGGCGGCGGCGCGTGGAGGGGGGCCGCCGGCGGCGCGCGCGCGCGCACGCGGTGCGGCGGGGGGCGGCACACGCTGCGCGGCCGCGGGGCCCGGAGCGGGCGAACGCGGCGGCCACAGCTGGAGGATAGGGGGGGGGGGGATTCGCGCGGGGCCTGGGGCGGCGAGGGTGCGGGCGATGGCACCCACGGCGGAGAGCTCGCACCAATGCGTGCTTGTCCGCATCGCCGCCGATGCGTCGGTGCCGCTCGCCGAGTGCAGCGTGGGCTACGATGGGCCTGGGTCCGAGTCAGAAGTCGGGTGCGTCACCAGCTTTGTCAAGGCGCGCCTTGCTGAGGCGCACCCGGACGCATCCGCCGTCGACCCCTCGGAGCTCGCCGCGCAGATGCGCCAGCACACGGGCCAGGACGTGACCGCCGACATGGCACGCGCTCTCGCGGGGATGAACATGGTTGAGACGACCGCGCTGATGCCCGGCGGCACCCACAACGGCTTCGTGCACGTGAACCTGTACGGCGACGACAGGGGCTCGCTCAAGGGGCTGCCGCGCAACGCGCGTGCCGAGGCGATGTGTGCCGCGTGCGGCCTCGCCGGCACAAATGTGTACGGGGACGTGTACGCAGGCCGCCTCATCGACTGCGACGACCGCTTCGAGCGTATGGACTTCACGCTGGCGGACATGGACTCGGGTGCAGAATGGGTGGCCGAGGCGCGCGCGATTAACGCGCGCAAGCGCGAGGGCGGGCAGGGCGCAGCCGAGGCGCGCGTGCGCGATGCGCTGGGGGCCGCGGGTGCCAATGCGCAGTTCGGCTCGATGGCAGCGCCGGGTGGCGCAGGGCTGGGCGAAGAAAGCACGGGCGGACGCGAGGGGAACGCCACGTGGAAGGTGCGCAAGCGCGTGCTGAGGCGGGTGGAGGCGAAAGCGGCGCGGCGCGAGCCTGCATTCTCGCTCTCGCGGCTCTTTGCACCCAAGCCGCTGACGCCGTCCCAACCGCTCGCAGGACGGCGAGGACGATGGCGAGCTGGAGGTGAGAGTGTCGCTGCCCGAGGGCGAATTGCGCGAGGCCGGCGCGGCCAAGCTGCTCAGCGTTCAGCTTCTTGCGCGCGGCACCGAGCTCACGGTGCGCGCAAAGGGGCGCGACGAGCCGCTGCTGCACGCGCGTGGGCTGCTCAGGGCCGCTGCCGCGGATGACCTCACGTGGTTTCTCGACAAGGACTCCAATGAGCTCGTCGTTGGGCTGTGCGCCTCGGACGGAGGGAGCTGGACGGGCAGGCTCGTGGGCGCGGGCGGCGCGGTGGAGGCGCCGTGAGTGAGCCGTAAGGTATTTACATAGAGCGCGCCCAGCGACTCAGACGCGGACAAAAGGAATTGGGCCGCACGCGCATCAATCGAACAGCGCGATGTGGCCGTCGGCGAGCAGCTCCATGAGTGACAGCTCCTCCGTCTCGCCCGTTGAGTACAGTACCTTGGCGGTCTTGTTGCGTGTGTTGATGGAGGTCATCTCGCAGCGGTACCACTTGTCGTCGTCCGGCCAGTACAGCTCTGCCTCCTTGCCCTTGAGCTCCGGCGTGATCTCCTCGTTCGCTGTAGGCACCCCAACCAGCGAGCGTGTGGACGCGCGAGCGCACGGGGAGGGGTAGACGGCCAGACAGGCGCGTACACGCCACCCGGCGTGTCAGCAAGTCGTCAGCAGCACTCGCGCTGGGCGTAGAGAGGGCGATGCGCGCACAGGCGCGCGCGCACGCTGCCGGACCCTCCGTCGTGGCGACACTCAGCGCATCGATGCGCGCGCGCGACGCACGCTTCATGATTCTCGCCGAGCTGCTGGGCTTGGACATCTTGGCGGGCGGCGCAGGCGCGGGCGCGGGCGCCTGTTTGCGTTTCTTCTCCTTCTTGCCACCATCCTCCGTCTTGACACCAGTCACGATCTCGCGCACCGTCGGGTGCTTGTTGCACAGTTTAAAGAGCTTCTCACGCTCCGCCGTCGTAAGCTGCGAGAAGAGAGGACGGGAGGTTGGCGTCAGGCCAGAGGGGGCAGCCCGCTGCGCGCGGCGCGCGGCGCGCTCAGCGCCCCGCAGCACGGCGCAGCAGCGCGCGCGCACTCACCTTGGACCCCCAGTAGAACGCCACGCTGAGCAGCCACACGTCGCTGTGCACCGCCACAAGCGTCAGCCAATCCTCCCTGAGCATCCCATCGCGCGCGAAGTTGATGCCGACCACCGGTTCAGGGAGCTCTGCCGGCACCTCCTGCGGGGCGCGCACAGTCAACGGGAGCGGGCGAACGTGGGCGGACGTGGGCACGTCGTGGCGAGTGCGCCGCAGGCAGGCGTCAGCGTCGCAGAGGCACATCCCGACGGCGCAAAGGGGCCGATCGCCTCGCCATGATACGCGCTCGCCACCCGCGCGCGCCGCAGCGCTGCCGTGCGCGCCCGCGTGCGCCAACACCCGCGAACGCAAGGTCTGCGCGCCCGTTCCGCACACCCCAACCCCATATGCGCGCACTTTCGCTCAGCCGAGGCCGCGGCGGCACGCGGTGGGACGGGGCGTCGCGAACGCCGGCCGCTGCGCGCTCGAGTAGCGGCGCAACGTGCATGCGGACGCGGCCGACGCGCGGGGGGCCTCAAGGTGCCCCGCGCGTGTTGGGTTCACGCCATTGTCGCTCATCTGCACCGCCGCCGCGCAGCGCTGCGTAACGCTGTGGGCGAGCTGGCACGAGCGCATTTGGGGGCGTGCCCGGGCACGGGTGAAGGTGTGTGTGTGGGGGGGGGGGGGGAGGCGGACGTGTTCGCGCTTGCGATCGAGCTCGCCTTTGCGCGGGCCGCGCGCGCATTCGAGAGTCCCCCACGGGCGTTCGCGCGCACGCAGCTGCGTTGCCCCCGCAGCGGCCCCGCAGCCGCCGCGCCGCCTTTCGCGGCGGCTGCGGTGGCGC
>RQSC01000029.1:291247-309694 GCA_013416795.1 Prasinococcaceae sp. CCMP 1430
GGGGGGGGGGGGGGGGGGGTGGGGGCAGGCGGGCGGGCGCCGCCCCCTGTGGCGCCACCCCACCCGCGCACGCGCGCAGCCGCCGCCGCCGCACCGGCACCGCCGCTGAGGCCATAGAACAAACCCTATCAATATAAAAACCCAATAGACGCTCAACGTCAACTTCGGTTCCAAATTCTCAATGATTCAGGAAGGACTTCAGGAAAGACTGAACCCAAACCTAAACCTGACGTCGCTGGCCGGCCGCTGCTGCTGCTGCTGCTGCGCGAGGCTGTTGGGCGGGTGGGTGGGTGGGGTGGGGATGGGGGGTCGGAGGGCGCCAGAGCGCGCGCTGGGGCCGCGCGGGAGGCGAGACCGCCGCGCGGGGCGCGCGGTCTGTCCCTCCCTCCCGCGCCCTGCCCTGCCCTGCCCTGCACCCGCTCCCCACCCCGCCGCCGTTGGCGTGCCACGGGCTGTGCGCGTGCGGCCGCGCTCGCGCGGGTGCGGCGCGGTGCGGGGCGCGCGGCGGCTCCCTGACGGCGGCGATGATGGCGGGCGAGACAGTGGAGGCGGGCGGCGCCGTGCTCGCGTCGCCAACGAAGCCGAAGAAGAGCAGCAGCGGCAGCGGCAGTGGGTCCGGCGAGGGGGCGTTCGGCAAGCTCTCGCGCCCGGAGATGGTCAAGCTGTTGACTGAGTCCGCCAAGAAGCTGAAGAAGTATTCGAAGGCAAACGAAGCGCTCAAGAAAACGAACGCGGAACTCGAGCAGGAAAGGGACAGGCTACGCGGCGAGATCGCCGGTGAGGCGGGTGAAGCGCTCTTGAACGACGCCGAGCCATCGACGACACTGCCGCGCAACATCGCGGAGCGGCAACATGCTGAGGCCGAACTCGCACAGGCCGAAATTGCGTGCGCGCGCGCGCGTGCCGAGGAAGTCGAGAGAGAGCTCGAGCAGACGCGCGAAAAGCTATCCAGCATGTCGGGCGGGGTTGACACGGTTGAGGCGCTCGCCGCGGCCAACGCAGCGAAGGCCGAGCTGAAGGCTGAGATCGACGAGGCTCGGTCGCGTATCGCTGATCTCGGCGCTCAGCTTGCTGCATCGGCGGGCGCGCTGAAGGAGACACAGGCTGAGCTTGAAGTACTGAAGGGCCAGCAGGCGGATGCGACCAAGTCCACGGAAAAGGCAGTAGAAACTGCGCGGGCCGAGCTCGAGGCCGCGCGCGAGGCGCATGCCAAGGAGACGGCGGAGCTGCGCGCTGCTGCTCAGGAGGCCCGCGATGCCCTGGAGGAGATGAAGGCGGACGCCGATGCAACTGCGAGCAGGGCTGCGGAGCAGACTGCGGTGACAGTTGCCGAACTACAAAAAAAGCTTGATGAGGCTGCAGGCGACGCAAAGCGACAGAAGGCCGAACTTGCCGACTTGGCAAGAGTCACCGAGGAGGAGCGCGCGGCCGCGATGGCCGAGCTCGAGGCCGAAAGAGCAAGGCGTGCGAAGGAAGGGGCGAAGGCGCAGGAGGCGGCTGACGAGGCGAGCCGGACCGCTCGCGAGGCCAACGCGGCTGCTGCCGAAATGGCGCAGAAACTCGAAGACGCGCAGGCAGAGGTGGACAGGCTACGGAAACAGCAGGCCCAGGAGCTTGGGTCAGCCGGCGAGGCGGCTGAACGATTGCAGGACGAGATGACAACGCTCAGGAAAACCTCCGAGGAGGCCGTTCGCGAGCTCAAGGCCAGGGCTGCGAGTGACGCCAAGGCCGCTGAAGCTGCGAACGCTGAGCTTGCCTCAAAGCTTGAGAGGGCTGAGGCTGAGGTAGAGTCCCTCACTGCTCAGCAGACACACGAGGCGGCTTCGGGGAGTGAAGCACGCGCCGAACTCGAGGCGATGCGGGAGAAGCATGCCGAGGATATTGCTGAGTTGCGGGCCGCAGCGGAGGCGGCCAAGGTGTCAGCGGATGAAGCAGCTGCGAAGCTGAAGGCCAAAGCCGAAAGCACTGCAGCTGAGGCAGCCGAGTCGGCGGCGGATCTCGCAACAAAATTGGAGGCCGCTCATGCTGAGATAGCGTCGCTGAAGGGAACCATGAGCGCGGCAGGCTCTGCGGAGGAGGCGATTGCGGCGCTGAAGGCTGAATTTGAGGCGTCACGCGAGGAGCACCATCAAGAGCTCTCCAAGCTGCGCGAGGAGGCGGAAAGCGCAAGAGAAGATGCGGAGAACGAGATGGCGCGCCTCAAGGCCAGCGTCGACGACGCACAAAGTGATGCAGCGGCTGCGCGCGATGAACTGGCTTCCGCGCGTGCTCGCGCCGAGGGCGCAGGCGAGGCCGAGGAGGAGGTCGAGCAACTCTCCGAAGAGATTGACGAGCTGCGCGCTACGCTCGCACAACGTGACAAGCAGCTGGAGGAATCGCGCAGGATAGCTTCAAGCAAAGAGCAGGAGCTGCTTGACGTGCGAGGCACCTCGGACGCTGCAGTGGAGGATGCTCGGCTCAAGTGCGTCGCGCTCGAGGAAGAGCTGGAAGACAAGGTCTCCTCGCTTCGCCAAGAGGCGGACGACCTGGTGGCGCGGCTCGAGAGTTCGCAGCAGACGGCGAACGCGAACGCGGAACGACTCGCGGAGGTTGAGGCGCGAGAGGCCGCGGCCAGCCTTGCAACAAAAGAGGAGATCGCCATCCTCACCGAGCAGCTGCGAATCGCCAAAGGCAAGAGCCAGAACATGCAAAGCGGTGTGGACTCGGAACGCGAAAAGGTCAAGCATGCGCTCACAGAAATTAAAAAGAGGGCCGACCGCGCTGAGAAGGGTCGCAAAAAGGCCGAGGCGCTCAACGAGACGCTCAAAACGCAGGCCGCCACCCAGGCGGACGCCGCTGCGGCGGCGCTCCGCGAGGCGAATGGGCGCTGCGAGGCTGCGGAGGGGGCTGCCGCCGCTGCCGAAGCCGAGCTCGTCGCGTACCGCGAACGCGCCAGCGCGCTGCTGAAGCGCAAGGACGAGGAGCTCGAGGAGGCGCAAGGCGGTGATGCGCGTGCCCAGCTCGAACGTGATCTCTCCGATGCGCGAGAGGCTGAGCACAGACTGCAGGCAGAGCTCGATGCGGCCACAGCTCGTGTTGACGCTCTCGTGACGTCCTCAGAGGCGGCCGCCGCCGACGCCGAAGCCGAGCTCGAGGCGATGGAGGCGAAGCTCCAGGGCGTGCAATCCCGGCTGAAGGCGAAGGAGAAGACGGAACAGCGTGTAGAGGCTGACCTTCGCGCCAGATGTGCCGAGCTCGAGGGGCGCCTTGCCGAGGCAGAAGGAGCGCTGGCGCAAGCGGATGGCTCATCGACGGGCCCAAACCAAGCGCCCGAGGGCCCAAGCTCGCTCTTGGGATCGCCCAGACGCGGCCACGAAAGTGCGCGAAGCAATCCCAGCGTGAGCACCGCATCCGCCGCGGCGGACGCCGGCTCGCTTGTCACCTTGCGTAGCGAATACAATGCGCTGAAGGAGGAGTTCGCGCACTTCCGTGAGCTGTCCGCCAGCATGCTCGAGGCAAAGGACGCCGAAGTGAGTCGGCTGCTGCAGGAGGCTGCGAACATCCGGCTTCAGCCGCGCGCCGCCGGCGTTGGCGTGGGGGGGGCGGCAGTCGACACGACGGCTGCGAACGGCGGCGCCCTGCAGCGTGCTAACAGCGACATGGAGGCGAAGCTGCTGCAACTCGCCGCTGTGCAGTCGACACGTGACGAGGAGCTCGCCGGCGCGCGACGCGAGGCGATGGAGGCGATTGCGGAGATGCGCGAGTACGAGTTGGACGCCGAGCGCAACGCGCTGCAGTGCAGCGTGCTCAAGGACGAGATCCGTGCGCTGCGCCGCGCCGCCGAGCTCGAGCGCATGGGCAAGGAGGTCACCGACATGGAGTACCTGAAATGCACGATCGTCAAGCTGTTGGAGACGGGCGAATTCGAGGCACTGCTGCCTGTCGTGGCGACCTTGCTCAAGATGTCGCCGGAGGAGGTGAAGCGCATTCGCACCGCATATGAGACGGCTGCGGCGGGTGCCGTGCCGCTCGCGGGCGCGGCAGCCGCAGCAGACAGCGCAGGGGCGTGGCTGTCTTCCATGTTCGGCGCGTCATGAGTAAGAAAAACGCGCAGGAGCTGGTGACCACCTGGATGCACGACGCCATCCGTGTGATGTGACGCGAGACGCGAGCGCGTGTGTACAGTCAAAAATGTTTACGTGCGCGCGTTCTCGCGTACGAGGGCGTGTGGCACATCCGCTTGGGAGCGAGCAATCCTACGTGCCGCCACTGTAGGTGTCAAAGCGGTGCTCCGGGGCCAGATACCGCGGGCTCGTCTTCAGCCATGAGTCGTTCATCTTCCATCCCTTGACGTCCTTCATCTTGAAACGCTCCCACGCGTCCCACATCGACTGCCTCTCCAGGAACCTGTGCCGCGTGCAGTGGGCGGGCGTGGCAGCGGGCGGCGCACGGTCAGCAAAACGCCCCAGCATGGCGGCGCACACATCCCGGCGCGCGATGCGCGGGGGCGCAAGGCGTTCGTCGCGCGCTTGCGGCCGCCCCGAAGCGGGGCCCACACCGCGCATTGGCGCACCAGCCTCAGCTCGTATCGTGATTTAGGGTTCGCACCCTGTGCTCGCGGCGACGCGCCGCGGCGCAGGCGCAGCGCGGCGCGGCGCGGAGCCGGCGCGCAGCAGCACCCAAGCGCTGCGTAAGATCCTCCCGCACCCGCTCGCAAAGCGCGCCCACTCACTCTTTGTCCTCATACGCCTGCAGGACGGGCGCGGTCACCATCCTGTTGAAGTACCTCTCTTGCTTCTTCGTCCACCACACCTCAGTCGCGGCCTTCTGGCGGTACATGCCGTAGCAGAAGAGCGTGAACGCGCCCGCCATGAGCAGCGCGCCCGAGGGTCCCGCGTTGGGCATGGAGCGCGAGAAGCGGACCGCGGGATACCCGCCCGACGGCGGCATCTCCTGCTTGATTGGCAGCCGGTGGACAGAGTCCACGCCGGACACGCCTGCGCGCCTCGTTCGGATCACATAGTCGGTCATCGCGGCCGCCGCAGCGCGCTGCCACACGCGCGTGCGGGCGGCACGCCTGTGTGTGTGTGTGTGTGTGTGTGGTGGTGGTGGTGGTGGGGGGGGGGCTCCGCCTCGCCCTCCGCGTCAGCCGGCCGGCCCAAGCGCGGCGCGGCGCGGCGCGGTGTGGCCCCCCTGCACCTCCGCCCGCCCCTCCCCCACCCCACCCGCACCGAAAAACAATCTCGCTCTTCAAAAAAAAGCTCCTTTTTCTTTTTTTTGCAGGCGTGTGTTTCCAGCCAACACCCATCAAATGATCCACAAAGCGCTCACGTGGGAGGGAAGCCGTCGGGGCGGCCTGGCGCCCCACCACGCCGCGGATTGAGAAAGCGCGGAGACGCAAGCTTTCTCTCCGACTGAAGAAGTGCGCGTTTTTAATTAAAAGAATAAAAAGATTTCTCTTCTTTTTCAGTTTTTTTTTTCCTGACGTTGTTTTTGCTGCTTGGCAACTTGGCATGCCTGGTGGAGGGGGATGCGACACGGCGCGCGGCGCCGGCCGGCCGCAGCCTGTCTGCGGGCGTCCCAGGGGGGCGGCCTCCAATCCGCTCCACAGGGCGCGCGCGGCGCGCGCCAAAAAAAGGTGCCCGCGCGCGGCGGGGTTGGTTACGGGCTCACGCTCGCGAGCCACAGCCTCTCAGCGGGCGTCCTAGGAGACCGGCCTTCGCTCTGCGGGCGCCATGGGGGGCGGCTGCCCGTTCCTGCACGGCGGCATGACGTCGGCGCGCGCGGGCCGCACGCCGCGCGATTGGTGGCCCGAGCGCCTCGACCTCTCACTGATGCGCCAGCACGGGAGCGGTACGGACCCGATGGGCGCTGGCTTCGACTACCGCGCCGCTTTCGCCAAGCTCGACTACGACGCCCTGAAGGCGGATCTCGCCGCCCTGATGACCGATAGCAAGGAGTGGTGGCCCGCCGACTGGGGGCACTACGGCCCGCTCTTCGTCAGAATGACGTGGCACATGGCCGGCACCTACCGTGCTGGTGATGGGCGAGGTGGCGGTAACGCCGGCAACCAGAGGTTTGCGCCGCTCAACTCATGGCCGGACAACGGAAATCTCGACAAGGCGCGACGGCTGCTGTGGCCAATCAAGAAGAAGTACGGCAACAGCATCAGCTGGGCGGACCTGTTCATCCTTGTCGGGGTCGTGGCGATAGAGTCGATGGGCGGCCCCGTGATTGGCTTCGGCGGCGGTCGGCCTGACATTTATATGCCTGAGGCAGACACGTACTGGGGCAAGGAAGCGGAGTGGCTCGGTGACAAGCGCTACGGCGCCACGCGCCAGTCGCTGGAGGCCCCGCTGGCGGCGGTCCAGATGGGCCTGATCTACGTCAACCCCGAAGGCCCCGGCGGCATCCCCGACCCCCTGCTGAGCGCGCAGGACATCCGCGAGACGTTCGCTCGGATGGCCATGAACGACGAGGAGACCGTGGCATTGGTTGCGGGAGGTCACACCTTCGGGAAGTGCCACGGTGCGGGCGATGCGGCGCTCGTGGGCCCGGAACCGGAGGGCGCGCCCATCGAGCAGATGGGCTTGGGCTGGAAGAGCGCACACGCCAGCGGGAAGGGGCGCGACGCCATCACCAGTGGGATCGAGGGCGCGTGGACACCCAACCCCACCACGTGGGACCGCGGCTACTTCGACATGCTCCTCGGGTACGAGTGGCAGCTAAGCAAGAGCCCCGCCGGCGCGCATCAGTGGGTGCCGGTGGGTGCCGGGCCCGAGCACATGGCGCCAGATGCGGGCGATGCGTCCGTGCGCGTGTCGTGCATCATGACCACGGCGGACATGGCGCTCGCGAAGGACCCCGCGTACGCGGCCATCTCCAAGCGCTTCCGCGAGGACCACGCCGCGTTCAGCGATGCGTTCGCGAGGGCGTGGTTCAAGCTGCTCCACAGGGACATGGGTCCCAAGGCGCGATACCTGGGCCCGGACGTTCCCCAGGAGGACTTCTTGTGGCAGGACAACGTGCCTGCCGGCAACGCCGACTACAGCATCGACGGCCTGAAGAGCGACCTGCGTTCGAGCGGTCTGAGCGCCGCAGAAATGGCGGAGACCGCCTGGGCGAGCGCGGCCACCTTCCGTTGCTCCGATTTTCGCGGCGGCGCGAACGGCGCGCGCATTCGCCTCGAGCCGCAGCGCGGGTGGGAGGCAAACAAGCCAGAACAGCTTGCCAGGGTCCTCGACGTCCTCACGCCCCTCGCCAAGAAGCATGGCGCCAGCGTGGCGGACACCATCGTGCTCGCCGGCGTGGTCGCCGTCGAGGGCGCGCTCGCCGCCAGCGCCGACGCTGACGTGCGAGCCGTTGACGTGCCCTTCCGTGCTGGCCGTGGCGATGCCTCGCAGGAGGAGACAGACGTGGAGTCCTTCGCAGTGCTCGAACCGGTCGCAGACGGCTTTCGCAACTTTCTGAAGCCAGGGCTCGGCGTGGCGGCCGAGGAACTTATGGTCGACAGGGCACAGCTTCTCGGCCTCACCGTGCCCGAGATGGTCGTGCTCGTCGCCGGCCTGCGCTCGATGGGCGTGAGCTCCGATGGGAGAGGCCTGTTCGCAGGCGGCGAAGCGCAGGGCCTGTCCCCGGCGTTCCTCAGCACGCTGATGGACACGATCGAGTGGCGCAAGACTGGCGAGGACGCATTCGAAGCACACGGCCCAGGGGGCACCACGCTCACTGCCTCTCGCTGCGATCTCATCTTCGGCAGGCACTCGGAGCTACGCGCGGTCTCCGAGGTGTACGCGCAAGACGACGCCCCCGCAAAGTTCGCGCGAGACTTCGTGGCTGCGTTCGACAAGGTCATGGAGAACGGCAGGTTCGACTGACACGGTTGAATGCCTCACACCCGAGACGCCCCTCCGCCCGTGGCAGCCTTGGCAGTGCCGAGACTGGGGCCTGAGAGCTACCATCGATGACACGTCGAGATAGTGCGTAGGAACTACCAGCTGTTCCCCTATAAGAAAGAAACAGAGTGCTGGACACGTGCATTTGATTGTGTAGGGAGTGCCGCGATTGCAAGCGCCGCAGAGGCAAGTTGGAATAACCGCCAGACGGCGCGGTGCGCGCGCGGCGCCGATGGGTTGCGCGTCGAGTAAGGGCACGGGGGGGGCGTCGGCGCCAAGGATTGTCGGCGCGGCCGGCAGCGCGGCGGGGGCCGCGAGCGCGGCCGGTGTCGACGCGAAGAATCTGCGCGTGAAGCTCGTGCTGCTTGGCGACAGCGGGGTCGGCAAGAGTTGCATCGTGCTGCGATTCGTTCACGGGCAGTTCGACCCCAGCAGCAAGGTCACAGTGGGCGCGGCATTTCTCTCACAGGTGCGCTCGCGCGCCTTGGCTGCGCGGTCCCTGCTGCGGGCCTGAGCGCCGCGCCTTGCCCGCGCGCCTTTTCTTTTCGCGCGGGCTGCAGTTGACGCAAATGGCTCCGCGCACGTGCGGCTGGGTGCCCCTCAGACGGTCGCTCTCGCCGACTCCACCTCGGTGAAGTTCGAGATCTGGGATACAGCCGGCCAGGAGCGCTATGCATCGCTCGCGCCGCTGTATTACCGCGGTGCGAGCGCTGCTGCTGTCGTGTTCGACATCACCGACGTCGAGACGCTCAAGAAGGCCAAGTTCTGGGTCAAGGAGCTGCAAAAGCACGCGAGCGCGACCATGACCATCGCGCTGGTCGGCAACAAGAGCGACCTGGAGGAGCAGAGGGAGGTAACACGGGAGGAGGCCGAGGAGTACGTCGCTGAGGTGGGCGAGGGCATGTTCTACATGGAGACCAGTGCTAAGACGGCGTCCAACGTCAACGAGCTCTTTGCCGCCATCGCCGAGAATCTCTCGAAGGCGTGAGCGAGGAAGCGAGGTGTAAGCAACGCCCGCGCAGGGCGGGTGCAAAACGCGTGTACGTTATCATATCCATATCTCTACGTGTCTGTTCACGAGGCCACCACCTCAACTGCGGCCGACGGGGCCGCGACGGCGGGAGCTGCATCGGTCGCCTCGCCGTCGGCAGCGCCCGCCTCGGTCTCACCAGCCGCGCGGAGCGCGTGCTTGGCGCAGAGGTGCGCGAGCGCGCCTTGCCAGTCGTCCTCCCCGACGTCAGCGTCGCCTCCGACTGCCTTGACAGCCGCGGCGAGTTCGGCCGCAGCGGCTGCCGCCGCGATGCTCGACTCGAGCTCGACGTCACCAACGATGCCGAGAGGCGCGGCGTCGCCCGCGACGGCGAGCACAGCTGCGGCCGCATCCAGGGCGCGATCGAGCGCGGCGCCGCCGCGGCCGCTCTTGCCTGCATCATCGACTTCAGCGGCGGCAATCGCCGACGCGGCGGCTGTGCATAGCTCCTTCATTGCCTCGGCAGCCTCAGCCGGGTCGCTCACATCGCCAAGCGCGCAGTGCAGCGCGGTCTTGGCAGCCGCAACCGTCAGGTCGGCTGAGTCCTCGCCCTGCGAGAGCGCGGCGAGCGCGGCGCCGTGCACCGCTTGCCGGAGTTCGATCGCCACATCGGCGTCATCCAGCAGCTCGTCACGCGTAGCTTTCTGCTGCAAGAGCATCTCAACATAGCGCGCCGCGTCGCATGCCGAGAGCACGTCCACGCTCTTCCCATCCTCGGCGTCAGACGCCGCCTTCTTCGAGCGCTTGCCACCGCCCTTCTTGGCATGCTTTGTGCCGGCGACCTGGAGGGTCTCGGTGAGTGCGACGGCCAGGTCGCCCACACCGCCCCAAGAGCACGTCAACTCGAGAATGGCGAGCGCCTCGTCGCGCCACGCCGCGTCAGCGGCAGACGGCGTGCCCACCTCGGTCGCTTGCGACGAGCGCGCGGGGGCCGGCGTGGACAGCACTCGCCCACAAGCCTTCACGAGGGCTTGCTCTGCAGCGCTCGGCGGCAGCGCGGCGGCGGTGCGAAGTAGGGCCGCGCGCGACACGGGATCCGTGGCGTGCGGCAGTGCCTTGGCGAGCAGCGCTCCGTCCAGAGAGGATAGCGCGTCGCGGCAATGCCTACGCGCGGAGGACGCGAGCTCGGCGAGCGCCTCCATCGCGGGTGCGAAGAGCTCAACTGGGAGGCGCACGGAGTTGTCGCCCGCCTCGGCGGAGGCCTTGGCCTTCTTCTTGCCGCCCTTGGCCTTCTTGGCAGCCTGTTTGGACGCATCAGAGGGGGCATCGCTCGGGCCTTCGGCGAGCAACTCGGCGAGCAGCGAGAGCGCCTCGCCGACCGCCTCTGGCGTCGCGCCCTTTGCCGGTGCATACTTGCAGAAAGGGGCGGCCGCGGCGGCGTCGCTCTCGAGAAGCGAAACCAGCCTGAGGGCGGCCTCCGCGGGAGGCTTTGACGGAGGAAGGAACGACGGGACGAGCACTTCCGCGAGCGCCCCAGCGGCGGTGCGATCGGTCTCGCGCGCCATGCGCGCGAGCAGCTTCTCTGAGGCCACCACCTCCGACGACTTGATGGCACGCACGCCACGCACGGCCTTCAGCACCCCCGCGAAAGCGGCGCGCGCGCGCGCGTTCGAGTCGGTAAGGAGGTGAGCGCAGCGCGGCAGCGCCTTTTGAAGCACCGGCTGCGCCAGCGGCTGCTCGACGAGAAACGCCAGCCCCATGGCGACTGCCGCGCGCACGGGCCCGGACGACGCATCGCGCGCGAGCTCGTCGACGAGCGTGGCAAGCAGCGCGCCAGCCGTGGCAGCTGACATCATCTCCCAGTAGGTGTCAAGGATGCGGCAGGTGCCTTCGACAGCCGCGACGCGCACGGCGGGGCACTCGTCCTTGAGCGCCTCACTCAGCGCGTTGAACTGCCGCTGCAGAAGCGCCTCGGCGTCCTCGTGCTTGGCGGAGGGGTCCTGCAGAGGGAAGGCCTCCGCGAGCGCGTGCACGGCGTTGCGACGCACCGCAGCGTTGGCGGCTGTGAGCGACTTGAAAAGAATGGGCTCCCAGAGCCTGGCCATGAGGGCCTCGACGTCGCGCAGCTTCTTCTTGGAGTGAAAGGCCGACAGCACGCGCCGCAGTGACGTCGCCAGCGAGGGCGTGCGCGCATGCAGGCACGCGCGCATGAGATCCTGCACGCGGTTCTCCAGCGCCTTGAGCGACGGTCCGGAGGCGCCCTTCCACGCGCGGAAGAGGACGTCGCTGTACGCGTCCAGCAGCGACTTGCGGCCGCAGAGGATGTTGTTGCGCACGACCTGCAACAGTTCGTCAACCAGCCCGCTGTCCAGGTGGAGCAGCCCCGAAAGGAAGCGGCGCCCGTCCGGCGAGCGCAGGAAGCCGGGCGCGAACATGGTGAGCTGGAGGAGGTGCCTAATGGTCGCCGTGCTGGGATCCGCGAAGTCAAAGAGTGCGAGCGCGTCGCGCATCGCGTAGCAGCGCTTGACGTCTGCCGCGCGGCCGACGTCGATCGCGCGGCCGATGACGTACACCACGGTCTGCGGCACGAGCTCATCGCGCCCCGCCGTGCCGTTCGCCCACCACGCCTCGCAGAGCGACGAGATGGCCTCCTGCACTTCGGGCGCCCTCTCCAGGGAGGTCAGCAGGTTGTCGTGCAGCTCCTGTGCGAGCGCGAAGAGCGTCGGGCCGGGCGGTGAGGCCTCTGTCGAGCAGTCGTAGCCGACCTGCGCCACCAGGGCGCAGAGCAAGAGCTCGTCACGCGCGCGCTTCCCCTCGGCGCTGGGCTCGCCGCCGGCTTCACCCTCGCGCATCTCCGTGCGCATGTCCGCCGCGGCGCTCTCGGCGCGCGGCGCCAGGGCTGCGTACAGCTCCGCCGCGGCCGCGGACTGCGCCTTTGCGGCCTTTGCAGCCGCTGCGGCTTTGCGCGTAGCCATCGCCTCGCTCTCCGCCGCGAGCAGCTCCTCGAGCGCGCCCATCGCCGCGCGCGTGCCCGTCGAGGCGCGCAGACAGGGAACGGCGAGAGGCCGCCGCTCGACCCTGTCCCTCCCCTCCGCCGCCGGCGGAGCGAAGGAGTGCCCCACGCGCCGAGAGCCTCCCGTGTGGCGCTCCTCCCCCACGCCCCTCACACATTGCCCGGCCGGGACCCGCTGGCCGGCCCGCCCGCCCGCAGAGCGCCCGCAGAGCGCACGCGCGCGCGGCGTCGATTTGAATTTATCGCGGAATCGCGCTCAAAATGTGCGCATACGAAAGCACTTGCCATCACAAAACACGCGTCCTCAAAACATACGGATCTTGAAAACGCAGCGGCAGCCGCGCGAAGCGAAACCAACGGGCCGGCCACGCTTCTGCGCGCACAAAAAAAAAAAAGCAACAGAAAAGGAGGGTGATGAAAATTTAACAAACCCTGAAATAATACGTACTTAAATCTGCCGCGAGGAAACCTCGCGTTGAAACCTCAACCCAACCAGGCCTCGCGCTGCCGGACTCGCGGACTGGCGGTCAAAGTAGTTTAACCGCAGGTTTAAAAGATGTATAGTGGGCTGCATGGGAGAAGTTTGCGGGGATGAAATATGTTCCCCGAGCCCGCGCGGGCCCGCGCGGGCTGGCTGACCGCCGCGGTGCTGCTCCCCCGCCTCTGTGCCGTGGCCGGCTGCCCTCCTCTATGCACGCGCTCGCACAGCCCCCCTCGGCTGCTGCCGCCGGACCGCCGGCCAGACCGCGCGCGCACGGCGCGCGGCCCCGGCTCGGCCAACGCGGCGCGGCGGCGAGGCGAGGCGTGGCGTGGGCATGTCCGCTGGCGGTGCTGGCGGAGGCGGCGAGGGGCGTGGGCTCGCACAGCCGGGCGCGGCGTCCGACGGCGTGAGGCAGGAGGACGACAGTGGTGAGGGGGGGGCTGAAGCGCGACCGCATCAGCAGGATAGTCAGGCTCAGGCGCAGTCGCGGTCGCAGCCGCAGCCGCGGACGGGCACGCAGCCGCAGACGGGCACGCAGCCGCGACCGCAAGACCATGAACACGGGCCGCAGGACCAGCTGCAACCACTCCCAGGGGTGGACGGGGGTGAGGAGGGTGAGCGACGCGAGGTGGACGCGCGGGGTGGGGGCGATGTGGAAAGAAGCGCGTCGGACGTGTCGCCGCTGCGCGCAGACCCTGGATCCAGTCCAAGTGCAGGGGCGGATGCTCAGCCTCCGCCTCCTGATGGCGACATGAATGCTCTCGTCGAGTCGCTGCGTGTGCCTTGCGGCGACGCGCGCGTACTGCGCGACGAGGCGCGGCGGCTGGCGGTAGTCGCAGCCGGCGCCGCCACCGAGCACAGAGGCGAGGGGGGTGGCAGGGACGCGTCCGCATCGGCCTTGGACACAGTCTTTGAGCTGCTCGTCCGCAATCGTCTGATGGATGTCGATGGATGGGAGCACTCGCTGTCCGCGTCGCATCGCCTCCACGCGCTCCAGTGCGTGCGGCTGCTGCTGCGCGGCGCGCGCGCACAGTCGTACTGTGCGGCGATGGCCAGTGCAGGTGCTGTCGGGCGCGTGGGCGAGCAGCTCGCACACCTCGCGCGCGACGTCCTCTGGGCGGCGCAGCCGCGCGGCATTCGCTCCGAGCCTCTGGCACGCGAGATGATGCATGAGTACGCGTCGGTGGTGAAGAAACTCGCGCTCGTGGGTGGCAGCGAGTGTCGGCGGTTGCTGCTGAGCGGCGGCGTCCACGAGACTCTCGTTGCCCTGCTGCGCACAAACGATGGCGTGCTGCTGCCATCGGCGCTGGTCGCGCTAATCGCACTCGCCGCGAATCCATCCGCGGACGGCGCCGGCGATGGCGCTGGCGGCGATGGCGCGCAAGCCCCGGGCGAGGCTGCCGAGGGCAACGAAGATGACCATAAGACGCGCACAGGTGCTGCTGTCCTCGTCGAGGTGGACTGTCTGGCAGCAACACTTTCGCTCATTCGTGCGCGTGGTGCGGCGGGCGTCGGGCCATTTGAACAACTCGCAGCCGAGCTCCTGTTACATCTGTGCCGCGAGCCGCGCGCGCACGAGGATTTCTTGCAGGGCGGGGGCACGGCTATTGTAGTGGGTGCATTACAGGCAGCCGTGAAGACAGCGGAGGCGGTGCACACGGCACGCGCAGCAGCAGATAGCGACGGCTCGCGCGCGCACGGCGAGGGCAAAAGCAGAGACAACGCGCGCGCAACCGCTAAAGCGCAGACGACGAACGGCCAGCGACCGCGTTCCCGGGGGCGGCGCTTCTCAATGTCGGACGTGGAGGCCATCAACTCGCTCTTAGCGACGCTGCTGCGCCTAATCGACGCGCTGGCTGCCGAGGCGCGCTGCGCGACGAGTCTCGTCAAGGCGGGTGCCGTGCGGGTGCTCGCGAGCATGCTCTCGACCGCAGCATCGCGGCGTGCGGCACTACCTGACGCGCTCACGCGCCGCACTTGCTGCTCGGCGCTCGCACGTCTGAGCGTAGACGATGAGGGCGCACTGTCCATCGGGAGGGAAAACGGTGTGTACTCGCTCGCCAGCCTGCTCCTCGAACACGCCAGAGACGGCGCAGTGGGAACGCCGAGCGACGAGGACTCCGTTGCGCCGCACGTCTTTCGCGCGCTACGCTTCGTCTTTGGGTCGGGCCGCAACCGGCCGGCGTTCAAGCGCCTCTTCCCACCTGAGCTCTTCGCCGCCTTTATCGATGTCGGCCACTATCAGTGGGCGCTCGGGGCGTATGTGGTCCTCGCCAGGATGCTTGCAGCGCTCACGGCCCAGCAGCTCGCGGGCGTGGCATCTGGCATTCAGGAGCTCGCTGGGCAGGGCGACCACGGCGATGCTGATGAAGGAGGAGGGCGCGACTCCACGGCCGAGGGTGGCGGGGGGAAGACTGGCCGTGGCAGGGACGTGCAAGGCCGGGGTAGCCGCGGCGCTCGCGTAGTGCGCGGCTACGAAATCCACGAAGTGATTGGCACGGGAGCTTTCGGCGCCGTACATCGCGCGCGGCGCTTCGCGGGCGGCGCTGCAGCGACCGCTGCCACAGCCGATGCCGACGGTGGCAAGCGGGCGCGCTCACAGTGGGCGGCACTCAAGGTGCTGCCCATGGACAGCACCACGCACTTTGGAGCCACCGCGCCCGAGCGCGAAGCCAGCTCGCGCGGCATGCTGTCCGAAGTGGCCATCCTCTCCGAACTCGACCATCCGAACATCGTGGCCTTCTACGACTCGTTCGTGGAAGAGCAGGAGCTCTTTATTGCGATGGAGCTCGTCGATGGCGCCTCCCTCGCGGACTGGCTCACCAGTCTTAAGGAGAAGGGCCAAACGCTTGAAGAGGACGCCGTCTGGGACATCTTGCTGCAGCTGATGGGTGCGCTGCACTACTTGCATGCCGAACGGCGCATTGTGCACCGCGATCTGTCGACGGCCAACGTGCTAGTTGAGGCACGCTCGCGGCAAGTGAAGCTTACAGACTTCGGGCTCGCGAGAGTCCGCCGCAAGCAGAACGACCGAGAGTTCTCCGTCATGCAGTCGGTCGTGGGCACCATGGCGTATTCATGCCCAGAGATCATACAGCACATGCCGTACACAGACAAGGCCGATGTGTGGAGCCTCGGGTGCATACTGTATCAGCTCATGGCGCTCAGGCCGCCCTTCGAGTGCACCAATCCGCTTGCTTTGGCCATGCGCATTGTCGAGATGGAGTACGACCCCCCGCCTGAGAGATTCAGCCCGGAACTACGGCAGGTGGTCAAGTCGCTGCTGACCGCAGACCCGGACCAACCTCCGAACATTGCGGGCATCTCGGCGCTACCGGGCGTGGCCGAGAGGCTCATGCAGCGGCTCAGCGCGGCGGAGCGCGAGGCAGTGCGCCTGCGCAATGCGCTCGAGCAGGAAAGTGGGGCGCGCCGGCGGCAGTCGCATATCACCGCAGCCGCTGAGGCGCGCCGGCGGCTCTCGCTTACTCGCAGCGGTGCGCACGTGGCGCGAAACAACAACAGCGCGTCCGGCGGGGTGCCCACCAGCGGGGATGGCGCCCGCTCATCTTCCACAGCGCGGCGCACACTGCCGCCTCTTGACCACGCCAGTGGCCCAGACGCGAGCACGGGCGGGGGCATGAGCTCTTCGAGTGGGGAACACCCAAGGCGGCCGGCCGAGCGTGGCAGGCTTGACGGTGGCAGGCTTGACGGGATGCTGCAGCCCAGGCGCATGCTCGGAGCCTCCGCCCCGATTCGATGGGGCAGGCGCTCTTTGGAACTTTCCACGCGCGCCGGTGGAGGCTTCGGCCCTGCAGCCATGGTGACGATTCAGCGGCGCAAGCTGCGCCCGCTCGCGGACCCTACCGCGCAGCTGCTTGCGACGATGCACAAGCTTCTGCACGTGCAGCAGCTACCGCCACTCCCGGGCAAGCAGCCGCGCCGGCGGCTTGTGGAGCGCTTCGTGGCGCACCTCTCGCGGCCGGAGACAAGCGCGGGGCAGCTCAAGGCCGAGTTGGCCAACCTAGCGGCGCGTTCGAGAGATGCACTCGACATTGTCGGCGCAGGCGAGGGCGACCACACCACGTACGAGGAGCTCGCCGCTGCGGTGGAGGCAGAACTGAGACGGGCGGCATTCTACACGAATAGATAATAGAGTGGGGCGCGCGCGCGCGCGCGCAGGCGAGGATGCGCGCATGCAAAGCGACTCGCTCATACTAATATGATTAATCGCATACCGATGCGAGCACGCACGCTCTCTCGCGCGCACGAGCGCATCAGAGCTCGACCTCGCCCTCTCCGTACCGCTCCATGAAGCTGGCGAAGCTGGCGTGCTTGGGGGTCCAGCTGAGCATCTGCCGCGTCCGCGGGTTTTCCATGCGGCGTCCCATGGGCCCCTGCCCCTCGGTGGTGAAGCGCACGCCGCCCTCTGGGGCCAGCTCGCCAAAGCGCCCCGAGGAGATTGTTGCGTCGACAACGTCTTCTTTGGATACTGGGCTACCGTCGACGCCCATGTATCTTCGGCAGCGCCCGCCGTTTAGCAGCACCTCGACGACGAGGTCTGCGGCGTCGTCGTAATGGATCAGGTTGAGCATCGCGTCGCCACGCCCGCGCACCTCCCCGGCCTTGAGGTAGTACATGTGTGCGCCGCGCGTGGCATGGTAGAGACCCGCAAGTCTCACCACGCACCCGCCGTGGTCGACGCAGGCGTCCTCCGCGCGCAGCAGGCGGTCGGAGCGCTCCGAGGCGCCCAGTGGCAGCGCGGGCGTGTCCTCCGTGCAGAGCGCACCGTCCTCACCATAGTACACTGCGCTGCTGCTCGTGAAGACGCAACCGCCCGACTTCTCCCACAGCTGGCAAGCATCGTACACGCTCTGCGCGTAGTCCTCGCCTGCCGCCGCCGCGCCTGAGGGCGGCGCGCAGTACACCACGTACGGGAAGCGCTCCACGCGCGCCTGCGCCTCCAGCAACGCCGACACACCACCGTCGAGGTCGCCCTCGGGGATCGACGTGGCGGCAGGGCCGCCGTCGTCACCGTCGCCACCGCTGAGCTCGCCAGCACCGAAGTCGACGCCCCCAACGGCGCCCACTCCCCCCACGCCAAGGCCACCCACGGCTGCGGGCGCATCTGCCCTGGCGTCGAAGCCCTCGCCCTCGCCCGCCTCGCCCGCCTCGCCAGGCGCCCCAACGCGCAACTCGAGCCCTTCGATTCCCATCGCGCGCAGCTTGTCATGGTTGTTGGCCGTGCGTGTCTGTGCGACGACGCGCGCGCCGGGGAAGCGGTTCGCCCAGCGGCTGGCGACGCGCGCGCCCAGCTCGCCCGGCCCCACGATGAGGATGTCCTTGCACCGGCTGAGTCCCTCGTAGTCGCCGGCGTCCGCGAAATCGTCATCGAACGGAGGAGGAAGCGTGCCGAGGTCAACTGCCTCGCCAGCGCCTGCGAAACTCGCCTCGGGCGCGCCGACTGAGCGCGCGTGTTGAAAAAGGGGGGAGACCCCCCCCCCCCCCCCCCCCCCCCCCCCCCCGGGGGGGGGGGGGGGGGGGGTCAGCGAGGGTGGCGCATCGCGCGTTCGATCGCACGTGCCATGCGCAGGCAAGGGTGCGGCCACGCACGGGCGGGCGTGCTTTCGTGGACGTGAGAGCGCGAGCGGGCGTGCGTCGAAGAGACGCGGCATCGCACCTGCCCCCTGCTGCGACGGCGGTCCTGCGGGCCCGTTGGGTGGCCGCGCACGCCCCGGCGGCGGCACGGCGCCTGGCATCGGCGGGGGCGGCTTCCCGGCCGCGCCTGCGTGGGCATGGTCGTCGTCCTTCACCTTCCCCTGCCGCACCCGCCCCCTACCCCACACTCCCTGCCCCGCCCGCGGCGCGACGCGCTGTGGCGACCCACGCCAACCCGCGCGCGCCGCACACGCCGGGGGATTTGGTGCGTTTTGATATGCGTTTTGGTGCTCGCCAGTGGGTTTGCATGAGCCTTGGGTTCTGGATAAGATGGTGAAGGTCGAGGCCGTTGGCGCGTGGGGCGCCGGCCTCGCCGCGCTTCGCGTCGAGCTCGGCGCGACGAGCTGGGCGCGCTGTTCGCGCGCGGGGGGGGGGGGGGGGGGGGGGGGGGGGG
>RQSC01000029.1:311772-341267 GCA_013416795.1 Prasinococcaceae sp. CCMP 1430
CTCCCGCCCGAGGCGCCGCCCGCCTCGCGCGCGCGCTGTGCGCGCGTGCCGCGCGCGCGCCCTCAAAAACCCGCGCAAGAAAAAAGAAAGAAAAAAAGAAAAAGAAAAAAGCGACGATGGAAAAGAACGACGGCCCCATCCCAAACGTCGCATCGAACCGCTGCGGTGGGAAGCTGCCGAGGATTTTGATTTTTGATTTTTGATTTTTGATTTTGGTTTTGATTTTGCTTTTGGTTTTGATGGTGGTTTTTTGATGCCGCGGCGGCGGGCGACGCCGCGAACGCACACTGTACTGTGCCTTCGATTTTGACTTCGATTTTGATTTTGATTTTGATTTTGATTTAATTGCTAAAAAAAACGCGCGCCCGGCCGCGCGCGCAGTGACCGGTGCGCGCGGGCGCGGCGCGAACCCAAACCTCATCCGCGACTTTTTTGGGAGGAGGTCGCACGCGCCTCCTCAAAAAGGGTTTGAATCCGCGCCCGCGCATTCTGATCTGCCCATATCAAAACACGCGTTTGGAGTCTCCCGTGAGCACAAGTGATATGCATGCAAATGTGAAGTGTTCGTGAGGGACGTGCGCGCGCGCGTGCAACGGTTGCGGGGTCGCCGCGGCGTCGTTCGAACGGGTGGGCGGTTCCCCCGCAGTGTGCGTGGGTGTGCGGCTCCTGCCCCCCCCCCATGATCGGATCGCATGGCCTCTCGGCGCCGTCGGGCGGCGGCGGCGGCGCGGAGCGCGAGCCGGGCGTGGGGGCCTCGGCCGTGGGCATCGACGTCAAGGTGATGAACGACGGGGTCGACCGGCTGGCACTGTCGGCGAGCGCCTTGCCCGCCGGCGCAGCAGCTCCTGACAGGGGAGACTGGGCGGTGGGCGTGCTCCATGGCAGCAGCGCGAGCGCGGCCGCGCGCGGCGCGCGCGGCACCCATGGCGGCGCCAGCGGCGGCGCTGAGGCGGCCAGCCCAGTGCTTGGTGAGGCGCCCGTCGCGACAGTGGACTTCGCCAGCGCCGCCGTGGAGGGGCGCGCGACGTCCACCGACAGCACACAGGACAGCGTGCTGCTGGGTTTCATGGCCATGCGAGCACGCCGACGTGCGGCGGCGACCGGTGGCGGAGCGCGCTCGGCGCACGGCGCGCTAGCCACCACCGAGCTCAGCGCGCTCGCCGCCGATGAGCTCCGCCTCCTCAAGCATGCGCACGGCGCGGAAACCGCCACTGCCGGTGAGATGGAGGTTGGACCCGAAGAGGACGAGCTTTCCACCCCCGCCGTCGACCGCGAGTGGGGCGATGCGCACATGTGGGGCGACAAGGAGACCATCGAGTCGGTGGTCGGCAGGCGAGCGCACGGCGTCGACCTGGGGCCCAAGCGCTTCCTCCCCGGCGTGAGCGGCTTGGACGTGACGGAGAGGTACACGCAGCACGAGAGGGAGGCCGTGCGCGCCGTTGGTGACCACATGCACAGCAAGGCGCGCGAGGGGCTGCTCAAGAATGTCGACGCGGAGCGGCGAGCGGCGCTGCGCGAGGCGGGCGTCGCGCGCTACGGTCTGCAGGCGAGCGAGCGCGACGAGGTGGTCGTCGGCGAGGCCGTTGGTGCAGACGACTTCGAGCTCCCCGAAGTTCCCATCGCGATCGCCACGGCGAAGCTCGCGGCGGCCAAAACTCGCAAGGGCACTTCCTTCGACGCCCACAAGCTGCCGCGCGTCGATGCGCGTGGCGACATCGACCGGGTAGTTGGCCAGGGCTACGCGGGCTTGGGGGCGGAGGGAGAGTGGGAGAGTGGCGCCGACGCGTACGCGACGCCCCCTGACGAGGCAAAGACCAGTCTGCTGCTGCGGCGCGCATCGCATTGGGCTGACATGTGGAAGCTGCCCGCGAAGGAGGCGGTGGACGCAGCGGAGCGCGCCGCGCAGCGGCGCCTCGGCGGGGGAGGCGACGGGCCGGGAGGGGTGGAGGAGGCGGCGGCGGCGCACCCCGCGTGGACAGAGCAGCCGCCGGGCGTCGGCGCGAACGCGGGTGTGGCAGGGGTCGAAGCAATCCTCGATGCGCTCGACGTGGAGCGCGATGCGGCACTCGAGAGCGCCGCTGCCGCCGGTCGCACACCTGCCCGCACGCCGAACACGCCAGGCGCGCCGGGATCCGGCGGGAGCGCTCGCCACCACAGGCGTGGTGCTGTGGCACCTTTCCCAGAGGGCGTCCCTGGCACAACCAACACGGCGGTCATGGCACAGGCATTTCGCGCTCAGAGATTCATCCCAGGCGCCGGTGGTGGCATGCGCGTGCTCGCCAAGGCAACCAAGGCACGCTTCCCGCGACTCGGCACGCTGGGAGAGCATCACTTGGTGCTGCGCAACGCGCTGGTGGCCCTGCCCGGCGGGTCGGTCGCCGCACCCGGCGCGGGCCAGGTGGATGGTACTGCTGTAGAATACGTCGAGGGCGTCGCGGTGCAGAAGGGACCGCCGCCACATCTCGCTCCCTTCATGTGGCCGCGCCGTGCGCAGCTGCCCATCGGCTGTCGAGTGGACCAGGTCAGCGTTGGAAACGACCACGTTGTTGCGCGCGTCTCGGGTTCGCGGTTGGAGCCGCCTCGCGAAGAATTCGCGAGCGCGAGTCGCGAGACACCCGCCGCGGGCCTCGGGAGCGCCGTTGATGGGGCTTCAGGTGCGCCTCCCAAGGAGGTTGCACCGCCTGGCCCCGACCACGGGCTTATGGTTGACCGAAGTGTAGGAATCTCGCACGCGCACGGGTCAGCGTTGTTTTCTTGGGGAGAGAGGTGCGACTGCGCATGCGTGCGCCCCGCCGCACGCGCGCGGGCGCGGCGGGCGGCCAGGTGCGTTAAGGTGCGTGCCGCAGCGGCTGCAGTGTCCGGCGCTGACAGGAGAAATGCGATAGGTACGACGGTCTCGTGGTGAGTATGGGGTCCGGGAGGCATGGGCAGACGGGGCAGCAGCACACACGCGACACGCACGCCCCTGAGCTTTTAGAAACACTCACAGAGGCGGACGTGCGTGCGTTGGACTGCGGCGACGAGCACACGTGCGTGGTGACTGCCACTGGAGACGTGGCGGCATTCGGCCGTGGCGACGGCCTGCGGTTGGGCACAGGCGAGGAACAGAGTTCTAGCGTTCCCCGCGTGGTCTTCTGGGTAGGGCAGGGTACTCACAAGATCAAGGCCGTGGCCGCAGGGGGTGCGCACACGCTCCTCCTCACCGAGGCGCAGAATGTGCTGGCGTTTGGCTCGAATGGCGATGGGCAGCTGGGCATTGGCACCACACGCGCCTCTGCCAAGCCTGTGGAGGTGCGGACGGTGCGCAGCTTGCGGGTGACTGCGATCGCGTGTGGCTCCCGTCACTCGTTGGCAATCACGAGGGAGGGGCTGCTCTATGCCTTCGGGAACAACGACGCAGGGCAGCTTGGGCTTGGCTCCGCCGGCGACGCCATGCTCTACCAGGCCGACCGCGAGTATGAAAGCGACGAAGAGGACCACGAGGAGCTCGCGCGTCGGATTGCCGAGGACCTTGCGCGACATGAGCGTGACGCGCAGCGAGTGCTCAGCGCTGGAGATGACCTTGGCGACGAAGACTACGAGGGGACAGACACCGACGCAGCTCTCCGTAGCCGGGTGACGGACGGCGGCAGCGAGGCCGGCGAGATGGGCGAGGGCCCATTCTGGCGGCCCGCGCCCTCCCAGAAACTCCCGTGCCGCGTGCGCCACCCAGAGTGGCGGGGTGGCGACAGCGGCACTGAGCAGTTTGTGAGCGAGTCTGCCGCAGCGGCATCTTCGGCCAGCCTCGCAATGGGAGACACGGGCGCTGCTGTGATGGCTGTATCCGCTGGCGAGATGCACTCGGTGGTGCTCACTTCGTCAGGCGCAGTGTATACCTTCGGCGCCGGCGACCGCGGCCAGTTGGGTCATGGGGATGCCATGGATCGCCACTGGCCATGCTGCGTGGAACGCCTGAGCGGCGGGCGTGGTGGGCAGCGTGTGGTCATTCAGCAGGTGGCGGCAGGCGCCGCACACACCGTCGCTCTGTCGAAGCTCGGCCTGGTGTACACGTGGGGCGCCGGCGAGCTCGCGCAGCTTGCCAACGGCGTGCTCGATGACGTGCACCAACCCGAGGTCGTTCGCGCGCTAAGCACCGTGCGTGTCGGCCAAGTGGCAGCAGGCGGCGGCTGCACGGCCTTCGTGCTCCGGCACGACGGCTCGCTGTGGACGGCGGGCTCTACGGCGTACGGGCGGCCGGGAGAACGCAACCCGACGCGGCTGGCGGTGCTCATGCGCCGACAGCTCAACAGGCGAGACCAGAAGAAGGTGCTGGTGATGTTGAGCACTATTGACATGCTCACGCCTCACGAGATGCGCTTCACAGACCTAGAGCAGCAGACTATCCTCTATGGACCTTTCGGAGAGGAGGTGCTCGCGCACTTGCTCGACGCGCTGCTGCAGCGCATGCTCGCGCACCCCGTCTTCCTGCACATGCTGGTGAGGTTTGTCAAGAGCGTCGCGGACCACGCGTTGGGCATCTGCAAGTACTCGTTCCGAAGGCTGCTGGTGGATGCCATCGAGCACACCGGCGTGCATCTGTTGAAGGAGCAGCGCGACGACATAGAGATCATCCGCGAGCGAAAGGCAAACATTTGCAAGCAAAACTCGCATGAAAACGGCGGCAGTGGAACCACCACCTCCGCAGCCACGCCTAGCGCCAGCGTGATGGCATCCACGTCGCCAATGACGTACTTCGGCCACGTCCACGATAAGGACAGCTTCGAGCGCTACACTAGATGGCGCATCCGCGCCCGCTCGCTTGGACGTTTCGTGCAGGAGGCCGCCCGCGCCCACATGCTCGACGGGACTGACATGGCGGACATCGAGGCAGCGTGCCCCGGCTCGCTGCACTCCCTGCACATCACCGACTCGGCAATGGCAGAGACGAAACTCGATCTCTTCCGCACCCTCGTTTGGCGCACAACGGCGGGCCAAGGCGGCGAGGGCCACAGTGGACGTAGCGGCGGGTCCCAGGTCACGGGTGCGCGCGGAGGCGCTGGAGCCAACGACGGCACTGCGGGTGCAACAGCGAGCTTGCTGTCCGGCACACGCGTGTACACACGCGCGTCGGAGGACACCGCCTATTCGGGCTTCGTTCCGGGCCTCGAGGGGTCCGAGGAGGGCATCGCCGAGGTGGAGAGCTGGAGGGCGCACCTCCAGCGGCGCGCAGTTGAGCGCGAGCAGCTCGTGGGGTTGCGCGGCCTGTCATCGCTCGCAGTCGAGCAGGCGGAGCGAGCGCAGCGCGAGCGTGTGGAGGCACTTAAGCGCGAGGCGGAGGCGTATGCGCCGGGGAAGACAGGCGCGCTGGGCACCGGCGCTGGCCCGCCGAGCGCGCAGGCGCCCAAGGTACATCCGCATGAGCAGGCACCTGAGGGTGCGGACGCGGTCACCGCACGGGGCGGCTTCAGGGAGGGCGCGCCGCCGGGGCCGAAGGTCGCAGTTCGCGGCGTTGGGACGATAGACACGGACGGCGCCATGAGGAGGCTGGCGGACGGGGCGAGGAGTATCGAACCGAGCATGTTGGCGGAGGTGCGCGCGCGCGCGCGTGTCTGTCTGTCTGTCTGTCTGTCTGTCTGTCTGTCTGCCTGTCTGTGTGTGTGTGTGTATCCTACATGTACATAAATGCGAGAGGCTGAGCCGCACGCGCAAGTGCTTGCTCTCGCACCCCTGGTGCGTGCTGCGTGCGTGCGCCATTGGCTGACCCCACCGTGCGCACGCGCCGCGCCGTGCCTGCGCCGCAGATGCCGCTCGTTGAGAGGCCGAAGACGGGGCCCAGCACGCCCCTCAACGCGTTGGTCGACATTAGCCGCGAGGAGGCCGCCTGGGTCGACCAGATGGCAAAGTTGGGATCCATCGCCGAGGGGGACGAGCGCCTGCACACGGACGGCAGCGGCATCCACGAGTGTACTGCTCCGGCCCCGCGCGAGCGCAGCGGCAGTGAGCAGTCCGTCCCGCCGATGAGCAACATCTTCGCGCCCATGCAAGCGGGCACCACCAAGGGCGCGGGTGCCGCGCACGCGCCCGCGGCCAGCTCCAGCGCCAGCGAAGATATCAACATCACGTCCGAGCGCGCCGATTTCCTGGCCGAGTGCGCGCGCATGCGCCAGGTGGCCGCCAAGTACGCCGAGCCGCCGCCGAGGCCCCTGCGGGGAGTGGAGAACGGCGTGAGGCCAGGGCGGAACTAGCTTTTGCCGTCACGGCATCGCTAGCCGCGGAGGATCGCAGTAATGCAGGTGCACAGTTGTACGCGCGGGCGGTGGCACGCTGCGCGCGCATGCGCGTATGTGTCTGTGCCCGCGCGCGCACGCGCGTGTGTGCGTTCGCCCCTCGCCTCGCGCGATGCGCGCTATCGGGCGCCGGCGTCGCCGTCGCCAGTGGCTTCGACGAGCTCCGAGTCTAGCAGCGAGAGCACCGCCATGTGGCCCGGCGCGTGTGTAATCGCCAACGGCACGGCGTCGCCGGCCGCCTCGAGCGCGCACTGCGTGCTCACGCCGCACGCCCAGAAGACGGGTACCTCGCCCTCCCTGACGTCCACCGCGTTGCCAAAGTCCGGCTCGTTCATGGGCGTGGCGATGCCCAGCGCGGCGACGCCGTCCTCGCCCCACGCGAGCGGCGCGCCGTGGGCACCCGGGTAGCGGCCGGTGATCTCGCACACGCGCGGGATGTCTGCCGGCGCGTACGGCCGCATAGACACCACGAGGTTGCCGCGGAAGGGTCCGGCGGGCTCGTTGGGCACCGCTGTGCGGTACATGGGCACGTTGCGTCCGAGCTCGACGTGGCGTGGCACGAGGCCGGCCTCGGCGAGCGCGGCCTCCCACGAAAACGAGCAACCGAGCGCAAAGGCGACCATGTCGCCGCTGGCAAGCTCGGCAACGTCCGTGGCCTCGCGTTCGGGCTCTCCGTCTTTCCACACGATGTAGCGAGGCAGGTCGGTGAAGACGTCGCAGCCGGGCGCAGCGAGCGGAAGCGAGCGACACCCAGGCGAGCCCACATCGAGCAGAGGCGCCTGGCGAGGGTTGCGCAGGGCGAAGCATAGGAAATCGAACGCGTGCGCCGCGGGGAGCACGACCAAGTTTGCCTGCGCGAGACCTGGCGCGGCTCCGGGCGTCGGTGCGTCAAAGCGGCCCTCACGACATCCGCGCCAGAACACCGCAGCCTGCGCGCGGCAGGCGCCGCCACCGGCGCCGGCGCCGGCGTCATCGTGAGTGCTGGTTGGCGCGACGAACGTTGGTGGGAGACCCGTGCGCAGCGCGCGCGGAAGTGGCTGCTGCGGCGGCATCGGCGGCTCGCCAGCGAGGTGAAGCGCGCCGCGCGGCGTGTGGCGCACTGCGTGTGCGCACGCATACACAGGCAACCTCTCGTGCACGTGTGAACGCCACAGTGCGCGCACGCGCGCACATGGAGGCGGCGGCAGGATGTGGCAGCGGAAGTGATGAGTGGGAGGTCGCGGGAGGCCGCCGGCGCGCCCGCACGCGGCGCGGTGGCGGTGGTGACGGCGACGTTGACGGCGGTGACGGGCTGCGGCGCTTGCTCGCGCGCGGCGGTGCACGGCTGCGCGCGGACCTTGCGGCCGTTGCCGCGGGCGCGCGGCCGGCGATGCTGCTCGACTATGCTGGAGCGCCGACGGCGGCGGTCGCAGTAGCCCTCGATGCCGCGTGTGCTCCCCATGGCCCACGTGTGCGCGCTTGGCTGCTTGCTGACGGCTTTCTGTACGTCGTCAACTCGACAACCGTGCGTGCTATGGGCGCGTGCGCATCAGGGGCTCACCCGCTGCCTAGACTCATCGTGCTCGACGGGCGCAGCGACGCTACCGATGAGGACAATGGCGCAGGCGACGGCAATGGCGGCAGCAGCGGCGGTGGTCGAGTCGGTGGCATCGGTGCCGCGCCTCGGTGGGGCACAGAGCACGAGCAGGCCGCGCTGCGTGCACTCGTCTGCGAGGTGTGCATTGCGGGCGAGGAGGCGGCGGGCGAGGGCGAGGGCAAGGATGAGGGCGCCTTTGGTGAGACGCCGCGGTCAGTGGTCGACCTGCGCGTGCGCGCGGCGAGCGCATGTGCTCGCGCAGCGCTCGCGCTGCCGTGCCTCAGCGGCGCACTGCTTGGCTACCCGGTGACGTACGCGTTCTCGCCGACCGAAGCAGGCGCAGCCGCCGCGGGCAGGGCGCTTGGCGGCAGTGGCAGCGCGCTTACGCTCTTCGAGGCGCACGCGAGGAGTGAAAGCGCGCGCAGCAGCACCTTCGCCGCGCACGAGACACCGGAGCCCATCGCGGCCTTCACCGTGCCCTCGGCGCTCTGCCCGCTCGGCGCGCGCGAGGGATGGGCGCGCGCTTGGGGCGAGCGCCTCGGAGGCTTCAACGGCCGCCTGTGGGAGCGCGCGGTGCTCGTCGCCGCTGCTGCGCCGTCGCAGCGGCTCGTGCTCTGAGGGAGGGGAAGGGCAGAGGAGGGGGGCGTGCCTCAGGCTTGGCCCTGCTGCCACGCTCCTCGCGTTGTAGCATGTGTGCTGTACTGTGCGATTTTGGTAAACGATTTCTGTCAACGACGTGCGCAAGCACGTACACACGCACGGTTCTCGCGTGCACAAGCACGAACGCGACTGCGCGAGCGAGCGCGCGCTCGAGGCGCTGCTTTCCAAGGGGCGGCGACACCCCCAGCGCCGGCAGGAGCGCCATCAACTGCTTCTCGACAGAAGGTGATTTCAAACAGGCATTATACATGGGAGTAGAAGGGAGGGAAAGGGAGGGGAGGGGGAAAAGGGACGGGGTCCACCGCCCCCGCCCATCAGCGCGCCAGCCTGGCGTGCTCGCTCTTGAGCTCGTACACGGTGGGGAACGCGGCGTTGGCGACGTCCGCCGGCTGCCCGGCGTAGTACGATGCCATGAATCTGGGCGTCGACAGGCGCTTGTTCCCGCGCCAGTCTGGCATTCGAAGCGGCACCAGCCTGTGCGGAGTGCCGACCCTGCCCTGGAGACTGTCGGCCGTGATGGAGCCGAGATCGGACACCGTGTCGGTCCACTCGGAGCTGCCGTCGAGCACGAGGAGGGAGCCGTCGATATTAAAATTCGCGCGCGCGGTGTCGCCATGCGTCTGGACGTCCACCGCGACGTGCGCGAGCGACACGGCCGCGCTGAGGTCGTACGCGATCTTGCCGATGACGCTCTCGACGCCCCCCATGCGCATCGACATGACCTGGCAGATCTTCTTGCCGTCAGCGTCCAGGCGTGCGTCAAACCTGAAGAAATTGTCACCGTCCTGGACGTCAAAGACAACACCCAGCGAGCTGTTGGGCGTGAGCACGCCCTCGATCGCGATCTCTGTGGGAAAGTAGCCAGCCTCCCAGCTGCTCTCGGCGTCGCTGCCCATGAGGAAGGTAGGAGTGTACGATGTGCTGTCGCACAGCGAAGGGTCGCTCTGGTTGAGATTGAGCTCCAGGAGAGAGGCGGGGGCCTCTATGCCTTCGCCGGAGATGAGCGACCACGTCAGGTCCTGGCCACTCTCGCTCAGCGTCTTGGAGACGTCGTGAGGGCCGAACCAGAGCGGCCGCCTGCTGTCCTCCTCAGGCAGGTCGCTGAGCGTCGAGAAGTCGATGCTGTCGACGAATGTGTCGTTGGACAAGGCAAAGGAGAGCGCAGCCTCCACGCGCGCCACCCTCTCAGAGGTCTCTTGCAGCCAATCGCGCACCGAGCGCGCGCTTCCGTCGTCCTCGTTGACCACGATGACGTCGTCGACGGTGAGCGTGCCATCATAGCCAAGGGCCCCTGCTGCGCTCGCATCGTTGCGCGTCATGGCCATGTGGTGCTTGAAGACGGTGCTCCTCCAGCCGAAGGCGGTGGTGCCATCTTCGCCGCCCTCGGGGCTGATCCTCTGCGCGGTATCGACGCCGCACACCAGCGGGCACACGTTGGGCTTCCCCGGGCTCGCGTTTTCGTGGCCGCTCCACACGTAGCTGTCGCCGCAGCGCTGCAGGCTGCCCATCGACTCGTCGTACGAATCAGGGTAGTCGAAGTTGTAGGAGACGTAGTGGGCGTCCTCGTGGTCGACGTCGGGGTGGCGCAGGTAGTACGTCTCGCCGCCTGAGTCCAGACCGCTCGGCAGAGGGCGATCCACGTCGGCGAGCTCGCAATCCGAATATTGCGAGTCCTTGTCCATCTCGTCGCACCCGAACCAGATGCCCCCCGCTCCAAGGATAGCGTCGCGGAACGTCAACGGCGCGCCATCGTCCTCAAAGCCGCCGTCGTAGTCGTACTGGTCATACAGCTTCCAGCCCCTGAGGTTGCACGGCACGTCGCCAATGTTGATAATCTCCAACCAGTCCTCAGGATCGCCGCGCGGGTGCACTTCGTTGATCTTGAGGGCGTCTACTTCGCACACCAAAGGCACGTAGTCGTCGGGGACCTCTATGACGCCTGTGTCTCCCACGCCCACAGCTCGTGGGGGGGTGCCAAAGAGATCGTCCAGGCTGAAGCCAGGAGGAAGGTCATCGAGCCAGCCGCCGGGCGGAGGCGGACTCAGCAGGTCGTAATCACTGTACTCTTGGTCGTGGTACTCACTGTACTCTTGGTAGTTGTACTCACTGTACTCTTGGTAGTTGTAATCACTGTAGTTTTGGTCGTGGTACTCACTGTACTCTTGGTAGTTGTAATCACTGTAATTTTGGTCGTGGTAATCACCGTACCCGTAGTCGTAGTAATCACCGTAACCATGGAGGTGGTAATCACTGTACTCTTGGTCGTGGTACTCACTGTACTCTTGGTAGTTGTAATCACTGTAATTTTGGTCGTGGTACTCACTGTACTCTTGGTAGTTGTAATCACTGTACTCTTGGTCGTGGTACTCACTGTACTCTTGGTAGTCGTAATCACTGTAATTTTGGTCGTGGTAATCACTGTACTCTTGGTAGTTGTAATCACTGTAATTTTGGTCGTGGTACTCACCGTACCCGTAGTCGTAGTAATCACCGTAACCATGGAGGTGGTAATCACTGTACTCTTGGTCGTGGTACTCACTGTACTCTTGGTAGTTGTAATCACTGTAATTTTGGTCGTGGTAATCACTGTACTCTTGGTAGTTGTAATCACTGTAATTTTGGTCGTGGTACTCACTGTACTCTTGGTAGTTGTAATCACTGTAATTTTGGTCGTGGTAATCACTGTACTCTTGGTAGTTGTAATCACTGTAATTTTGGTCGTGGTACTCACCGTACCCGTAGTCGTAGTAATCACCGTAACCATGGAGGTGGTAATCACTGTACTCTTGGTCGTGGTCCGGCGAGGGCGCGTCCGGCGAGGGCGCGTCCGGCGGCGGCGAATCAGGCGGCGCGGAAGGTGCGCTCGGCACGTCCGTCTGGCCGAACAAGTTCCACCCCCAGCAGAGGATTTCGACGTCGGTCTGCGCGACGCCGCACGTGTGGTACGCTCCGGCGCTCACGGAGGACCACGTGCCCACGCCGCTGGGAACAGTTGTCTGGCCGTTGATATTGTATCCCCAGCAGTGCAGCGCGGAGTCCACCTGCGCGATGCCGCACGTGTGCCGAAGTCCGGCGCTCACCGAGGACCACGCGCCCATGCCGCTTGGAACGGTTGTCTGGTCGTACTCGTCATATCCCCAGCAGTGCAGCACGCCGTCCGCCTGCGCGATGCCGCACGTGTGGTAACCTCCGACGCTCACGGAGGACCACGCGCCCACGCCGCTTGGCACGTCCGTCTGGCCGTAGTCGCCATATCCCCAGCAGTGCATCGCGCCGTCGCCTTGCGCGATCCCACACGTGTGAAGTCCTCCGGCGCTCACGGAGGACCACGCGCTCACACCGCTCGGCATGGTAGTCCGGTTGTAGGTGCTGTGTCCCCAGCAGTGCAGCGCGCCATTGCTCTGCGCGATGCCGCACGTGTGCTCATGCCCGGCGCTCACTGAGGACCACGCGCTCACATTGCTCGGCACGTCCGTCTGGCCATGCCCTGTTGCTCCCCAGCAGTGCAGCGTGCCATCGTCCTTCGCGATGCCGCACGTGTGCTCATGTCCGGTGCTCACGGAAGACCACGCGCTCACATGGCTAGACACGTTCGTGGGCCTGCGGTACTCGTCGTCGCCGTCGTATTCAGAATCGATGTAGGAGGTATCTCCCCAACAGCGCAGCTCGCCGTCGGCGTGCGCGAGGTCGCACGTGTGGAACAGTCCGGCGCTCACAGAGTGGGGTGGGCTCGGCGGTGGGCTCGGCAGTGGGCTCGGCGGTGGGCTTGGCGGCGGAGACGGCGGTGGGCTTGGAGGGGAGCTCGGTGTGTGCGGGCTCGGATCGTAAAAACCCCACACCATCACGCCGCCAGGAATGTTCGTCTGGCCTTGCTCGTCGGCTCCCCAGCAGTGCAGCGCGCCGTCGGCCTGCGCAACGCCGCACGTGTGGTAGGAACCGGCACCCACGGAGGACCAAGCACTCACGACCACAGGCACGTCCGTCTGACCATATTCATTCCATCCCCAGCAGTGCAGCGCGCCGTCGGCCAGCGCGACGCCGCACGTGTGGTAGGAGCCGGTGCTCACGGAGGACCACACACTCACGACCACAGGGACGTCCGTCTGACCATATGCATTCCATCCCCAGCAGTGCAGCACGCCGTCGGCCTGCGCGACGCCGCACGTGTGGTAGGAGCCGGTGCTCACGGAGGCCCACGCACTCACAACGACCGGAACGTCAGTCTCGCCATTGCCATTATATCCCCAGCAGTGCAGTGCACCGTCGGCCTGCGCGATGCCGCACGTGTGGTAGGAACCGGCGCTCACGAAGGACCACGCACTCACATTGACCGGCACGTCCGTCTGGCCATCGCTGTTAGATCCCCAGCAGTGCAGCGCGCCGTCCGCCTGGCGCTACGGCGTGCACACCATCCTCGGCCGCGAGTGGGAGGACCACGCACTCACAACCACCGGAACGTCCGTCTGGCCAACGCCGTTATATCCCCAGCAGTGCAGCGCGCCGTCGGCCTGCGCGATGCCGCACGTGTGGTAGACACCGGCGCTCGCGGAGGACCACGCGCTCACAACCACCGGCACATCCGTCTGGCCCTCGCCGTTCGATCCCCAGCAGTGCAGCGCGCCGTCGGCTCGCGCGATGCCGCACGTGTGGTACTGTCCCGTGGCCCCGGGGAAAGCCTCGCCAGCGGCGGCCGACGGGTCCTCCGGCGAGTACGGTGAAGACGGAGTAGGGCTCGGTGTGTGCGGGCTCGGATCGTAAAAACCCCACACCATCACGCCGCTAGGAACGTTCGTCTGGCCTTGCTCGTCGGCTCCCCAGCAGTGCAGCGCGCCGTCGGCCTGCGCGACGCCGCATGTATGGTAGAAACCGGCACCCACGGAGGACCACGCACTCACGACCACAGGCACGTCCGTCTGTGCAGCGCGCCGTCGGCCTGCGCGACGCCGCATGTATGGTAGAAACCGGCACCCACGGAGGACCAAGCACTCACGACCACAGGCACGTCCGTCCGACCATCGCTGTCGACTCCCCAGCAGTGCAGGGCGTCGTCGGCCTGCGCGATGCCGCACGTGTGCTGGCTTCCAGCGCTCACGGAGGACCACGCACTCACGACGACCGGCACGTCCGTCCGACCATTGTCGTTCGATCCCCAGCAGTGCAGCGCGTCGTCGGCCTGCGCGATGCCGCACGTGTGATACCATCCGGCGCTCACGGACGACCACGCACTCACGACCACAGGCACGTCCGTCTGACCACCGCCATTAAATCCCCAGCAGTGCAGTACACCGTCGGCCTGCGCGATGCCGCACGTGTGGAAGGAGCCGGCGCTCACGAAGGACCACGCACTCACATTGACCGGCGCGTCCGTCTGGCCATCGCTGTTAGATCCCCAGCAGTGCAGCGCGCCGTCCGCCTGCGCGATGCCGCACGTGTGGTAGGAGCCGGCGCTCACGGAGGACCACGCACTCACAACCACCGGAACGTCCGTCTGGCCAACGCCGTTTGTTCGTCTGGCCTTGCTCGTCGGCTCCCCAGCAGTGCAGCGCGTCGTCGGCCTGCGCGACGCCGCATGTATGGTAGAAACCGGCACCCACGGAGGACCACGCACTCACGACCACAGGCACGTCCGTCTGGCCACCGCCATTAAATCCCCAGCAGTACAGCGCGTCGTCGGCCTGCGCGATGCCGCACGTGTGGTGGACTCCAGCGCTCACGGAGGACCATGCACTCACGACGACCGGTACGTCCGTCTGGCCATCGCCGTTAGATCCCCAGCAATGCAGCACGCCGTCGGCCTGCGCAACGCCGCACGTGTGGTAGGAGCCGGCGCTCACAGAGGACCACGCACTCACAACCACCGGCACGTCCGTCTGACCATCTACATTCCATCCCCAGCAGTGCAGCGCGCCGTCCGCCTGCGCGATACCGCACGTGTGGTACTCTCCGGCGCTCACGGAGGACCACGCACCTACGCTGCTCGGCACGTGCGTCTGGCCCTCGCCGTTCGATCCCCAGCAGTGCAGCGCGCCGTCGGCCTGCGCGATGCCGCACGTGTGGTAGGAGCCGGCGCTCACGGAGGACCACGCACTCACATTGACCGGCACGTCCGTCTGGCCCTCTATGCTGCGTCCCCAGCAGTGCAGCGCGCCATCGTCATGCGCGATGCCGCATGTGTGCTCACGTCCTGCGCCAACGGAGGACCACGCACTCACATTGACCGGCACGTCCGTCTGGCCGTACACGTTGTCTCCCCAGCAGTGCAGCGCGCCGTCCGCCTGCGCGATGCCGCACGTGTGCGTGTATCCTGCGCCCCCGGGAAAAGCCTCGCCAGCGGCGGCCGACGGGTCCTCCGGCGCGTACGGGCTCGGCGGTAGAGATGGCGGTGGGCTCGGCAAAGAATTTGGCGGGGATGGGCTCGGCGGTGCGCTCGGCGGCGGCGGGCTCGGCGGCGGGCTCGGCGGCGGGCTCGGGGGGAGGCTCGGCGGCGGGCTCCGAACAACGCTACTCGCGCGAGCTCTGCGAGGTGTGCATCCGCCGCCGCTGCCGCTGCCACTGCCGCCGCCGCTGCCGCCGCCGCGCGTTTGCGTGCACTGCGCCGCATCCCCCCGGCAGTTTCCCTTTTTTCTTTACGTTTGATCTTTGGATTAGCAAAGCGCGTTGAGTGCAAAGTGATACGGAATTGTGGACAGAAAAAATACGAACATTTTAATCGCACTGTAATCGCACCCTTCCAAGAAGAACTACTCACTGAACAGAGTGATGATGGTAGTAGTTTTCACAGAGTACTGGTCAAGACTACGAGGGCATTTTGGGCGCCCTCCTAGGCGCCTGATTGCGCGCCCGCTCTCTCTCTCTCTCTCTGCTCTCTCTCTCTCTTCCTCTCTCTCTCTCTCTCTCTGTCGTAAGTTTAGCCACGCATCCTCAGCAGTATGCGCAAGGCACCGGATCGCAGAGCGCCTCTCTGCATGGCCACGTTGGCAGCTTACGACGTACGACCGCGCGACGCCATCCTTTGTCGGCCAATCAATACTCATACAGCAATTGCCCCTCCACGAAGCGGCGCGGCGCAGTCGCGACCAGCAGGCTGCCATCGCGCGCGAGGTCGACTTAGAACGGCGGCGGCGCGTCCGGCGGCGGCGCGTCCGGCGACGGCGGCCACGCCGCGTTAGGAAAGCCCATGGGAAAGCCCATTGGCGAGTCATGGGAAAGAAGGCCCCGCGTTGGCGGGCTCGGCTTGAAAAAGTCCCACGCGATCACGTCACTCGGAACGTCTGTCTGACCATCGCCGTTGTGTCCCCAGCAGTGCATCGTTCCGCCGGCCTGCGCGACGCCGCACGTGTGATCTTCGCCGGCGCTCGCGGAGGACCACGCGCTTACATCACTCGGCACGCCCGTCTGACCATCGCCGTTGTATCCCCAGCAGTGCAACGATCCGTCGGCCTGCGCGACGCCGCAATTGTGATACGATCCGGCACTCACGGAGGACCACGCACTCACGCCACTCGGCACATCCGTCTGACCGTTGGCATTGTATCCCCAGCAGTACATCGCGCCATCGGCCTGCGCGATACCGCATGTGTGCTCCCCTCCGGTGCTCACGGAGGACCACGCGTTCACGCCGCTCGGCACGTCCGTCTGACCGTAGTTGTCGTCTCCCCAGCAGTGCATCGCGCCGTCGCCTCGCGCGATGCCGCACGTGTGATACCATCCGGCGCTCACGGAGGACCATTCGCCCACGCCGCCGGGAACAGTTGTCTGGCCGTTGCTATTCCGTCCCCAGCAATGCATCGCGCCGTCGTCCCGCGCGATGCCGCACGTGTAATATCCTCCGCTGCTCACGGAGGCCCACGCGCTCACATGGCTCGGCACGGTAGTCTGACCATCGCCGTTATATCCCCAGCAGTGCATCGCGCCGTCCGCCTGCGCAACGCCACACGTGTGGTATTTCCCGGCGCTCGCGGAGGACCACGCGCCCACGCCCCTCGGCACGTCCGTCTGACCGTAGTTGTTGTCTCCCCAGCAGTGCAGCGCGCCGTCGTCTTGCGCGATGCCACACGTGTGGAAACTTCCGGCGCTCGCGAAAAAGGAGGAGGAGGAGGAGGAGGAAGAGGAGGGGGCATGGGGGGCACGAAGGCTGTCCACAGCATGGCGGAGGCCGCCGCTGCGCGCGTCGCGCGATGAGGAGCCCTCAGCGGCGGTGGCGCCGTACGGTGCGGCGCACAGCGCGAGCAGCAGCGCGAGCAGCAGCGCGAGCAGCGGTGCTGCGAAGGGCACGGCCAGCCATTGTATGCAAGCCCGAGGCCGGCAGGCCATCGTTTCCGCGAGGCACTGAGCAGGGGCGGACAGGGGCCCGCCTGCCGTCGGCGGGGGTTGCGACGCGTGCAAACGGCGCACGCGCGCGCGCTACGGCCGCCAGGCGATCGCCGGCCGGCCCCCCTTTCGGCCCTGTCCCCGCCCGCCGCCCCTCCCGCCCTCCTGGAACTGTTGCATGGCCTTCCATACGCCTGCGCGAGTCACCTCGGACATCGTGTCGACGAAGTACAGCCTCTCCGCCCTCAAGCGAGAGAACGGTTCGCGCGCCACTTCGTACAGGATCTCGTCCAGTTGTGCGAGGCTCTTATCAGTCGGCACCACAAGCAGCTCGACCTCGCGGTGATGCGTGTACTGCGCGACGTCTGGATCATCGTCGAGGCGGCACTCTACCTTGCCGATCATGCAGTTGTCGATCACGCCCTGGATTTTCCTGCCGTCGTGCCCAGGCGTCGCTGTGAGCGCGACGATGCGCGCCTTGATGTTCGCTTTGCTCAACGACTCCACCACGTTGACGAAGGCATACTTGCCACTTGCGTGGTGCGCCTCGTCCACAACCACGCACACCACTCGCTCCTGCGGGCACGATGCGTTCATGATGTCCTTCTCCACACATTGCGGCGTCGCAAACACCACGCGCTTCGTCTGCCAGAGCGCACGGCGCTTTGCGCTGGGCCCGCTCGATCCGGTCATCTGCACCACATGCGCCGGATCGAAGCCGACGGCTGCCTGGACCGCCCTCATCTGCTGGTCGACCAGCGGCTTCGTGGCGGCCAAGAAGATAATGATGCCTTGAGGATACCAACGGTAGAAGTTGGCCATCACCACGCCAGCGATGAGCGTCTTGCCCAAGCCCGTCGGAAGGCAGATCATCGTGTTCTCGAAGAGCGCCGATGCGACCATCTCGAACTGATACTCACGACGAGGGGGATACGTGGGGTACTNGCCCAAACCACGGCAGTGAATGTGGCGCCTCAGTAGGGGCTCGCCGTAAGTTGCGGCCAGCGCTGGCGCTCGTGGCGGCGTACCGGCTGTCGATGGGCGCGGGCGGGCTCGTGCACGGCGGGACGGGCGTCGACGCGCGCCGCTCCGCCGCCGAGACGGGGGGCGGGGCGGACGGCATGAGCGAGCGCGCTGATGAGCGCTCCCCCCGCATTCGGGGGCAGGGCGGCAGGGGAGGCGGCGCAGGTGGGATCGTAGCGAGCACGCGCGGGGACGGGGGTTCCGACCTGGATAGCGGCGGGAACGTTCGTGTGACGCAGTACTCTGACTGGCTGCAGACGGTGTACCCGCCAGGGAGCGACTTCGACGTGGCCGAGCTGCTGCCCAACCTGATGCCGCTCCAGGAGAAGCACAAGGCGTGGGAGGGCGACCAAAACAACACGTTCTTCAGAGGTACGCCCGCTTTCGGCCGCGACCTGTCTGGGTGCCCTGCCGTCCACACGCGTGCGCAGGCACACAGACCACTGCCACCACACATCGCATCACTCCGCCCCGCCCCGCTCGACAGCCTCGTTGACCCCCGCGTGCGCCTGACGCACCTCACGCGCGAACGCCGCGCGCTTCGAACGACAGTCCTCCGCCCCGCCGCCGTCGACGCGCTTCACGACAAGCTCAAGGCCGCCGAGAACCGCCGCGACGGCGACCCGGAGCCACCAGCGGTATGGACGTACGCCGGCCAGGCCGGCAACGCGTTCATCGACGGCCGCGAGGACAACATGGCCAAGTTCAAGCCCGGCGTGTACGACATGAAGTTCGTCTTCAGCAGCAACAACGCCAAGCACACGGTGCGCACACCTTACTGGTACGAGTGGGAGAGCGTGCTGCGGCCGGTCATCGAGAGCGTGCTCGGTAAGGGCGCGTGCGAGAGGCTCATCCGGCTGCAGCTGGCGTACATGACGCCCGGCGCGCAGATCTTCCACCACAGGGACACGGGCCGCTGGGTGAAGGACGCACACAGGGTGCACATACCCCTGGAGGTGAACCCGCACACGCGCTTCCAGGTGAAGCTCCACGCGGACGACGACGAGTGGGTGCAGGTGCCCCTCGAGCGAGGCAGGTCCTTCGAAATCAACAACAACTTCATGCATAGGGTGTTCAATGACGGCGAGGAGTACCGCACGCACCTCCTCGTGGACTTGGGCGAAGAGAGGCGCACGTACATTGACCTCAAGCCGGGAGGTGCGTCGTGGCGCTGCCTCCTAGCGCATGCGTTTCGACCGAGGAACCCCCCTCCCCCCCCCATCCCCCCGAGTATATGCTGCTCCGCCATGCTCGCAGCGCTGACGCGCTCGGCCGCGCCGTCGGTGCGAGCCCACACTAGAGCACTGCGTGTACGACAAGCTCAACAAGAGGGGCGTGTGCCACTGAGCGCGGGCGTGCGGCCCCGACACAACGCCCGCCCGCGTCGGCTGTGCAGGCGCGGCGCTCAAGTGCGCTGAGTGGCAGGCACCGACGGCGACGGCCGCGCGTCGCGCGCGACGACGCGCCTGTGCGCCGCGGATACCATTCGCACAATAATTACTGTACAGGGCGGTTGTGGCAGGCACCACCTCGCGATGAACGCCCGCCGCGCTGCTGCCGCCAACGCGAGCGCGTCCACGATGGCGGGCCCGCCTTATTAATTCCTTCAGAGATCCGCTGCCCGCCCGACGCCGCCAGCGTCAAGCAGCATGTGCTGCTTGAAGCACAGCGTGGCGGGGTCGTGCAAGTGATTCTTGCCAGTGGGCATGCTGCACGCGAGCCCGCTGGCGTCCGCAAGCGCTGGCTCGGCGGCCGCGTGCTTCGAGTGAGGCTCGGTGGCCAGCTGGCAGTAGTCCACCAGAGACACCTGCGACAGGGACACGCCGAGGTGCGTGTCGGGCGACATGCCAGGCTTGCTGAGCCGGCCGCCCACCCTGCGCATGGCGAGCGCGTGCGACAGTTTGCCGCTCAGCTCCGGACACGGCGCGTTCTGGAAGGCGTCGCCTCTCGACCCGGCGAGCGTGCGGCTCACGACGTCGGCGGTCTGCACCACCTCGTACATGTAGCCGCCGTACAGCGAGATGGCCGCCTTGTGGCGCTCGACCGAGCGGTCACCGCACGCGTCCTCCGCGACGGCGACGCGAAAGCCGGCGTTGAACGCGCCGAACACGGTGTGCTGGACGCACACCGACGTGATCAGTCCGCACACGATGATGGTGTGCACGCCCTTCGCGCGCAGGTCCGGCGTCAGGTCGGGCGCGTTCACGAACGCGCCGAACGTATCCTTGTCGACTGTGGTCTCGCCCGGCAGAGGGCTTGCCCACGGCTCCGTGGCGCGGGGGTCGACCTCGTACTGCTTGCGCCCGGGATTGAGGCGCTCGAACTGCGGCAGCCAGGGGCACTGTTCGCGCGAGTACGCCGCGCGCACGTGGACGACCTCGGCGCCCGAATCGCGCGCGGCCGCGAGCAGCGCCGCCACGTTCTCGGGAAGGTGCGGGAAGTTCTCCCGCGCGGGCTCGCACTCCGTCCAGTAGACGGGCTGCAGGTCGACGAGCATGAGCGCCGTGCCCGGCCCCAGCGCCGCGGGCGGCGCGGGCGCCGTGCTGCCCGGCAGGGACGCGAGGTTTGCCTCCGACTGGATCGCGCGCATGCCGGTCATGCCACGCAGCCCGTCGAGACCGCCTGCGGACATGTGCCCGTGGTGCAGGGCTCGCGCCGCCGGCGGGCTCGCCGGGCTGGCAGCACCCGCAGGCCCATCGTGCCGCTCTGTGGAGTCGCCCGCCGCCGCAGCGCTCGCTGCAGGGGTGTGCCACGTGCTGCGCGAGGGCCACTCGTGCACGGCAGGCGCTTGCTCCGCGGCCAGCGGCGGCGGCAGAGCGGCGGCCGGCTGTGCGCGGGCCTGCAGANGGCCAACTACAATGACCCGCTCATCGCCGAGGACGCCTCTGAGGTCCTGCAGGAATTAGTAGGCACCGCTGAGCACGCCGCAGCTGCTGTGCTCTCCCGTGCGGTGCCTGGCATTCGCTCGATGCTCACAAGTGGCAGCGCGAGCGCGAGTGGCAGCGAGGAAACTGGCATGCTCGAGGCGTCCCTGCACTTGCTTGCGTCCATTACTCGGCGGGCGCCGCCAGCCGCGGCGCGGGCAGCGTACGAGGAGCTAGCACCGGCGACTCTTGCGTGCGTGAGCAACGATGCGGACAGCGGCGTTGTCCAAGGCGCCTGCCAGGCGCTGCGCGCCTTCGTGCACGCTGCGGGCTCTGCGCAGGAACTTGCCGCATGGGCTGGTGGCGCTGCCATGCAGCACATGATCGAGTGCGCGTCCAGGTTGCTCGCGACTGGTGCGAGCGCCATGAGCGACAGGTCCATCATGTTCTCGGGAGGATTTTTGCGCACGCTGCTGGCGCGGCTGCCGGCAGGTGCCGAGGCAGACGGCGTGTCGTGCGCGATCGCGGGCACGCAGCATTTCATCTCCGAAAATATTCCCTTGACATGGTTTTATGCATTTATACATGACGTCAATAAGGGGATTTCAACGCGCGCGCCGAACGGGTGGGTTTGTCGGTGGGTGGGTGGGTTGAGGACGGGGGAAAGGCGAGCGGGAACAGGCAGACAGACGGCCCGCATGCGTCCACGGAGGACGGAGCCGATGGACGAGCCGCACCGGCTGCAACCGTCGCGAGCCCGGGCTGGCGAGTGCCGACCGACCGACCCCCCACACCACGCCGCTGGCCGACAGGCAGGCAGGCCGAGACCGTCGGGTGCAGCAGGGCCGCGGGTCGCGCGCTCGGTCGGTAGGTCGGCTCCGCAGCCACGTGACGGATGGAGTCGGCGGTCGATCCATGGTGGGTGGGTGTGGGTGTGAGCGGCCTGCTTGCGCGACCAGCGAGGGAGCGAGCGCGCGCCAGCCTCTCTGTCGGGCGGCCCCCGCGAACCGACATCCGACCGACCGACCGAGCGAGTGGCTGCGGCTATGCCTCTGCGCCCCCCACACCACGGACCACACACAGCGCAGCTGTGCCCGCTTGCGCGCCGAAGGGGCGCGCGCCGCCAAGCCCCGCCGCCGCCGCCCCGCGCCGCATTCGTGTGCACTCGGGGTTACGGTATGGAATACCCGGGTATATACAGGAATACCCGGATTTATATGGACTAAGTCCCATCCTAAAGCCGAATGTCCATGGCCCATCCACGGAACTGACGTAAATCCACCGAAGGAACATGCGCACTCGCCCTCACACCGCGAATTCGGGCGGCTCCGCAGAACTTTACTGTACGAAATGCCTAAACCCTAAAACCCAAAAGTCACAGATGCATTTTCAGCCCCGCGAACTTTTAACCCCGCGAACTTTTAACCCGCAATCCCTTTTTACTCATAGAGACTTTCCGCACCCCCGCCGCTGCGGCGAGGCGCCGTCGGCGAGGGGGGGGCCAAAAATCAGCCATGTTCGGGTTGCGGGACTTTTTTTTCAAATCCGTTTGATGACGGCGCCGCGGCGCCGCGCGCGTTTCGCGCGCGCGCCGAAGGGGAACTTTTCGATCAAAATCTTCTTTATTTTGCGTTGTACGCGCGCATTTCCGCGGAAAACGCCGCCGCGCGCCGACCGACGCCGACGCATTCGCAGCGCTCGCTCACCCTCCTGCACGTAACGGCCTCCGAAAAGGTGGTTGAAACAATTCGTGGCCCCAAATCCAACGGCACCACCGAGTCCATACACGAAGGGAAAAGGCGCGTTCGGTGTCGCGCCCGCAGCGTCCGCATCCTCCTCGTCGCCAGCGTTACGACACTCGCCCGCTCGGTCCGGCTCCTGCAGCTGTTTCATCGGTGTGCGTGCGTGGGTGCGGGCGCGGGCGTGGGGTGTGTTCCGAGTGCCTCGATAGAGAGTCCTACGCGCTCGCATGCGTTCGGCTCATCATCATCAAGCCACGATGGATGCGCGCGGCGTCGCGTGCTCAGCAGGGATATATTCGTCGAGGTGCGCTGCGTTGGGGAACAGTAGTAAGAAGCTTCCTGCGGCGTGCGCGCGCGCGTGCGCGCGGGTGTGCGTGCGTGCGGTCGCGTTGGGCCGGGGCGAGGTGAGGAGGCTCCACAGCCCCGCGCCCGGGCGAAGCGGCTCGCGCGCGGGCGTGTGGGCGCGAGATCGCCGGGCTCCGCGGAGGAAGAGACGAGACGCACGCGCGCGCGCACGCACGCACGTGCGCTCGTAGACGGGCCGCAGGCGGCGTGCGGGATCCACCATGGGTGGGCGCGGGCGGCCCGGCTGGGAGCTCGTACGGGAGAGGCTTCTTCGGGGCGCGGGCGGCCGCGACGATGCCAGCTTGCCGGGCCGCGGCGGCGGTGACGACTGCGGCGGAGCGGCGGAGACGGCGCCGGCGCCGGCCCCCGCTGCGGAGGAGGCTCCGACGAGGGGCTCGTGCCACAAGTGCGGCCAGGCCTGGCATAGAGTACGGACTCTGCGCGCGAGAGCGAGCGAGAGCGAGAGCTAGAATATGTCTGTGTGTGTGCGCGCGCGCGTTCGTGTGTTTGTGTGTTTCCCGCACGCCCGTCGCGACCGCCCACCACCACGGAGACGCACACGCGCGCGCAGGGGCACGCCCACACTCGCGAATGCGCACAGCGGCGAGAGCGCCCGCACATGCGCTGACGTGCGCGCCATACGCGCGCGCGCGCACAGTCGCGCACAGGCACCATGCGGAGGTGCGACGTGTGCGGAGCCGTGTACCACGCGCACGACTGCGGTGGACGGCTGGAAGCCGTCGACGCGAGCCTCGTGGAGCGCTGCGAGGAGTGCCCGCGCTGCTCGGGTCTGTGCGCGTGTAACATCGGGGGGAAGGTGAGCTGCCGGGTCTCGGACCTGCGCATGTACATGCGCAAGAAGCGGAAGAGGGCGCGCGAGTTCGGGGGAGCGGCGGCATACGCGCGCGACGCGGTCGAAGCCTGCGCCTCTCCGGCTTCTGCGGGGGCAGGAGCAGCGGGAGCAGCGACTCCAGCAGCGACAGCAGCCGCGCCAAAAGCAGCACCACTCAAAAGTGCAGTACCGCCACTACTACTAGCAGGAGGAATGCCATGCACGGGCGCGGTGCCAGTGGCAGCACACCCCGCCCCGCATTTGGGGGGGGGAGCTGTGGCGAACGCCCAGCGAGTCGACGTCGGCGGTACCTTCGGCGCCGAGCCAGCCGCCCCACCGAGGGGCCTCTTGGAGGAGTTCGACGCGGCGCTCGAGGTGATAGACTTCTCAGTGCCCTCCACGAAGCCGCCGGCGCCCGGCGGTGGGGGCGGGAGCAGCGGCGCCGATGGCAACACTTGCAGCGGCTGGCGGCCTGAGGGCAGCGCCCGTGAGAGTGGGCTCAATCCGGGCGAAGTCTATAAGTTCGCGGGCGTCTCTGCGGCCACAGCGGCGGTCACAGTGGCGCAGGTGGTGACGAGCGTAATGACCATGACCAACATCGACGGCGGCGAGGGCGGCGGGGGCGCCAGCGGCGAGCTCAGGCGGCTACTGAGGGAGGGCAACGCCAGCGCATACGTGGACGGCGCGGCGGCGGCTCAGGTGCTGGGACATAAGGGCGGGACTGAGGCGCGCCTCGAGGTCGCCCTGATCGTCGCGTCGCTGTTGCTGCAGCTCGCGGTTGTTTTGGTCTGGCACTACCGTCCCAGTGGTTGCAGGGGCAAGGGCCTCCTCGGAGACCTCAAGGCGAGCGTGCTCCTGATACGCCGCCCGCAGTGGGCCAGGCGCGCGTGCGCCATGGTGGAGCGCCGTGGCTGGCGGGTTCCTTTCTGTCGGGCGCGGTGCATTGGGATGCTTTTCATCACTGCTTGCGTGTGGGTAACGGCGTTGCAGATGTGGCTGCCGGGTGCAAACGTGCGGACCGCGCTGGCCTTCTATGCGGCGCGTACAGCGACGGTGGCCATGATTGCTGCCATGATCATGTTTGGCAGCGATGGCTTCGACACCGGCCTGGAAGGTGGCTGCGTCCGCATGTCGCGCGTGGCGACTGCTGCGGTCGCGTGGGCGCTGCCGGCTGTGCTCGCAAGATCGGCGCTGCCGTGGTGGCAGCAGCTGGGCGTGCACGCGCTGTTCGCGCGTCACTGCGCGTTCAGCCTCGTGCTTCTTCCTTTGTCAGGCATTGGCAGCCTGGCTGAGATGCGGGCCATCCTTCGCGGCCGGGGGTCCTGCAACTGCGTCGTCGAACGCGGTGACAGCACGTCCCGTTTGTGCTCGCACCTTTGCACGCGGGCGGGCCTGGCGATGTTCCTGCTCACGCATATCGCCATGGTTACGGGACACGCGCTGCCGACCGCGGTCGAGGCGCTGCGGCCCGGCACCTTCGCGCGCACGCCCCAGCTCGTCGGGAGTGCGCCGCCGCCCGCGCAGCTCGCGGCCGCGGCCGCGCTTGTCGCGGGCCACGCGCTCACGCTGCGCACCGCCCTCACGCTCGCGCGCCGCGGGCGCCTCGACTGAGGGCCCGCCTCCTTCACGCTCCCGCGGCGATCTGTCGAGGGATCGACGGAGACGGCACGCACACACTGCACACGCCAGCTGCAGGGCGCGGCGTTGAATCGTGGCGTCTGTCCGAGTCTCCCCAGGCACCCGAAGATCGTGGCGGCCTGCGACGACACCGACGACACCGCGCCGGGGATGAGCGCCGAGGAGGCCGGCGAGCCCTGTCATCAGCCTCAGCGTCGGAGGCCGCGGGCGCACTCTGTCATCCCATCCATACCAAAAAAAAAAAAAAAAAAGTCCACGCGCCACCCCGACGCGAAACTTGTGTGGTTAGGGTTGAATCGAACCCTTAGGGTAAGAAGTATTGTAGGGTTACTGTACATCCGGGCCTTGCGCCGCCCAGCGATCGGCGGCCTGCGTGTCTTATCCGCGAAAAAAAAGGCGCAAAAAAAAACCCCTCGCTCGCGTTGATTTTACGGGAGGGCGGGCGAAATGCGCCCCGAGGCGCCTCGGCGCCGTGGCTCCCGACGTCGAAACGCGCGGATGGCGGCCGGTCGCGCGCGGCCGGTTGCGCGAAACGGGCCCCGGCGCGCGGGGGCGCGGCGCGGCCACACAAACAAAAAGCGCGCGCGTTTTTTTTGTTGTGTTTGCGTGTGTGTGCGCGCGCGCAGCGTTTTTGTCGGTTGGGACGGTATTTTTCAGTCCGTCGTTTCAGGTATCATCAATTATAAAATGTGTAATTTGGAGGGGATCAAAACGCGAAATTCGCGCTGCTCTCGCCTGCCGCGCCGGGGGTTGTCGGCTGCGGGGCGGTGGCTGCGTGGAGGGCGCGCGGCACACGGCGCGCTCGGGGACGGGTGTGCGCTGAACTGCAGCGCACCGAGCGCATCGACGCCGCCTTCGCATCGGCGGCCACTGCAGCCCAACCAGCTCGCCTTTCTTATGCTGGCGCTAGCGGCCGCGGCGATGGCCGACGCCGCGCCCAAGACGTGCGTGGTGACGGGCGCGTCGCGCGGCATCGGCAAGGCCATCGCGCTCGCGCTCGGCGCCGAGGGCAACAACGTCGTTGTCAACTACGCGAGCAGCGCCGGGCCCGCCGAGGAGGTCGCCAAGGCGATCGAGGCCTCGGGCGGCAAGGCCATCGCCGTGCAGGGCAACATGGCGTCGCTCGACGACGTCAACGCGCTCTTCGCCGCCACGAAGGAGGCCTTCGGCGGCGTCGACGTGCTCGTGAACAACGCGGGCATCACGCGCGACACGCTCATGATGCGCATGAAGCCTGACATGTGGCAGGACGTGATCGACCTCAACCTGTCGGGCGTGTTCTACTGCACTCAGGCGGCATGCAAGATGATGCGCAAGGGCCCCGGCCGCATCATCAACATCGCGTCGGTGGTGGGCGTCACCGGCAACGCGGGGCAGGCCAACTACTCGGCGGCGAAGGCGGGCACGATCGGCCTGACCAAGACCGTCGCGCGCGAGTACGCCGGCCGCAAGATCGTGTGCAACGCCATCGCGCCGGGCTTCATCGCCAGCGACATGACCGCCGAGCTCGGCGACGACATCGAGGCGAAGATCCTGCAGACCATCCCGCTGGGCCGCTACGGCCAGCCCGAGGAGGTGGCGGGCCTCGTCAAGTTCCTCGCGCTGGACCCGGCCGGTGAGTACATCACCGGCCAGACCTTCAACATCGACGGCGGCATGGTCATGTAACGCGCGCGCCCGCCTCGCGCCCGTGGGAGCTCGCTATTATGAAACATAACAATTCGGCCAAACACCCCGCGATCACCGCCGCGCCGCTACGTCCGCGCCCGCTATGTACGCCAGGATGCTCCCGAAAAAGCCGACACGGGGCTGCTCCGTCTCCTCGCCCTCGAAGTAGTCGTCTGGCAGGACAGCTGCGGCGGCCTGCTGCTGTCCGAGCGGCGCCGGCGGAGGGGCCGGCGCGGGCGCGCCTTGGGCGGTCGCGCGAGCGAAAGAATCGTCCACTTCCCGGCCGAGGCGGTTGATGGTCTCCGTGAGCTGCTCATTCTCCTCGAGCAGCTTTTCGATGACGCTCTGGGAGGCAGCGGCGGCAGCTTCGAGGGCGTCGGCCCGCTCCGTCGCCGCCACCACGCGTGCCTCGCCGCCGGCTTGGTCTGTGAGGCCGTGCACGCCGCCTGCGCTCTCGGCGAGGCGCTCGCGCAGCTCGGCGGCCTCCATGGACGCCAGCGCGCTCTGCTCCGTCAGGCGCTCAACCTCGAGGCGGAGCGCCGACTCGGCGATGTGCGCGCGATCTCGCGCCGCCTCAGAGCGCTCGAGATCGCCCCTCAGCGCGTCAATCGCCGCGGCCTCAGAGGCCGCGGCCGGCGCGTCGGCACCGCCGTTCGCGCCCGTGCCGACTTCCGAGGCGACACGCGCCTGTAGCTCCGCGAGCGCCTGGTCGCGCTCGGCGGTCGCGTGCTCAAGCTCCGCGCGCAGCTCCGCCATCGTGGCGGGGGCAGCAGCGCCGGCGTGATCGCCATCAGCCGCAGTCGGAGATTCCGTGGCCCCCGCCTGAGCGCACTGCCGAAGCGCGGCGTCGCGCTCGGCGGTGAGCTCGGACACCACTGCCTCGAGGTCCACCAAAGCATTGGCATCGGCTCGGCGCGCCCCTTGGCTAGCGTCGAGCTCACGCATCAGATCGGCCACCCGCGCCTCTGCCTCTGCGCGCGCTCCCTCCGCTCTGTCGCGCTCATCACGGAGCTTCCCTAGCTCTGCTTCGGCGCGGCTTGCGGCCTCGCGCGCACTCACGCCCTCCGCCTCTGCCGCCGCGCTCGCCGCTCGGGCGGCCTCGAGCTCCCCCTGCAGCGCGGAGAGACCGGGGGGGGTGCCCTGTGCCCCGTCGCTCGGCCCGCTGTGCGCAGTGCCATCGCAGGCGCCAGGGCCGCCATCGCCGCTCTTGTCTTCGCTGCTCGTGTTATTATCAACACCCTCGGTGCTGCTGCCAGTGAGCATCAGCACCTTCTCGAGCGCCGCGATGCCCGACAGGTCACCCGCGGGGCTTCCGCTCGTGCTGCCCACCGAAGAGTGCTGGCGCGAGAGCGAGCCCGCTGCCGCAGGTCCGCGTGCCTGCTGCTGCCCTCCGCGGCCTTGTTCCGCAGCCTGTGATTGCGGCTGCAGCGACGCGTGCGTTGCGGCATGCACCTGCATCTGCAGTTGTGGTGCGGTGGGCAGCGTACCGGCGCCCGCATGGCCGCTGCGAGCGGCTGCAGTGGCAGCGTGTCCGTGCGCTTGCGGGTGGCCCGCGCGTTTTTGCTCGAGGTCCCTCTTCGTGGCCTCCACAGCCGCCAGGCGCAGCGCGAGGGTGCCGCGCTCGCTCTCGAAGCGCGCGGCATCCTCGCGCCGCGCCGCCTCAGCCGCGTCGGCTGCCATGACGGCCTCGTCACGGGCGACCAGCGCCGCCATGAGCGACTCGGGGTCGATGCCCGTCGACTCTGCAGCCGCGCTCGCAGACGCGCGCGCCTCCTCGAGGTCCGCCTCGAGCTGGGCGATACGAGCAGACATCTCGCGCTCGCGCTCGCCGTGCTGTGCAGCCGCCTCGGCGACAGTCTGCGTGGCGCGTGCGGCCGCCTCGCGCTCAGCGGCGAGGCCCTCCTCCAGTGCTCGCTCGCGCGCGGCGGCGCGCGCGCCCGCGCTCGCGGCCGCCTCCTCCGCTTCGGCCGCAGCCCGCGCCGCGTTCGCACTCGCCACGCGCATGTCCTCCGTGCGCGCGGCCTCAAGCTCGTCGACGCGCGCGCGCAGCCTGTCGACCTCTTGCGTCTGTGCCTCGGACGCCTCGCCCGGCTGGGCCCGCTCCCTCCGCTCACGCTCAAGGCGCTCGGCATCGTCGGCGCGCTTGCGGAGCGTGGCGAACTGGGCGTCCATGGCAGTTGCGATGGCCGCCTGTGCGCTGAGCTCCTCGCGCAGCGCGTCCACCTCTAGCGACCGCGTGCGCGCATGCGCGGCCGCTGCCTCGCGCAGCTCGGCCTCGACGAGAGCGTGGCGGGTGCCCTCGGCCTCCATCTCTGACCGCAGCCGCGAATTCTCGGCCTCCGCCTCGGCGAGGCGCGCACCCAGCGACGCATCTGCGACCGCGCCCGTGTCTGCGCCCGCGTGCGAGTCTTCTCCAGCGTCAGTGCCTGCACCTGCGCTCGTGTCCGCATCTGCGCCCGCGTTTGTGTCCGCATCTGCGCCCGCGTTTGTGTCCGCATCTGCGCCCGCGTTTGTGTCCGCATCTGCGCCCGCGTTTGTGTCCGCATCTGCGCCCGCGTTTGTGTCCGCATC
>RQSC01000029.1:345982-416850 GCA_013416795.1 Prasinococcaceae sp. CCMP 1430
GCGGCGCGATCCCGCGGCATTCAAATCCGTCACAAAAATGGCCCGTTTCGCACCCGCGAATCGCGCGCGGGCGCCGCCGAAACGCGCGCGCGAACCGGCGATAGCGCGCGCGCGCGCGCGCGCGGGCGCGCGCGCGCGCTCCCGTCCACGAAATTCTCGGTTCCGCGACAGGGCGAATATCTTTGCAGTATCCGCGCGCCAAACGCCGCGATGTAACCTCCTTTCATGTACACATTTTCACGGAAGAAGTACGCGCTATATGACGTAACAAACACCTATAGATGCTATCTGACCTATCTCATAAGACGCGTCAAAATATATCCTTATGATCTACATTTGAAGACTATAATGTATTTTGATGTGTAAAAAAGGATTCCGGATAGGTTTGGATGAGATGCGGTATCCATGGTTTTGGCCTCATGAGAATATGAGGTGCAGAGCGCGCGAATTCGGGGGCGCGCGGGCGGGCGCGCGTGGAACCCAAATAATGGAATCCAATGTCCTATGCGATATCCAAATACCATCTTAGATGTACAATATCCAATGAGGATTCCGCAGGGGTGCGGCGCGACCCGCGGCGGCCGCCGCGCGCGCGCGGTGTGTGGCGGCGGATCTGCCCGATTGGTGGGCCAGCAGAGCTTTGCCGCCACCCTGGGTGCCCAGCCGGCCGGCATGCCTGCCACGCCGGCCGCGGTGCACCTGACTGGCAGAAGCCTTCAGTCGTCGGAGTAGGAGTACTGCAGTAGTCCGGTAGCTTGAGTGGTCACCGCCGCGCGACAGCCCGACAGACCGACGCAGGACCGGCAGCACCCGGCTGGCCGGTCGGCTCGGATGTGAGTGCGGCGTTCACCCTGGATGGGGTTCAGTCGGTTGTCGCCATACTTCGGTCGGCTGGACGCAACACAGCACGAGCCAGCCAGGGTGTGGTGAGGGTGCGCGCTCGCACAGCCACCGCTCACATGGCATGACGCCGCGACCTCGTGATGGTGATGGCGCATCGCCTCGGGCGCAAACGGCGTATCAAAATGCATGCGCGGCGGCGCCGGCCGCCGGCCGCGATGCTGATCCGCAATTCGAAGGCGGATTTGCCATCAGAACGCCGATGCATGCGAGATCGCCATCAAAACCCGCCCCATGGCGCGGTGCGGAATTATGTAAGGCGGATTTGCCATCAGAACGTCGATGCATGCGAGATCGCCATCAAAACCCGCCCTTCGGCGAGGTGCGGAATTATGTAAGGCAAATTTGCCATCAGAACGCCGATGCATGCGAGATCGCCATCAAAAAGCGGCGGCGGCACGCGCCCACGTCCCCGCCGCCGCCACCCCTCCCGGCGAGGGTATTGATAAAAAAAACCAAACCCTAAAAAAGAAAAAAGAATGGAAAAAAGGCGCGCGATGTGTGTGGGCAAAACAAACGCATCCTTGATCAATAAAATAAATAAATAAATATTAAATAAAATAAAATGGGCGCGCGTCGCGTCGCGCGATCGGTGCGGGGGCGGGGGGGCGCGTGCCACACAGCGCGCGCTCGCAACGCCCGCCGCCCCGCCCGCCATGGTGGTCAAGCGCCGCAACCACGGCCGCAGCCGCAAGAACTGCGGCAGCTCGGGCAAGCTCGTCAGCTGCGATGGCTGCGGCAGCCGCGTCGCCAAGGACAAGGTGCGGCGGCGGCGACGGCGGCGCGGACCGCGCGGCGCCCTTTTTTTTTTTTTTGCCTGTTAGGTCGCCCTGGCCCCGGGGGGAGGGGAGGGGCGGCTGGAGGTCAGGCGGGTGCCGCGCGCGCCCCTCGCGGCGGGCCGCATGAGGCACGGGAGAGGGCGTGCATCTCTCCGCTTCGCGCGCGCGGCGCGCGCCGGCGGGTCGGAGGCCCGTTGCGCGGCGCCGAACGCTGTCCCCTGCGCGCGCGCTCCCCATTTTTAGGGATACTTGTGCCTGCGCACGACGTGGGTGAAGCCGGCGCGCGCTGCCCGCGGCAGCGAGCCTCCTACGGCGGCGCGGAGCGTCTGCGGGGGCGCCACGAGCCCCGCGCCGGGAAGTTCCCTCCCTCCCCCTCCCCCGCGCGCCCGACGGCGGCGACGCACGAGCGACGGCGCGATCGGGCCTCGCTGCGCCGCTGCCCACGGGTGTGAGTGCGGCGCACCGGCGACGCCCATCCTCCCCTGGCGCTGACGAATGTGGGCACGCCTCCCGCCGCACGCGGCATCCGCTCGCTTGCTGCTGCCCCCCACCCCCCCCGCGTGCTCGCAATGCATGTGCTTCGGCGCCTCGCAGGCGGTCAAGCGCTTCCGCGTGACCAACATGGTCGAGTCGTCCGCGATCCGCGATCTCCGCGACGCGTCGATGTACGAGGAGTACACGCTCCCGAAGATGTACCGCAAGATGACGTACTGCGTTGGCTGCGCCATTCACCAGCGTGTGGTGCGTGGCCGCAGCAAGAAGACCGGTGCGCGCAAGGACCGCACCCCGCCCATGCGCCCGCGCCAGCTCGAGCAGAAGTTCAGCAAGGACAAGGAGCGCGAGAACAGGTCGGCCCCGGCCAACATCCCGGGCAACACGCCCGCGCCCGCGGCTGCCGCGGCTGCCGCGCCCGAGCAGACTGCGTAAGCGCCAAGCGCTGCTCGCATGTGCACGAAGACTAACAAGTTTCCTCGTGGGACTAACGAGTTTCTTCCTGGGCGCCGAGAGGCGTGTCGCCATCTCTCGCGCGCTGCGCGCGATCGCGTGCGCGGCATGAGCAAGTGCACGGCGCGACGGCCGCCTGTCCTTGACATATTAGGTGCTGGGAACGCACCCGCTCTCGCTCGCTCGCGCGCGCGCGCGCAGGCGCTCGCTCCCTCGCACGGTGGCAGCGATGTGCACGAGTCGTGGTTGGGCGACCTCCACAGCCGCCTCGTCGTGGTTGGGCGACCTCCACAGCCGCCTCGCTTCGGAAGAAGCCCCGGCCGTCGGCGAACCTGGCGTCCGGCGCTTGCTACGGCCTGTCAGCCCAGAGCACACCCCGCGTAGTCCGAGTCGCTCGTTCTCATTAGAAGTTGTCTTTTCGCTTGCGGGTCTCGGCCCACACCTCGCCGAGCGGGCGGCCGGCCATGCCGATGCACTCCTGCAGCGCAGGCGAGTCGGGGCGGAGGAAGGGGTTGGTCGCCTGCCGCGGGGCGAGAGAATGCAGCGGCGTGAGCACCGCGTGGACATGTGCGCGGTGCGCGCGCGCGTGCCGTTGCGGCCGCCCGGCCGCGCGCGCGCGCGCACCTTCTCGAGCGCCATGGTAGTGGGCACTGTCGCCGCGCCACGCTCGCGCATGGCGGCGACCTCTGCAACGCGCGCCTGGAGGGCAGCGTTGGTCGGCTCCACAGACATTGCGAAGCGTCCGTTGGCGGCGGTGTATTCTACGGCGTGCGATAGCGCGAGCGCGCGGGCGGGCGCGGGCGCGCGGTGTGAGCATCCGAGCACAAGCGCTCACACACGCCGGAACACCATGCTCGCGCCCCACGCGCATTGGCGCTCACCGTGGGCGCAGTATACCGTGGTGTCGTCGGGCAGCGCAAGCAGCTTCTGCAAGCTGTCCCACATCTGCCCAGGTGTGCCCTCGAACAGGCGCCCGCAGCCCATGGAGAAGAGCGTGTCGCCCGAGAAGAGCGCGCGCGCGTCCTCGAAGTAGTACACGATGTGTCCGCGCGTATGGCCCGGCGTGAAGATGACGCGGGCACGCTGGCTGCCGAATTCGTACGTGTCACCGTCGGACACGCCCACGTCGCGCCCAGTGATGCGCTCGTCGATCATGGGGCCCACTACGATGCAGCCGTACTTCTCTTTGAGCTCGAGGTTGCCGCCGACGTGGTCGGCGTGGTGGTGCGTGTTGAGGATGTGTGTAAGAGTCCAACCCCGCTCCTCGAGTGCGGCGACGACGGGCGCAACCTCGGGAGTGTCCACGACGGCCGTCGCGCCCGTCGCAGCGTCGCGCACCAGCCAGGCATAATTGTCGCTCAGGCACGGCACGCGCACCACCTCGAGCGCAGACGACATGGCCGCGGACTGCGCAGGCGAGAGAGACGCCGCGCAGCGCTGCGGAGCAGACTGCGGGAGAACGCGCGCGCGGGGGGGCGTGCCGCGCACCGTGGACGTCAGCGCGCGCAAGGCCTCGCCCACCACCGTCGATTCCGCGACCAGCGCGCCCGCGCGTCCGCGCTCCTGCCCGGTACGCTCGCCCGCCCCCCACGCCAACATGCTCGCGCGCTCGCGCGCTCGCGCGCGNTCTTCGAGCTCGACGAAATCAGTGCGTGTGCGCGGCGGATGCGCTCGCGCGCGAGACAGGGAGTGAGAGAGAGCCCGGGCACGCGCCTCGCTGCGGCACCCACGCGCATGCCAGAGCGTGCAGGCATCGACCCCACAGGATAAAAAGCAATGATCCGCACAGCGCTGCGATCTGCGTCGCTGACCCGCTCTGCCGCCCCCCCGCTGCGCGCTCTGTAGCCGAGGGCGCCGCGCTGCAGGCGGTGCTGGAGGACATGACAGGGCAGCGCACGGTGCCCAACGTCTTCGTTCGTGGCGAGCACGTGGGCGGCTGCGATGACACCATGCGCCTGCAGCAGCAGGGTGCACTTGCGGGCATGCTCGAGGGCTGAGTCAACGTCGCGGCGGACGTGCGGCTGCTGCAGCGGCTGGCGAGACGCTCGGTGCGAGCTTCAGCGAGCACTGTGGAGAACTCGCGCCGGAGGAGCGCGCTCTAACACAGGCGCAAACGCCATCGATCGCTCACCTGCTCGCTGTCGCGTAGCGTGGGCAGTCCTGTGTGTACGCATGCTCGTCGTGCGCGCTTGCGCGGGCGCGCGGGCGGCACGAGCTGATGCACAGCGCGCGGCGGCAGTGGCACGCGCGGAGGGTCTCGTAAGGACACGCCTACAAGTTATTACAGCGGCACCGCGCGCATGAGAATGGACGCACGCGGGCGCACACGGGTGCGCGAGCGAGCGCGCCGGCGGCTTACTCGGCAGCCGCGGGCACCGCGACGTCGGTGATCTCGGTCACCTTGGTGGTGGGAGCATCGAAGACAATCTGCGTCGGCGCATCGGCGTACACGTCCGGGAAGACAGGCGGCGTGCGGTTGCGGTCCGAGGGCGTGAGCTGCAAGGGGCAAATGCCGGGAGCGGGCGAGGAGTTGGGTGCGCACAGGCGATGACACGCACGTACGTGGCGAGCGCGCAGCGAGGGGTATGGCCATGTGCACGAGGGCAGCGGTGCCGAAGGGAGCCAATCGCGGTGCCGTCAGCACATGTCTCGCAACACGTCACAGGATGCGCCGCGTCGTGGAGCGCCCCCGCCGCTGCCAGCATCGCGCGCTCGTAGCGCAAGCAAGTGCGCTGCGCAATGCCCTGCCGTGCTGCGCAATGCCTCGCGGCGGGGCGGACGCCCGCAGGCGCACGCGCGCAGCCCGAGGGGCGGCGCCGTGCTGGCGCGACGCCGCGCCCCTCCGAGCGCACGGCCGTTCGCGGAATGGCGCAGGCGAGGCCTACCGCATGTGCGCATGCGCATGCCTGGGCGCGCGCGCTCTCCAAGCACTCGTGCACGCCCCCCGAACACCACGGCCCCGACAGGCGCCGAAGGAGGGAGCGGAGGGGCGTCGGGACGGGCGGGAGAGGGGCACGGGCCGGCCCGCGCGCGCCGCGCAGCCGCCAAGGGTTTGCCCGCGCGCGCGCCCCCGAAACCCTCCCGCACACCCCGGCCGCCGCCGCCGCGCGCCGCGCTCCCCCGCTTCCCCGCGCGCACGCGCGCATCACACCTTCTTGGGCCGCGTCTTCTTGTGGTGCTTGGTGGCCTTGTGCATCACGCGCGCGGACGTCGCCACGCGCGAGGTCGCGAGCGCCGCGAACGGCATCGTGAGCGGCGTTGGGGGGGGGGGGGGGGGGGACGCAGGCGGCGCGAGGACTGGCGCGCGCGGTGTGGCGCGCCGCCGAGCCGCACATCCGACCCGAATGCGTTTTGACCTCGCGGCGTCGAAACGCATGCGATTTGACCTTCGTTGCGCTCACTGAGGTCCCGCATTTCACCTCCGTCAATTCAATGCTTCATTCGTATGAAATCACAACCAAAAATGCAGAACGGTTGTTAATTCGGATGGGATTCCGCGCAGTTTTCCCACCCTGGTTTGGGTTGAGGTTGTGCCGCGCATGCATGTGCCGTACAGTACCATCGTGATGGTACGGATGTGGGTGGATCGGAGGCGGGCAGGGGAAAAAGCGTGCGGAGGCGCCATCAGCCAGCGGAGGCGAAAACGCGCGGTTTAGGGTCGTAGATCCGCTTGTAGGGTTTATTAAATGTGGGTTTGATGGCGCCCGCGCGTGCTTTTTCGGGTGCACGTTGGGCGCGTCGCCCGATCCGAAACTAGTGGCTCTGAGGCGCGCCGGCGGCGCGCGCGCTGCTGCTGCTTCTGCGGCGGCGGCGGCTGCGGCGCCACACCGCGCCCCTCCCCCCCGCCGCGCTCGCCGACCCCCGGAGCCTCCCAGCCTTTTCCCTTCCGTGGATGTCCGTGGCAGCCTACAGCGCGACCGCGGGGCGGAGTGGCCAGATGGGCGCCGTGGTGAGCGTCGCGACGCTGCGGCCGGTGCGCCGGTTCGTAGGCCGGCGGCTGCGCGCCCGCGCCGCGGGCGGCGACCGGTCGATCATGATCCTCTTCGGCCCGCCGGGCGCAGGCAAGGGGTCGCAGGCGCCCAAGATCGTGGAGGCGCTCGGCGTTCCGCAGCTCTCCACCGGCGACATGCTGCGTGCCGCAGTCTCGGCGGGCACCGAGGTGGGCCTGAAGGCGAAGGCGGTGATGGAGGTACGTGCTGCCACTGCGGAGGCGCCGCTTGCTGCGCGCCCGCCAGCTCGACCGCTGACACGCTCCGGCGAATCCGCTTCGAATCCGCCTACACACTGCGCCTCGATTCGCGCAGTCGGGCGGCCTCGTGAGCGACGAGATCGTGGTTGGGATCATCCGGGACCGCATCACTGAGTCGGATTGCCAGGGCGGCTTCATCCTGGATGGCTTCCCGCGCACGCTCGAGCAGGCGAAGATGCTCGACGAAATGCTCACCAACACGGGCGAGGGCGTCACCAGCGTGCTCGCGCTCGAGGTGCCCGACGAGATCCTCGAGGAGCGCATCTGCGGCCGGTGGATCCACAAGTCGAGCGGCCGCTCGTACCACGTCAAGTTCGCGCCGCCCAAGTCCCTCGAGACTGGCGCCACGCCCAGCGAGGAGACCATGCGTGACGACGTGACCGGCGAGGCGCTCATGCAGCGCGGCGACGACACTGCCGAGGCGCTCAAGTCGCGCCTTGAGGCCTACCACGCGCAGACGGTGCCCATTCTCGCGCACTACGAGCCCACGGGCGTGGTGTCCAAGGTGGATGCGAACAGGCCGCAGGATGACGTGTGGGCCTCCATCGAGAAGGTCATCTCGGCGTGAGCAGCACCACGCCGAGCAGATGCCCCCGCCACTGTAGCTTCATTCATTCTTGCAAAGGTCCAGTCCATGCTCGCACCAGCGCGTCAATCCACCCCGCGCGCGCCGCCCACGCGCAGCGGCGCTTGCACTGCGAGGCACGGGAAGAGCGTGGCCTGCGCCCATTCGAAGCTCAGGAGCTCGCGCTCGCGCCGCCGCGCGATCCCTTGCGCGACGGCTCGCCATCGAAACGCATGCGTTTTTTGGCGCGCCATTTGAACCCTAACCGAAACATATGCACTAACCCGATACTGTACTTTCCCGACACCTTAACCCAAACCGTGCGCCAGGGCAGTGCCTGCGGGGCGCCCTCGGCGCCCGGCGGCAGGGGGGATGCGCTGGACCACTGCTGCCACATGGCCGGCGGCGGCGGCGCGGGGGGCGCCCAGGGGTGGGGGTGCACCCTCTGGCATCAATGGCGCGCGCGGCGGCGCGCGCGGCAGCGCGGCTTCGGCGGCCGCGGCGGCTGCCGCGGCCGCCACCGCGGTACCGGCGGGGGGGCGCTGTGCTGCAGCGACAGGCGCGTTCGCAGGCGGGGCGGCAGCATGGGTGGAGGGACGCCCGCTGCTGGCGCTCAGGGGGCTGGGAGAGGGGTGTCTGCAGCGTTCTGGGCACCGAGCGTCTTGCGCATGGGCGAGGTGCCCCGCGCCGTTTGGCGCGCGAGAGGCCCATTCCGGCGGGCCATGCGCGCGCAGTCACCAGTACGACGGCGCGCTCGGCGCGAACGCGCGCTGCTCGAGCGCCAAGCGCCCCTACGCGCGCGGTAGCGGTGGCAGTGCGGACGGCGGCAGGACAGATGGCGCCGTGCGCGCGGCGCACGCGGGCGGACACCGCAGTGGCGAAGAAGAGGCCGAGCATCCGCCGCCGTTGCAACAGCAGCATGTCGACGCAGGGGGGCGGCCGCAGGAGGGCGAAGGGGCGCTCTCGCGCCTGCTAGCGTCGCCGTACGCGCGCCTCATGCGATTGGAGAAGCCCGCAGGCACGCTGCTGCTGTTCTGGCCGTGTGCTTGGTCGATCGCGCTCGCGGCCCCCTCGGGCTGCGCGCCCGATGCCACGCTGCTCGCGCTCTTCGGCGCCGGCGCCGTCCTGCTGCGCGGTGCGGGGTGCACCGTGAACGACCTGTGGGACCGCGACCTGGACGCGCGCGTGGAGCGCACGCGCACGCGGCCACTCGCCGCGGGTGAGGTGACGCCGCTCGCGGCCACGGCCTTCTTGGGCGCGCAGCTGCTGGCGGGGCTGCAGGTGTTGCTGCAGCTGAACGACTTCTCAAAGCTACTGGGCGCGAGCAGCCTGCTGCTGGTGGGCACCTACCCGCTCATGAAGCGGGTCATTGACTGGCCACAGGCGTTCCTTGGGCTGACGATCAACTGGGGCGCGCTGCTGGGCTGGGCAGCGGTCCACGGCGAGCTCGACGCCTCGGTGGTGCTGCCGCTCTACGCGGGCTCGGCGCTGTGGACGCTATACTACGACACGGTGTACGCGCACCAAGACAGGAAAGACGACGAGGTCGTCGGCGTGCTCTCCTCAGCGCGCGCGCTTGGGGCGGCGGGAACGCCGCCCGCGCTGGCCGCCTTTGCTGCAGGCAGCGGCGCGCTGCTGGCGGCGGCTGGTGGCGCGGCCGGGTTGGACGGAGGCGCCGCCGCTGCCGCGTACGGCGGCGGCCTCGCGGCCTCGGGGGCGCTGGTGACCACGCAGCTCGCGCGCATGGACGTGGACGACCGCGCGCAGTGCGCCGAGTTCTTCAACCAGCACGCGTACTTCGTGGGGCCGATGGTCTTCGCCGGCGCCGTCGCCGGCAAGCTGCTGGCGTGAGCCCGGAGCCGCCCGCGCCTCGGCCTCGCACGGCGCCTCTCGACGTTACGGTTACTTTTTAGGGATGCATCTTAGACTAGGGTTAGATTGTTAGATTTGGGGTCGCGTCATCCGTTTTTTGAGGTCACATCGAATTCATCTGTAACATGCAGATAGCGATTTGGAATGCTTGCACGGTTATTGTTTGGATAAGCTAAGCCTCACCACCCTCCGGCGACGTGGCTGTGTGTGTACGGGGGGCACGTGCGTGCCACTCTGAGCGCGAGGTCGGGCGCTGGCAGCCCCTCTCGGAGGAGGAGGGCGGTGCGCGGGTGGGGCTGACACGAGGCGGCGCGATGGTGGCGGCGGCGCGAGGTGCGCGGCTGAGCGGGCATGCGCGGCGGCGCGCGCGCGCGGGCGTGGCTGCGTCGGCGCGCGCACAGCGGGCGTCCGTGCAGGCTGCGTCGGCGCGCGCACAGCGCGCGTCCGCGCCGTGGCCCGCCGCAGTGGCGGCAGCGGCGGCAGTCGCACTCTCTGCCGCCGCGCCAGGCGCCGCACTTGCGAGAGACCTGGAAGAGGTGGGGCCAGACCTCAACAAGCCTGACAGATGTAGCGTGGAGAGGCTCTCTGATTTCAGAGACTTCAGGGAGAACTACTCTCTCGAGGTGGCGGGCGGCAGCGCGCCAGAGGTACGCGCGTGCGCGCGCGCGACCCCCCGCGCACGCGATACCTCCTTCGCTGTACGCTGACGACAGGTTCTGCGCGCCCAACGCGCCCGCGGCGCACGCAGGCCGAGGTTGACGTGCGCGGATGCGACTTCAGCGGCCTCGACCTGCACGGCGCGACGCTCAGCGCAATCAACGCTGCTGGAGCGAGCTTCGAGGGGTCCGACCTGTCGGATGCCATCCTCACGCGCGCCTACCTCCGTCGGGCGAACCTGAAAGGGGCCAACTTGACTAGCGCCACGCTGTACGAGGTGCGTTGAGTCTGCGATGACGCGTGCGTCGCTCGCGCGCATGCACTGGGTAGCTGTGAGCCGTGCGCGGGGTGCTGACCCAACATGGCTGTGGCCTCCACGCGTATGCGCGGGCGCGCGCGAATGCATGCCGCGGGGCGCCACAGACGCAGCTGCAGGGCGCCGACGTCCGCGATGCCTCCTTCGAGAATGCGCTCATGAGCGGCGTGTTCTTCGGGAAGGACGAAGGGCAGGTTGATGCGCACTCCAACGAGTTCGCGCAGATGGAGGGCGCGAACCTTGACGCCATCTTCTCGCGTAGCGACGTGCGCGAGCTCTGCACCAACCCTACGCTCGACGACATGCAAAAGGGTTTTTACCTGGGATGCTAGATGCCCCAGCCCCCATCACGCGCCACGCACGCACACACCGCGGCGGCGCGCACGCATGAGAGCGGCGCAACTGCCACCGCCCGTGCGCACAGACGCCTCAGTGTGTACAAGAGACGATGTACGTGTACAAGGAAAATACATATGTGTGCGAACGCCTACCTCGCCCGCTCACTCACGCGCCGCGCGCCCGCGCCGCGGGAGAGGGGGGTACCACGCGCGCTTGGCGAACTCTTTCTGCTCGGGCTTGAGGGTCTTGTACTTGGAAAAGTCCCTGTCGTGCGTGTAAGAGAGGCACTGAGGGTCAGGCTCCTCGGTCTCCCCGGGGATGCTCAGCTCGCGGTAGGGCGTGCTCTTGCGCCACAGGTGGTTATGGTTCCAGACAATCAAATTGATGCGCTCGCCAGAGGTGATGTCGTCCGCACCGTGGCGATGCCTGCCCAAGTGCACCAGGCATCGGCCCTTTTTGTGGCGGTACACGTGCCGCAACTTGCGCAAGCGGTTGCCGCCACCCTCATCGGTGTCTTCCCCCATGACGCCGCAGAGAGACAGCCCGGCGCCCTCGAAGTTCTTTCCCAGGCAGGTGTTGAAAGTGACGTCGGAGTCGTCGGTGTGCATGTCCAGACCCAGGTCCGCCCCCAGCTCGTAGTGCACCAGGAAGGAGTGGTGCGCGTCGAAGCGACAGCCCTCGGTGGGAAAGAGCATGGCGGCCAGCGGCTGAAGCGCGCGGCGCTGGAGCGCGTCGAGCGTGCCCTCGAGGCCGATCTCGTTGAGAATCAGTCCGTAGGCATTCATGCTGTTGGGCCTGCGCACCGGCAGCCCGCTGGCCTGATAGTGCTCCGCCTCCTCGACGAGCTTGTCGCAGAAGCTCTCCTTGAGGAAGGCGAACGAGTACGCGCCCTCACACTCCTTGGTGAGCAGGCGCGCGAGGCGCGCGCGCCTCTCCTCGGGCGCGAGCCCCTCGTCGAGCACCGCATTCGCGAAGTCCTCGTCGAACCACTCGTGCGGCAGGCCGCTCGCGTCGGCGCCAAAGAGGCACGCGTGCTTGCGCAGCGGCGCGTAGCGGGCGATGAGCGCATGGCGCTCCGCATCCTGCCGTGCAACCGCAGCCCACTGCGCGCAGACCTCGGCGTACTGCTCCTCAGGCATGATTCCCTCGGGCCACCTGAGCGGCCGCGACAGCAGCTCGTGCGCCGCGCGAAGGCAGCCGAGGACGTCGTACTCCCCACGCTCGTTGGGTGGGTAATTCTCCTCGCGGTAGAACACCGGCATCGGCTCGCCGTCATCGGCGAGCAGCAGGTGTCGCATCACGCCGCGCGCAGCGACGCGCGGCGGTCGCGTGGGAAAGTCGGCTGGCACCGTGAGCGTGAAGCGCACGCCGCGGTCGTACGGCCCGCCCGCCGCGCCGCGCACTGTCGCGTCCACCTCCCACGGCCCTTGCGTGGCGCCGTCGGCATTGGGCGCAACGACGACGGCGCGCCGCTCTCCGCCACCTTCCTCGCCATCACCTGCATCCTCCTCCCCGCCATCGTCTGCTGCCTCCTCGAAGAGGAAGTGCGCGAGCGCACGCGGCTCCGCGGAGAGGCACTCGACGTACGCGGGCAGCTCGGCCGCGCGCGCGCCACCCGGGCTCAGGGCGGCGAGCTCCTCGCGCAGCGCCGCGAGCGCTGCGGCGGGGGTCGGCCACCGCCATCCGCCGTACCGCGGGCGCCGCCGCTGCCGCTGCGCGACACCCTCTAGGGGCGAGCACCCGCAAGAGTCGCGCGAGCATGCACCCGCACCGCGGCGCGCGTGCGTGCGCGCGCTGTGCCGCGGCGCGCCCGCGAGCGAGCGACTGTGTGCGAGCGCCCCGCCTGGCCTCCCTCAGCCACCACCGCCTGGAGGCCGTGCTGGCGCCCGCCCCCCTTCGCTGCCGGCGCCCGTGCGCCACTGTGGCAGTGGCATTGGCGTGGCGTCACGAAAATTTTGACGCCTGCGAATATGATTTTTTTTTTTTACTGTCGATGTGCTGGCGGCCTCCAGGCGGTGGTGGCTGAGGGAGGCCAGGCGGAGCGCTCGCACACAGTCGCTCGCTCGCGGGCGCGCCGCGGCACAGCGCCCGCCCTCTTTCGCTGCCGGCGCCCGTGCGCCACTGTGGCAGTGGCATTGGCGTGGCGTCACGCCAATTTTGACGCCTGCGAATATGATTTTTTTTTTATACTGTCGATGTGCAGCGTTGTGCCTTGCACGTTGCCACTGCGTGTGCACGTCGACGGAAGAGTGTGCCAGTGTATGAATGTGTATCATGTCATTGTGCGTGTGATATGCGTGTGTGCTCTTCGACGGAAGTATCTGCCAATGTATGAGTGTGTACGTCAGGATGGGTGTGATATGCGTGTGCATGTGAGCTGGCATGTGCATGCATGTCATGCCACATCACGGGGTGCCAGTGTGTATGTGCCTTCGGGCGAATGCCCAGTGCGCGAAGACTGCCGCTTCTTGTGAAAGAGCCAGGTAGCACCCTTGGCTTTGCGCAAGATCTCCACAGGCCTGAGCTTGTGCAGCGCTTCGTAGGGCATCTCGACGACCTCGTAATTGCCCCTCTCCTCGGCTAGAAGGACGCCGACCGCAACTTGAAGGCATGAAGTCAGGGTGCGTGGGGCGGATCCCTCACATCTATGCCAGCATCGAGCAAAAGTCGCACGCAATCGGTATTGCCCATCGAAGTTGCCTCAGAAAGTAGAGATTGCACCACGTGATCAGAAGGTTTGACATTGGCGCCCGCCGTCAGCAGGAGCTGGAGACAGTCGACGCGTCCACAGATTGCAGCCACCACCGAGACACGCCCGAGCGCGTCCTTATCAAACCCGACGACGTTAGTCATCGTTAGCCCGTCATCATAGATAGTAGAGCTGATCTGAATCGCGCACTTGAGAACCTCTGTCTGCCCCTGGTCTGCTGCATATATGACGAGCGTCCAAAAATCACGAGTGTCCTTTGACAGCAACCACTCGACCAGCCAACCAACGGCGCTATTCGTGGCGGACCGCGCCGCGTCGCGCTCCTCCCGCGCCGCGCGCACATCCGCAGCATTGGTGCCCAGCGTCTGCGCAACGAGAAGGAGCGCCTGCCGCGCGCTCTCCGCCCTCGCCGCGCCGTTCGCGCCAGTGCCGTCCATGTCGCTGTCGTATTTCTCTGCGACGCACAAAAAATCGCTGCTGTTGGCCCAGTATTTGGTGCCGACTGCCGAGGCCAGGGCCGCGCTCCCGCGAAGGCTCGCCCGGGTCTCCTTGGCGCGGCCGAGGCGGAACTGTCGCTGCCGCCTGGTGTCTGCTTCCGCGCGAGGGCGGGGGCGGCGGCGGGCCCAGGGCGCGCGCGCGCGCGTGCAGTGGCACCACTCGCATGCCCTCTCTCAACCAGCGCGAAGCGATTAAATTTGCCCGTTTACGATCTGACGAAATGCGTAATTATGCAGTTTTATATGACAATGAATGTATTCAAAACATGCAGAAAGCAATTGGGAAGGCGTCGTCGCCGAGCGAACCTCGCTTCCGCCAGACACGTGGAGCGACGGAGAAGTTCGGGAGAACGGGAAAACACGCCATCGATAGCGCTTTTCAATTTTGAATGCATTCTGATGTGTCAATTACTCTCCCGTGGGTGATCTGCGGCCGGGCGCGCGCGCGCGCGGCCGCTGCCACAGCGCGCGCGGCGCGAGAGGTGCGTCCCCCCCCGCCCCCCTTCCTCCCCTCCAGGGGCGCATCGCGGGGCGATCGCGCGGGCCGATCGCTCGGGCGATCGGTTGCTGCGGCCGCTGGGGGCGCGCGCTGACACCGCGCGGTCAGCCGCCGCCCGCGAGCGCGCGGAGGCGCGCGGCGGCCGCCACCTCGGACAGCTCCACACGCAGCGCAGCGTACGGTACACGTACTGTAAGGGTTACAGAAAGGTCCAATGAATAGGGTTATTCTCTGGACCCTGTTTTTAGTTCATGGCGCCTGCGTGCCTGCGGGGCGCGCCGCGCGCGGTTTTTTTTTCCGGTCTTGCCGCTTTTCGCGGCGATTGCCGCGGCGCGCGCCCCGAATTTCATTGTGGATGTAACCCGCGCGCCAGCAAGCCCGGCGGCGGAAAATGCGCTGAAACACCAGATCTGAAACACCAGATCTCTTATCCGCGCGTGCAGCGAGGGGTGCGGCGGCGAGGGCGAGGGCGCATGTGAGAGCGGCCACAGTTGCGCCACAAGCCGCGCGGGGCGAGGGCGCGGGCGATGGCGCCTTCGCCCGATGGCGGCGCCGCCGACAAGCCCGAGGTGTTCCCCGCGTGGTGTGAGGACGCCGAAGACGTCCTCGACTTCCACGGCGTCGATGACGTCGGAAAGGGGCTGAGCTCTTCACAGGTGCGCTCGCGGCGGTGCTCGCGCGCTCAGCCGGCGCAGGGGTACGCGTGTATGCGGCATGGGGCGCACTTCGCGGCCCCCGCATTCTGCACGCCTCTACCGCGGAGTCCTGTGGCGCGGATCTGATCGCAGCCGGCGCGCTTCGAGGCTGACATGGCCGCGGCTGACCCGCGCGCACCCACGCGCGTGCAATCTGGTAACAGGTGGCTGAGCAGCGCGCCAAGTACGGTGCGAATGAGCTCGAGCACGAAGAGGCCTCGTCGTTGTGGGAGCTCGTCCTCGAGCAGTTCGACGACATCTTGGTGAAGATCCTGCTGGCGGCGGCCGCCGTGAGCTTTGGCCTCGCGTACGTCGACGATGCGGCCGCCGAGGAGGGTTGGACGGCATACGTCGAGCCGCTGGTCATCCTCCTCATCCTCATCCTGAATGCGATCGTGGGGGTGTGGCAGGAGAGCAACGCAGAGAGTGCTCTCGAGGCTCTCAAGGAGATGCAGAGCGAGCACGCGTCGGTCGTCCGCGACGGTCAGCGCAACGGCCATCTGCCGGCGAGCGAGCTCGTTCCTGGCGATATTATCGAGCTGCGCGTGGGCGACAAGGTGCCGGCAGACTGCCGCGTGCTCGAGCTCAAGACCGCGACGCTACGGGCGGAGCAGGCGAGCCTCACGGGAGAGTCCGTGGCCGTGCTCAAGCAGACCGAGCCGGCCGGCGCGGAGGACTGCGAGATTCAGGCCAAGGACTCGATGCTCTTCGCTGGCACCGCCGTTGCCAACGGCGCATGCGTCGCCGTGGTGAACTCGATCGGTATGGCCACGGAGATCGGAAAGATCCAGGCGTCCATCCAGGAGGCCAAGGAGGAGGAGGAGGACACCCCCCTCAAGAAGAAGCTCGACGAATTCGGCGAGCTGCTCACGCAGGTGATCGGCATCATCTGCCTCATCGTTTGGATCATCAACTACGAGCACTTCCTCCAGATGGAGTTTGACGACTGCTGCTGGATGCCGACGAAAGTCTCTTTCGACTTTGGCAAGTGCACCTACTACTTCAAGATCGCTGTGGCTCTGGCGGTGGCTGCCATTCCTGAGGGCCTTCCCGCGGTCATTACGACCTGCCTCGCGCTCGGCACGCGCAAGATGGCCCAGCAAAACGCCATCGTGCGAAAGCTGCCGTCCGTGGAGACGCTCGGCTGCACGACGACCATCTGCTCCGACAAGACCGGCACACTAACCACCAATCAGATGAGCGTGGTGCGCATGGTGGCCCTCGGCAAGTCCGGCACTTCTGACATGCGCGCGTACGAGGTCACGGGCGCAACCTACAACCCGCTCGAAGGCGATGTGGTCGGGCTGCCCGCCAAGATGGACCCGGCGCTCACCGCCATTTCTACGGTCGCCTCGGTGTGCAACGACTCGCGCATCCAGTTGGACGCAAGCAAGCAGGTGTACCATGCCATCGGCATGCCCACTGAGGCGGCGCTGTGCGTGCTGGTTGAAAAGATGGGACTGCCAGATGCCGCTGAAAACAAGGCGGTCATCGACGGCGCCAATGGATGCGAACCCGTCAACGCCGCCTGGCGCGAAAAGTTTAGGCGCCTGGCGACCCTCGAGTTCGATCGCAACCGCAAGTCGATGTCTGTGCTCGCCGCGATGGGCGGTGGCAGCAGCAACGGCACCGTGCCGCCGTCCCCGGGACGTCGCTCGGGTCGCCTCGCGGCCAAGACCGACGCCGCGGGCGCTGTGACCACGCTCCTCGTGAAAGGCGCGCCGGAAAACGTGCTCGAACGCTGCTCGCAAATGATGCGCGCCGATGGCTCTGTGGTGCCGCTCGCGGCCGCCGACAAGGAGGCGCTGCTCGAGACCGTTGAGGACATGGCGTCCGACGCGCTGCGCACGCTCTGCCTCGCCATGAAGACGGGCTCCGCGCTTGGAAAGCTCGACGGATACACGGGCGCAGAGCACTCGGCGCACGGCATGCTCGCCGATCCCGAAGGGTACGAGGCCATCGAGAGCGGGCTCACGTTTGTGGGTCTCGTGGGCCTTCGCGACCCGCCACGCCCGGAGGTACGCGACTCGATGGTCGCGTGCAAAGCCGCCGGCATCCGTGTGATCGTCATCACCGGCGACAACAAGAAGACCGCCGAGTCGATCTGCCGTGACATCGGCGTCTTCAGCGCCGACGAGGACCTCTCTGGCAAGTCCGTGACCGGACGTGAGTTCGCCGCGATGCCCGAAGCGGACCAGATCGCCATGCTATCGGGCGGCGGCGGTCGGGTGTTCTCTCGCGCCGAGCCCCGCCACAAGCAGGACATCGTGCGCCTGCTCAAGGGCCAAGGGGAGGTCGTGGCCATGACTGGCGACGGCGTCAATGATGCTCCCGCCCTCAAGCTCGCCGACATCGGCATCGCCATGGGCATCGCGGGCACTGAGGTCGCCAAGGAAGCGTCGGATATGGTGCTTGCGGACGACAATTTCCAGACGATCGTGGCGGCCGTGGGCGAGGGGCGTTCCATCTACGCCAACATGCAGGCCTTCATCCGTTACATGATCTCGAGCAACATCGGCGAGGTTTTCTCCATTTTCTTCACGGCTGCGCTCGGCATGCCCGAGGGCCTCATTCCTGTGCAGCTGCTCTGGGTCAACCTCGTGACCGACGGCCCCCCAGCCACTGCGCTGGGCTTCAACCCGGCGGACATCGACACGATGCGTCGCCCGCCGCGCTCTGCGAGCGACTCGCTGATCACGCCCTGGGTGTTCCTGCGCTACATGGTAGTGGGCACCTACGTGGGCGCCGCCACCGTCGGAATCTTTGCCGTGTGGTACACGAGCAGCGAGTTCATGGGCATCGACCTCAGCGGCGATGGCCACACGGTCGTGAGCATGTCGCAGCTCATGGCGTGGGACAAGTGCGGTGCCGGCGGCCAGCTCTGGGAGGGCTTCACGGCATCGGCGTACTCGACGTACGGCGGCGATGCGATTGGGCCCTTCGATGACCCGTGCGACTACTTTGGCAAGGGCAAGGCCAAGGCCAGCACGCTGTCGCTCAGCGTTCTCGTGGCCATCGAGATGTTCAACGCGCTCAACGCGCTGAGCGAGGATCACAGCCTTGTGACGATGCCGCCGTGGGTGAACCCGTACCTCCTGGTTGCCATGGCCGTGTCCTTCGGCCTGCACTTCCTGATCCTTTACGTGCCGGCGATGGCGAACATTTTCTCCATCGTGCCGCTGTCCTTCGAGGAGTGGATGCTCGTACTCGCGTTTTCGGCGCCCGTCATCCTCATTGACGAGGTGCTGAAATTCGCCGCACGCAACTACATGCACCGCCTGTGAGCTGCGTCGATCGACGTGGGCGCGGGCTCAGGGTCTTGGACATGAACCACATGGGCGGCGCGGAGCTCGCCGGCGCGGTCGCTGCGCGGTTCTTCGAGCGAGGCGCTCGCGGTGGGCGAGAGGAGCCACGAGCGGCGCGTGCGGGGACTGCGCGCGCTCCAATATGACAAAGACGATATATGAAACCGCCACCGGCAGCCCGCTCTCAGTGAGCACTTTCGCACGTGCATGCCCTCGCCCAGGCGCGCGCACTACTGTCAGCGCAGTGGTGGCACGCGCCAGCTCGCCGCGCGGTCCATCATAGGGCATACGTGCCGTCGCATTGCATCTGCTGTCCCTCTCGTAGGTAGACGTTCAGTACTGTACCACCAAATGGCATGCAAAAGGACCAATTCCCCCCTTCCCACCAGACCGACGGCAGATCCGCACGCACCCCTCCCTCCGAACCTGCACACCAACCAAGACGGAAACTCGTCAGGGCGCCAGCACAAGCCGTCCAGCCAGGGTCGCGTGCCGCGTTCGTCGCCTCCCGGCCGCACGCCTGCGTCGCGTGCCCTTGGTCGGCCGGGCCGCCATGCGGACGCCAATTGGGGACCGTTGGTTGGTTGGTCGGTTCCGCAAACGCATGCGTCCTGCGCCGCCGCGCGCGCGTTCCCTGCCGCGCAGCCCCTGCCAACTGCCACGTCAGCTGCTGAGGACGCCACGTGGCCACGCGTTTCTCGGCTGGCGCGCCTGCTCCGTCACCGCCGCCTCGCTCCCCAACCCCCTTCCTGCGAGCGAGCGAGGGCGGTGAGCGCGCTTGGAAAAGTTGGCAAAGTGCTGGCTGGCTGGCTGGCTGGCTGGGGGTGGGGGTGGGTGGGGGTGGGGTTGGGGGGGGGTTCGGAGATACGCCAGGTGGAGCCTGGGGATTCGGCCCCTCATACCCAGCCACACATCCACGCGCGCGCATGCCCGCATACACGCACGCGTGCGTGCACGCACGCACACACAGAGCAGACGCACACACTCACGCACCCACACGCCCACACCTCCCCCGCGCCAGCGCGCGGTCACGTCAGGTGATGGGCGGGTACGCGCTGCCGCTGCTGCTGCTGCGCGCGCCCGCGCCGCTCGCGCCAGCTCAGCGCGCGCGCAGATGAGGTTTCGGATTGCGCTGCGCGCCGAAATAACAATGCAATGCGTTTTGATGGGGGCGCGTTCCCCGAACGCGCGCGCGCGCGCGCGCGCAGGCGCGTGCGCGCGCGTCGCGAGGGCGACGGCCGGGGGAAAAGCGCGGACGGGCGCGGATTTCGCGAGCGCGCTCCGCGAGCCCCCTGCGGCGCAAGCACCTGCGCGCGCGCGCGCGCGCGCGAGCGCGCGCGGGGAAGAGGGGGCGCCTGCGCGCAGCGCGTCGCCACAACGCGCGCACAGTGCAGCTGCAGCTCCAGCCGCCGCCGCAACCAGCAAACTCTCCGATCCCAACCGCCGCGTCTGTCACCATGGGCCGCAGCCTGACCCTCAAGCTCAACGCCGCCGGCGACGCGAATGCGCAGTCGGGCGGCGCGAGCCTCACCACCATGGCCGGGGACGTCAAGGTGGGCCTCACCACCGCGTCGATGTACGTGCGCGCGGGGGCGCGCGCGCGCGCATGCGCCCGTGGGCGCTCGCACGCGTGGAGGGGGCGCTTGGCGCGTGCGATGGCGCGCTAGAGCGAGAAAGGCGTGCGCGCGCCTGCGCTCGCGCCTGCCTGCTCCTGCGCGCAGCGGGGCGCGAGCGCGGGGCAGGTTCGCGCGCGAGGGTTAGGGGGCGTTTCGTGCGCGGGCGTGCCGGCACTGCTCGCGCCCGAGGCTGACGCGCGCGCACACGATCTCCCGCAGCTCGAAGGACTCGATGCCCCAGTCGGCGGTCCTGTCCCTGTCGGTGCCCGGCCGCGACGACGACCACCCCGCCTTTGGCCTGGACTACGACACCGCCGACGGCAGCTCCAGGTTCGTCGTCAACCAGAGCATGAACGTCGAGGGCAAGGCGCTCGACGTCGAGCTCTCGGGCAACACCAAGGGTGGCGCCGCCATCGAGGTGTCGCACGACCTCGGTGCCGACATCGGCACCGTGTCCGTGTCCCACGACTTCAAGTCGGGCAACCAGAGCGTCGGGCTGGACTGGTCCAAGGACGCCCTGACGCTCAAGCCGCGCTTCAACCTGGCGGACAACTCGTACTCCGTCTCTGCCACGCAGTCGGGCGTGGGCCGTGACGGCGACGAGCTGACGCTCTCGTACAACTCGGCGCAGGACGTCTCTGCCACGTACAAGGTCGATGACCTCAGCGTTGGCCTGTCGAGCAACATCAACAACATGGCGCCCAAGCTGTCGCTCAGCTACAGCTCGAGTTTCGACATCTGAGGACGCCGCGCTGGGCTGTGCCAGGGTGCCTCGCTCGATGTCCAATAGTTTCACAGGGTCGCGCACAAACATGGTGCGCGAGAGGACACGATGCAGTGCAGGTGGCATCTTAGAAATGTAAGAAATTTTGCATATACAAACACGCAAGGGATTTCGCGCGTCGTATGCCTCCGGAAGCTCGTCGTTGGCCGGCGGGAATGCCACGTGCGCCGCGTCGCGCTCGTCTGTGCGCGCGCGACGAGGTGGCCAGGCGCGGCAGCAGGACCGGCGTTGCATGCACGCGTGCGCACATCCGAGGTCTCGTCGCCGTCACGCTGCAAGCGCAGGCCACCCCCGCGCTCGCCAGCTCCCTGGTCACGAGCTCGGCGACGACACGAGCAGCGCCGCCCGCGCGCTGGTTGCGACGGCGCAGTCCATGCTCGCGCACGTCAGGGGATCGGTTGACCCGCCACTTGCCTCGACCTGCGCTCGCAGTGCCTGCGCAGCGCGCGGTGCCCAGTTGCGTGCCGCGTCGACTAGAGCCTCCTTGCCGGCATCGTCCTGCACTTCGGGGCCCGTCGCGCGCAGCATTTCAGCGACGGTCGAAGCCATGGTGGCCACGAGCGAGATCAGCTCCTCTTCCTTGTCTGCCCGCCCACCTCGCGTGTGTGTGCTCCGCAACGCCTGCTGCGGATCCTCGGCGACGTACTCGAGCATCGCGCCCGCACCGTAGGCGCCCGCGTCTGAGCCGATCCGCTTCAGGCCCACCACCCGCCGCCGCGCGTCGTCCGCGTGGCCGTCGAGCAACACGCAGCGGACCAGCCGCATTCGCACGCGCGGATCCCTCAGGCTCTGCAAAAGGACCACCTTGTGCGCGACGTCCAGCTCCCGGTACTCGTCATGCAGGCGCCGCGACACCTCGTCGTGATCGAGCGCATATTGATGGGACACGCGCAGGCCGCCGCTCTCCCCGCCAAGCTTGAATGCGAGCTCGCACCAGGCGCACACGAGCCTGCCTGCGGCAGCCACGCATGGCAGCAGCGTCGTGCTCTCGCTCGGGACGGGGGAGCTCGCGATGCGCACGGCACTCGAGAAGAGCATCCCCTTGGCCAGGCGATACGAGGCGATGCGCGCCATGCGATACACAGCCGCGTCTGTGAGCAGCACCTCTTTCGGTCTCGCCGCGAAGGCCTTGAGCCGCTCGTCCGCGTCGTCGGCAAGCACGCAGCACGCATGTGTCCACAGAAGCGCGTCGGCGATGGTTGCGGCGTCGCACGTGATCGCCGGCTCGTCGTCGTCGGCCGCATCCACGGCGGCCGCGGCGGCCTTCCTCACGCGCTCGCCAAGGTCCATGAGTACTTCGAAGTCCCGCATTCCGGGCATCTGCGGGATGGGCAGCCATGCGTGTGCGCACACCTTGAGCACCTCCTGCTGCGAGGCTGTCACCCCCCCCACCGCGCCGTCCGCCGCGCAGCCCACGCGCAGCACGGGCGGGAAGGCGGCATGCAGGCGTCGCATCGTGGCGATCGCCGCGTGCGCGAGCTGCGGATGCGCGCGTCCCAGCGGCACCTCGCCCTCGCCGTCGCAAGGCGCCTCGTCCCCCTCATCCTCGTCGCTGTCGATCAGACTAAGCTTGACGCTGGATTTGCGCTTCTTGGTGGCTCGGCCCTCGTCCGCGCGCGCGGCGCGCGCAGCCCCCCTGCGCGAGCTGCTTCCCCGCCCGGCGCCGCTGGGCCGCTCACGCTGCGCGGGCAGGAGCAGGGCGACCAGCTGCTGCGTGAGGCTGTACTGCGGCACCCTCCCAACCGCCAGCGTCGCCTCTACGCATCGCGGACGCGCGCCCGCGGCAGCCGCGGTACAGGGCCGCCATGGCGCGCGAGCATGGGCACCGAGCGGCGATGATCACGCTCGCGAATCCGTTCCTGTCGAGCGAGCAGCTGCTGCGGCAGGTGCTGCGGCAGAGCGGCGTGCTCGTGGCCGTGCGCGTGCTGGCGGGCGAGTCCGTGAACCACGTGGCGCAGTCGCTCGTGCGCTACATCAAGAAGCGCTGGAAGGTGGGACTCGCGGCCGCGGTCGTCAGCGGCACGTACTTCGCGTACCGCCTCAAGCAGCACTGGCGCTTCTCGTTCCGGCGATGGATGCACAACCGTCACTGGGCGAAGCAGCTGCTCAAGCAGCAGCAGCGCGCCAAGCAGTACAGGGACTGGCTCGCGGCGGAGCTCGCCATCGAGGACACCAAAGACCACGCGCCCGAGGGCTTTCCGCCGCTGCCGCCAGCCGAGACAGGTCTCTACGACGACGAGCTTGTGCAGCGTACGCTCGAAGAGCTGCGCGCGCGCCGCGAGCGCGGCAACCCGCGCGAGATGATGTTTGCGCTGCGAGCGGACCTCATGCGCAACCTGGGCGGCATCTGCAACCCTCGGCTGCACGACAGCGTGGTCGTGACGCCGCGGCTGGTGACGGAGTACCTCGACGAAGTCGAGCTGCACCTGCGCTACATCACGCGGTGCAAGGACCGCTCGCTCAAAATCGCCGAGCGCCTCGCATTCATGGTAGAGACGCGGCACGCGCACGGCCGCTCTGCCCTCCTGCTGACAGGCGGGGGGACCATGGCCATTTTCCACGTGGGCGTGGTGCAGGCGCTCGTCAAGCACCGCCTGCTGCCGCGCATCATCGCCGGCGCTAGCGGCGGCGCGATGGTTGCAGCGACAGTCTGCACCTGCACGCAGGAGGATCTCTTGAGCGATGACTTCCTCCTCAACCAAACCAAGGCCATCTTCGGGGAGGACGGTCGCCGCTTCATGCCCTTCGACGAGGTCTCGCTGCGCAACATAGTCACAAAGGGCGCCATGCACGGGGCCGAGCAGCTCAAGACCGAGCTGCGCCGCATTCTGGGCGATTTCACCTTCCAGGAGGCCCACGACAAGTCTGGTCGCATTCTGAACATCGTGGTGGTGCCCATGCGCAAGCAAAAGCACGATCCGCCGCGCCTGCTCAACTACCTGAGCGCACCGAATGTGGTCATCTGGTCGGCGGTCGCGGCCTCGTGCGCCTTTCCGGGCCTGCTTCCCGCGCAGGAGCTGCTTGCCAAGGATCATCGCGGCAAATTCGTGCCCTGGCACAACTCGCACGCATACGAGTGCGGCAGCGACGACGGCAGCAGCAACGGCAAAAGCCCGGGCAGCCACGACTCTCTCAACACGCTCTCGGGCTCCCTCCCCGGGATGCGCCACAGGCGGCACTCGCTCGGCTCGTTGCCAAGCATGCTCGGTGGCGGTGGCAGCTTCGGAGAGGGGAGCGCGGATTCGCGCAAGAAACACAATCCACGCCAGTTTCGCGACGGCTCGCTCGAGCGCGACTTGCCAATGCAGGAGCTCTCGGAGATGCTCAACGTGAACTTTTTCATCGTGTCGCAGACCAACCCGCACGTAGTGCACTACCTGCGCTACAAGAAGTGGTGCTGGCGCAACGCACGCTGGCTGTACAACTTATCTCACTTTGTTGAGGCAGAGCTCAAACTGGTGGCGCGCACCCTACTCGAGCTGGAGGTCGTCAACGACCGGGTGTGGTTGCCACTCTTGGCTCAGCCATGGGAGGGAGACATCAACATCGTGCTGCCCGCCTCGGCGCGTCAGGTGATGCGCGCACAGTCCAACGTATCACTGGCTGAGTATCACCAGTACGTGCGCCAGGGACAGCGCGAGGCGTGGTCATCGCTGGCAGCCATTCGCACTACGTGTGCTGTCGAGCTGGCGCTCGATGAAGCAGTCAACGAGCTCAAGCTCGAACGAGCTCGAGCGCTTCGCAAACGCAGGCAGGAGCGAGCTCTCGTCGTGCAGCACAGAAACCTCGCGTCCACCGCGCAGCATGCGCCCGATACCGCGACATTGGACAACGGGGACTGGGAATCGCCGACGCCCTCTCGGCAGCACTCGGTAGACATGCCCAACTCCCCAATGTACCGTGGGCGTATTCCCTCTTGGAATTGTGTGCGTGACGCGGTGCTCGTCAAACGCTCTCTGCTCAAGGCGGGATCGGACAGCAGCCTCTCCGATCGTGAATCGGACATTGCCACCGCCGGCCAGCTTGATCCTGCGTCGGTTCCAGCACGCACCTCTCTCCCCGTTGCCATGAGCGTGGATCCTTACACGCCGACGACGAAGCCGACCATGCCGACCGAGGCAGCTGTGGTATCGCCGTCGTCACAGACACCCATAGCTTTGCCAAGGGACGATGAAGGTAGCGCTATGGCGGTGGTTTCCTCGTGGTCACGGCAGTACTCGGGTGTGGGCGATGACCGCTCCACCTGTTTGAGCTGGCATGCTGGCGGCGCGGATGACATCGTCAAGCATGACAGTCTGGTACTTGAGCTGGCTGCTGAAGACCCTGGTGCTCTCGAGGAGACGCCGGTCGACGGCCGAACTAGCCATTCGATGACGCCCGCACACCTGTCGAGCGAGGTGCTGCTGAAGAGCCCAGCAGCGTTGACGCGCACATCGTCGCTGAGCACAAATGGATTTCAGGGACTTGCGCACGGCAACGGCGGCGCCGCCCAGTCCGACCTCTTGCCGGGCGCGCTTAGCACGACCGCGCATTTGTCACCCGCCGCATGATGCCGGCGGAGTGGCCAAAAAGCCTCGTGAGGCATGTTGAGGAGGGACTCTCGTGGCGTATTGGCATGGGCGCAGCATGAAGGACCCACTGTAATCTGTACCGTGTAACCAAAAGATTATTTGTCCAGCAGCCGACCGGCGTCAACGAGCGCTCTGCGACGGCGTGCTACCAGCGCTTTCGCGCTCTTGAACAGCTGCTGGTCCATTCCGTTGCTCTCCCTGATCGCGCTGAGCGCATCAGCGCTGACCACGTCAATGAGTGATTCCGTACGCTTCGTACCGCCAATGCGCAGGAGCTTGGACGCCCACGTGTCGTCCACCGCCGAGGCGGGCGCGGTGTTGGTAGCGACACCGTCCGTTGGATTCTGCTCCTTTGCGCACTGTGCGTACTCAATAGACGTGGCGGTACCCTTTCCTCCTTTGCTCGCATCCGACGGGTGCCTCTGAGCCTCGGCCCGCGCGGCGTCCTTGTTGAATTTCTTCCACTTCATGAGCGCATGGAACTGCGCGGTGGTGTCAAGCTCGAGCTCGAAGCTCCCGCCAAGACCTACGAAGGTCGCGCGCTCGGTGAGGCGCACCTTGGCTACCTCGAGCACTGTATTGCGCGTCGTTCGCTCGGCCTTCTGCCTCGCGCACTTGCCCAGCGATAGAAGCGCGGTGGACGCGGCCTTGGAACGAATGCCTGGCAGCGGTTCGAGTGGCTTGCCCTCCTCGCTGTCTGCGGCGCTGCTCGACCTGGATGACAGGTGCGAAAGCCCTGCCAGCGCAAGCGTCTGGCCGTCGGCAATCGTGGATAGCACTGTCGCGTGCTTGGCAAACTCCTCAAGCGGCATCACCAGCTCCGCCACGCTGAAGGGGTCCGAATCTAGCTTGGAATTGAGCTGCGCCCTGATTGTAGCGTTCTGCACCGGCTGTCCCGCCGCTGCCGCCGCTTGCGTCGCGGCGACCATGGCAGCCGCACGCCGCTGCAGATTACGCGCCATCATGGGGCCGAGCAGCGTCCACGGCCACAGGTGCGATTCCTTCGCGGTTTGCGCCTCGGGCGTGCCGAAGGGCGCGTCCGCCTCGCCGAGCACCGGGTGCGCGCACCGCAGGCGCCCCAGACTCGTGCGATTGCAGAACGCGGTGCGCGCGCCGAGGCCGACAGCGAACCGGTACGAAGAAACCAGGCGCTCGACCGGGTCGCGCACCACGGTCGCGAGCGCCGAGTTCGGCGGCAAGATTGGCGTTATGGACAGGTCATCATTGCTCACCAGCAGGCTGCACTTGTGGCCCCCGCCGGCCTGCCCGCGCCGGTATCCATCGCCCATGCCGAACACGTTCACGAGCGTGCCGAGCGCCCCGACGCCACCCCCCGTGGTGTCAGCCACAGCCGCGGCGGCCGCGTTACGCCGCTCGGCTTCGCCTGCCGCCACGAGCATCGCGGCGCCGTTGCCCTTGTCGGCGATCTCGCAGATGCGCTTGCCCTTCCTGCGCCAGCCAGCCTGCAGCGCGCACGTCGAAAACGTCGACGCGCCGATGCGCGTCGTGTGCATGAACCACAACCAGCGTGGCGGACCGCGCTTGAGCGCATACTCAAACGCCGCGCCGACCTCGCCGGCACTATCGTCCCCGAGTCCACCGCCCACCCCCAATTGGGCTGGCACGTCTGCACCGCCCGCACCACCGCGCTCGCGTTTGTTGAACTGCACTCAGAAAGGAACGGCGCGGTCAGGCGCGGTCAGCCCCTGTCAGTGCGCGGCGCACGTCTAGGGCTGCGCGAGGACTCTCCCGTCGATGTGAGCGCTTCGGATGGGCAGCGCCTGGGGCACGGGCGGGATGGTGTGGTGCGGTGGGAAGGGGTGGGCAAGTCGGGAGGGATTGGCAACATCGCGCAAAAGTGGTTGCGCTCGTGATGGCCCGTGAAACCTCTGCGACGCACCCATGACGCGACGCCCGCCCCCGCCCATCCGGCCACGCGCGCGTCCTCGTCCGCCGCCTGCGCTGCCCACGCGTCCGCGCGCTCGGCGCACGTCTGCCCCGTCGGCACGGGGTCGTAGTCCATGAGCGACACCGGCGCGAGCACCACCGCGAGCGACGCGCACGCGAGCAACGCGAGCGCCGCGCGCGCGAACGCGCCGCCTCCATCCATCGCCAACCCACGCACGCGCTGTCCTCACCCACACCACACCACCACCACTCCGCGCCCGCCGGGCGGATGTGGACAAGGGGGGGGGGAGGGGAGGGGAGGGGAAGGCGAGGCACACTCTCTCGCCCGCGCAGTGGCGCGCCGCCCGCCGCCGCCGCGCGCCGCAGCACCATTTGCCAGCACCAGTACCTAGGTACAGTAGCATTTGCCTTTGGCAGTGCATTTCCCCTCGCGCCGAACCCACATATAAGTACCAAATCACATCAAAATATACAACGGGAGACTACATGTAGCAGTCACAAAAACATGTCGTCAGACAGTGTACTGACATGTGCATGGATGGTATACGGAGCCCCATCTGATGGCGCTTGATGGCATTCGCGGGCCGGTGCTGCGCAGCACTCGTTGAGGTTTTGCACATTACGTAGGGTTTTAATTGTTAGGGTACGCGGCGGTCGCGTTCGCGCAGGTGCGTTTCCATGCGTTCGTACCGCGCGCGCCCACACACACATCAAAACGCACGCCTCGGGAAGAGTTTCCCGTGGTTGACAATGAGCTCAAGATGAATGCATCGAACCACAGGTGCTTGGTGAGGCATGCGCGCCCGCGGGCGTGTGGCCGGGCCGGGGGCGGGGCGGCGGGGCGCGCGTGCCGCTCGCGGTCCCGCCGCGCCCCTCCCCCACCGCCGCCGCCGCCACCGGAGCCCATGTCGCGCCGGCGGATCGGCAGAGACACCCCGGCCCTGCCCGAGGGGAGGGAGCGCCCTCGCCCCGCCCCCCACGCGCGCCCTCTGGCGCACCTCCGCCCACGAACACCCGGCGCAAACGCACACGCGCTGGGCGCGCCTAAAAATCTAAACCCTATAATCATCCATTCAAATCAAATCACATCTTACTTTATTTAGGTTTTTCATCCCTGCTCACATCGTTTTTGATACCGAATGAGGCATGTCCCATGTCCCAGATCAAAGTGAACTAAACCTAAACCTCCCCAACAGCCATGCGGCGGTGCTGTTACGAACGCCGCCGGCGCGCGCGCGCGGGCGCGCTGGCAGTGCGTGCGTGCGTGCGTGTGTGTGTGTGTGTGTGCGTGTGTGTGTGTGTGTGTGTGCGTGTGTGTGTGTGTGTGTGCGTCACACACACACACACACACACACACACACACACACACACACACACACACACACCGGGCACCGAGTTTAGGTGCCGAGATCGGACGCGCGCGTCAGCCGGGCGCGCACGCGCAGGTGTGATTGTGCGCGCGGGGAGCGCACCCGCGATCGATCGGTCGATCGCACACACGCGCGCGCGCGCAAGCACGCACGCACGCGCGCACGAAGGCACACACAACATGCCCCTACACATGCGAGCACACACACATGCACACACACACACACACACACACACACTCACGGCGATCGCGCACGCGCACACGCAGCCGCATTCTCTCTCTCTCTCTCTCTCTCACTCGCGCGCTCTCTCTCTCTCGCGCGCGCGGCGCACCTCGCGCACAGGCTGGACTGGCGTGCCGCCCACGTGCGCGTCCGCGAAGTCTCGCAGCGTGCGCGCCGACACGGCGAGCGTGCCCGCCGCCGCGGCGAAGCACACGAGCGATGCCGCCGACGGCGGCTTGGGGAGCAGCACGCTCATCGCGCCGGGGGGGAGGTGTTGGCGCTGGCCGGGCCGAGGAGCGATGGGCGGCCGCGCGCGCGGCCGGGGCGGCCGTCAGCGGCGATGATATCGCAGCGGCGCTGGCGGACGCGGCGGACGCGGCATGCGCGGGGTTCGGAATGCCCAGGGTGGCGCTGTGTCTGGCGGGGGGCGCGCGCACGCTGCCCCGCGCGCTGGTGCGCTCCACTCTGCAGCAGCACGTCGCGGGCGCGTTCGGTGGCGACGTCACGACCTTCGCGTACATCAAGCTCGCCGACGCGCGCGGCGACGCGCGGACGCAGTATGGCGCGACGGTCGCGTGCAGCGAGGCCGACGCGCGCGAGGCGCTTGCGCCGCTAGCACCCAGCGAGCTGCGATTGGAGCGCACTGACGCCCCCGAGCCGCTGCCACGCTGTGAAGGCTACACTCAGTATACCGCAGTGCTGGGGGGGCTCTCCGAGCAGGACGCGTATACGCACAGCCGACAGCAGCACAATGCGTCAACACCCGCGCACTTCCTCACTCCCGCGTACCAGCAGTCGTTCCTCGGTCAGCTCAGAGGCAACTCGCTGTGCATGCGCATGGTGAAGGCGCACGAGGCGGCCCGCAACATCACATTCGATTGGGTGATAAAGGCCCGCCCTGACCTTGCGGTTGTGCGACCGCTCAAAGCGCACTGCCTCTGGGATCCCACGCGCGTGCATCATCGCAACGATTACATTTACATCTCGCCCCGGCACCTCGCAGATCCTCTCCTCGAGGAGCCGTTCGTCGCGCACTACAGCTGCAATGCCGACTACGACGCGTCGGCGGGCAGGCCCGGCAAGCCGGGCGTGCTGGCGCTCGAGCAGTGGCTCTTCCGGCGAGTGGCTGCAAACGGCATCAGCATGAAGGAGGCTGGTCAGATCCTCGCGGCGGCACCACTCAGGCCTACGGGGCCTGGCTACCCAGACGTGCTTTGCAACTTTATCAACAGAGGCTCGTACGGAGGGGCCATCTCACTCTTCGTCAACGACGACGGGAACAGTGTACCTCACCGCCCCGACCTGATAGGGGGCGACGTGGGCGCCACGACCGCCGCCAGTGCGAACACGACGAGTGATTTCTGCAGGGCAGTTTTGAACAACAATCCATCGAACGCGCTTCCGCCAGCGGGCGCGGACGCGCCGTCAGCGCCAGACGCGGTCTGCCGCTCTTTCGGCCGCCCGAAGGTTGCCGTCTGCCTCGCGGGTGGCGCTCGCACCCTTCCGACCCGCCTGCTGACATCAACAATTCGCGGGCATGTGCTCGCGGCCTTTGGCGGCGACGCGCACCTGTTCGCGTACCTCAAGCTGCAAGATCGGCGTGGCGATGATCGAGAAGGCGTGAACGGACTCGTGCATGCCGCTGAGGAGCCCGTACGCTTGGCGTTGAGAGACCTCGGGGACATCGCACGCGTGGCTTCGGACGACATCGTACTCGAGATGGGCGACGTCGCAGCGGGCGTCCCAAACTGCTCCAACTACACGTCCTATGGCCCAGAGGCTGTCGCCGCCGCTGTCGCACGGAACAACGCCCACACCAGCGCTGACAGACACGCCGCGCCCCCTGAAGGAGTCGGGGGTAGACTGAAATCGGCTGCGTACCTGGACAGCTTCCTCGGGCAGCTCGAAAACAATCGCGCGTGCATGCAGCTCATCGAGGCGCACGAACGCAAGAACGCCATGCGATTCGACTGGGTGGTGAAACTCAGGCCGGACTTCGTCGCCACGCAGCCCCTCAAGCCGCATTGCTTCTGGGACCCCACGCGAGTCCACACGAAAAATGATTGGCTCTACTTGGCCCCACGTGCACTGGCTCCCAAGCTACTGAGCGAGCCCTACCGCCTCTACCACAGCTGCCATCGCGACTACGACTCTACTCGCGGCAAGGACGGGCCGATGGAACATTGGCTCATGGAAACGCTCGACGCGCTGGAGGTGCCTCGACGCGAGGCCGGGCGCGAGGTGCCTGGCGCCCCTGTACGTCCCGTCGGGCCTGGCCACCCAGATCTGTTGTGCCAAAACATCGAGCGCGCGAGCTTCGGCGGTGCCATCGAGCTCACAGATGGAGCTCGGGCAGGGACTGAGCCTCATCGACCTGACCTCCTGGACGCGTCGCGTACCAGCGTGCTGTCAGCTCGGGATGGAGGGGACCAGCGGGTGGGCGAGGGAGTGGGTGGGCTGTGCCGCGCACTCACCAACCACAATCCCGCAAATGCACCGCAGCGCCGCCGAGCGTATGCCAAACCATCGCCGCGCTGACGAGCACGCACGAGATATGTAATTTTTGTAACATTATTATGCGCAAGTACCAGCGTCGCAATGCCGCATTAGTCAGTGGGAGCACCATCGCCATTGCGCGCGCCGCCGTCTTCACTGTCCGCCTGGCCCGCATTACCACTGTCCAGATTGTCGCCGGAGCTCTGATTGTCGACTGCGACACTATCAACGGAGGAGCTCGGGCCTTCGCCTGCGACACTGTCGATGGAGCTCGAATCCTCAACGGCGAGAGAGTCGCGGGGGGTTGCACCCTCGACGTCGGCAGGCACAGCAGCTGCAACTTCTTCAGGAGGGCGCTCACGCAAGGCCGCGAAAGCCTTGCCGACGACAGCCGAGAGCGAATCCGATAGCGGCTTCTTCAGCAGCTCCATCACCTTGACGGGCTGCCACTCAAATTCGAAGCTCGTCTTGGAGGGTCCAGTAGAAGGAGTGAGCGCAATTGGAGGTGCTTCGGTGGCGGAGCTGTCGGAGATTGCTTTGCGCCGTCGACGTTCAAGAGTCCTCGAAACGCCGACTGTCGTCACCACGAACAATCCGAGCATCCTCACCACCTTGCCCCACACAGGCGATTTTGGCAGAACTAGCTGCCCACGGGCGTACAGCAACGCCTTGTCCTTGCCGCGTCGCCATCGTTCGCGTGCGCGTGAGCGCCGCGCGGCGCCCTCGCCGTGCTTGCTGGGTGCGAGCGAGGCCGCCTTGCGCAGCGCCTTAGCCACGAGCGTCTCCTTCGCCTCGAGCTTCGCGCGTCGTGCCTCTTTCCGCTCCTCAGACTTCTGCTTCTTCATGAGGCGTTTGCCTTCCCGCCGCCACCACTTGGACCCTGCAGGGTTCGCGAGCTTCTCCTCCAGCGCGCGCAGCTCTGTGGACACGCGCAGTAGCCGCAGCCGAAATGCGTGTAGCTCGCGGCTCTGTGACCGTGAAAGGCGGCGCACGTCCGAGAGTTGCAGCCGCACCAAACGTCGCACTTCCGCTTCGAGCGGGAGGATGTAGAGCCCCCACAAGCTGGGCTGCTGCTGCCCCTTATTATGTTCGTGCTGCTGCTGCCCTGCCGCTCGTTGCACCTGCTCTGCCCCGCCGAGGACCCCGTGCGGGGCGTGCCCACCTGTGGCGCCCTCGGCGAAGTGAGCTTGGGCACTGCTGTGGCGTTCTCCACCGCCGCCGGCCAGCGCTTCTCCGAACGGGGTCGATTGCGTGGACAGGCTCGTCCCGTGTGCGTCCGTGCCAGCCCTCGGCACGGGCACGTGCCCGCCCCCTCCTCCATTAGCAGTGGAGAATGCGTCGCGCTCCCTGTACGCATACTCGGCGAAGGTCACGAAGCGCGGGCCTGCTGCATGGGCGTCTTGGCCGCTTGCGCGGTGGTCGAGACCTGCGACGGTCGACTGCATCACCTCACCGATTGCGCGCTGCTCTGCCATGATTACGCGCATTGGATAGCGCTGGACTGGCCACGCAGCAGCAGCGTCCGTCACCGCCGCGGCCGGCGCAACAGATTCCGCGGGAACAGGCAGCGGGGGCTCGCCCGCATCGGCGACGAAGATCCTGTCTATTTGCCCGGCGGCCAAGCTCGCCGAAGAAGGATTTCTCATGTAGCCAATCTGGCGCGGGAGCGCTTGCCGCGGCATGCGGACCGCCTTATGCTGCAGGTTCTTGGCTTCCCAGCGCCGCAGGAAGAGGCCGCTCGCCGCTTCCTCGACCACGCCGTCGATGACCTCGTCGATAATGCCCGCAATGACGCCGCTGCCGCTATCCTTGGGACCGTCCTGCGCGCCCTCGTCATCGCTCTCGTTGATCCGACCAGTCGTGGTGGTGGGAAGGGTGTGTCTCCGCGCTCGCCAGGCGTTCTTCCCGGGCGTGCCAACGGGGGTCGACCCATTGGTCGCGAGGCCATGCGGAGCGAAACCGGGGGTGCCGGACGCGCGGCCAGCCCTCTCGCGCTCGGCTCGCGCGCGCGCCAGGGCGTAGAGCGCTGCTGTGGCGAATCGATCCTCAGGAGAGTAAGCCTCGAGCTCGCGGCCCTTGCGGATGAAGGCCGCGCGGATGCGTTTGAGGCCGGCCTCCATGGAGAACTGGAACGTGTCCTCCACGCGAATGTCCTCACACTTCGTCGCGTCGCGGAACTCTTGCATCCAGTAAAACAGACAGCACAGGTGAAAGCTCAACTCCAGCACAAAAATCTCCTCCTTGTCGCTGCGGTCGGCACGAAACGACTGCGGGTCGCACAGCATGGGCTCGACGAGGCGCAGCAGCTCGTTGAGGGTGTCTCGCAGCGGGCCGGTGGTGCGCAGGCGAGCCTCGGTGAGCCTACCCTGCCTCGCGCGCCTCTCGCGCGCTCGCTCGCGCCCCTTCTCGGCGAAGCTACCGTGTGCGACGCGCACGATTCCCCCGGCGGACAGCGCGAGCACCAGCCCCGTCGCCGTGCCGTAGGCGGTCTTCTTGAGGTTGTCGAAGACGTTCACCGAGCTCATGACGCGCTCCTTCACGCCCTGAAGCGGTTTTGGCAGCGCCGCGAGGCGCGCGCCCAAGCCGCGCGCCTTGCCTTCGCCCTCGCCCTCGCCGCCCTCGCCCCCCCGCCTCCCCCTCGCACTGTGGATTGCATCGCGCGCCGCGCCGCGTTTACGAGCAGGCGGGCTACGCGGGCGGCCTCTCCGAGACCAGCGCGACTCCGAGCGCGGCCGCGCACGCGGCTGCCGAGTTCGCCATGGGCGAGATCGCCAAGGCTTCCAACTCGCTCGTAAAGCCCACCCTCGCCGCGGACGAGGGGAACGGTGGAGTGGTCAGTTGCAAGACGCAGATCGTCGCTGGCACGATGTACCACTGCACAATCAAGACCAGTGAGGTCCGTCCCGCTGGCATCGCGCGAAGTCCAGCTCGACGCGTTGCGCGCCGCGCGCGCGCGCTTCGACCGCGAGCTTTCCGAGCTGCCTCCCACATCAATGTGCATGGTCAGCGCTGACAGGACAGGCCGTCCATCTCCACGCGCGCTCGGACAGGCTGACTACTACGACGTCAAGGTGTGGGCCAAACTCGATGGCACCTACGAGCTCACCAACTACGCGCAGAAGGCCGCCGGCCAGTAGGTGCGCCAGGTGCCGCGCACGGCCGGGGAGTGGACGGCGCGCGCAGGCGTGAGCGCGAGCGCGCAGCTCTCGTGAGGACGGACCATTGTATAGAAGCACAAGTAAAGTACACAGTGACATAGTACAGGACGCGAGCGCCCCCGCTCCTCCCAGCGCTCGGCGTCGCGGCTCAGCAACCGTGGCCGCGGCTCACGGGCCGTGCTCTTCTTCCGCGAGCGCGGCGAGCGAGATGACGAGCATGCCGAACATCATCGCGGCAAACTTGCCGACGCGCATGCCGCGGCTGTCATGGCCGTGCACGTGCGTGCCCGCCACCCTGCGAGTCTCGAGCTCGTCGCCGACCACCTCGGCCATGCCCACGTAAAGGAAGGTGCCCGCCGCCAGGCAGTTGAGCACCATGTTCGCCCACGAGTCGCCCGATCCGACGATCGCGCCCACGAGGATGCCCATGGGCGTCATCAGCGCGAACACGCAGATCAGAATTGCGAGCTGCCTCATGGACGCGCCGTCGCGCAGCACGCGCGTGCCGACGGCGATGGCGGCCGCGCTCTTGTGGGCGCAGATCGCGACGAGCATCGAGCGCACGCCCGCAAGATCCTCAGCCAGGCCCAGCGCGACGCCCGCGAGCACCGAGTGGATCGAGATGGCCAGCAGCAGCAGCATCGACCCGCGCATCTGCCCCCATCCGACGCCTTCCCGCGCTGCGACGACCTCAGCGACGCCCGAGTCTTTGTGCTCGTCCACCTCGTCCAAGTGATCGTGCGCGTCGCTGTGCGAATGAAAGTGTCCCGCAAAGGCGGTGCGGAGCTCGACCTCCTCCGCGGGCGACGCGCCTGGCTGCCCCCCGTGGTCGCAGTCCTGCGAGGTCGCATGGCCGTGCGTGTGGAACATCACCCTCTCCACGAAGAGCACCAGGTAGAATCCGAGTCCCACGATGGCGTACGGCAACGGGAAATTGCCGTAGTCGAGTCCCTCCGCGCCCTCGAGCGCCTCCGGGAGAAGATGCAGAAGGCACGTCGCCACGAACACGCCGCCGGAGAAGCAATTCATGACCGACATGTAGGCGTCATAGCGAGCGAACGAGCTGCGCAACACCGCCGGAACGCAACCACCCAGCAACCCGAGCACGAAGATGATAAACACCGACGCGTACTTCAGGCCGGTGCCGTCGGCATGCTCCTCGTCGCCATCACCGTACGGCGCCGCTCTCGCGGCGGCGCCCTCGTCGGCCACGCCCTCACTGACGAGCACCGCTCGCCGCGCCACGAGGGCGAGGACCTCTCGCCCGCGCCGCGCCTCTTGCTGCCCGTCGAGGACGGCGACGCGAGGCTCGCCGTTCGCGCCGCGCCCCGGCGCCGCCCGGACGCGCTCTCGCTCAGCCCCCCTCGGCGAGCTTCGCGCACGGAAATTAGACTCTCCCGTGGGTATATATATTGAACGAATAAAATCATTAAAATCGCGGATGCAGATGCAGATGCGATCCGCCGCCGCCTGCGTGGCGATCGGCGTGGCGCGCACGCACGTGAGGCCGCCGGGCTCGTGAGGGCGACCCCCGCCTCACGCGGCGCTGCGTTGCAGCGCTGCGGCTCGCTTGCTACCGGCTGGCGCCGCCGCCGAGGGACACGAAGGCGCCCATGCGCTCCACCATGACCGGAGGCCACCGGCGGATCCGCGTCAGCCAGTCCGGGTCCCTGTACGCTGCGCAACCGTCGAAGACGGGGCCGTCGGGCCCGTAGAGCTGCCCGGTGTTAATCCGGGTGCATGCCCATTCCCACACCTCCTCTGCGCGCTCCAGCTCCCCTTGGTCGTAGTACATCGCCGCGAGTGCCGCACGCATGTCGACGCTGCCGGGCGCTTTCCTCGCAACGCCCTCCATTCGGCGCAACGCATCGTCCCTGCCCAGCTGCGCGGCGACGAGCGCAGCGTTCGAGTCGGCATAGATCAGCCCGGCGACGTTGCGCGCGGCCTGGAAGAGCCGGCTGCTCTCGTCGAAGTCCGCGAGTGCCTCGTCGTACTGCGCGAGCGCCACGCGGCAGTTGCCGCGGGCGTTGTAGAGATACGGCGGTGCCGCCCCCGTCGCCTCGGACGCTTCGATTGCTCGCGAGTAGTTCGCCACAGCGTCCTCCCACTGCGCGAGGCCCTCGTGAGCCAGGGCCTTGTTGCCAATCAGGCCGATCGATACGTACTCGGGCGGGTACAGGTCCTCGGCCCTCCTGAAGTCGCGCAGGGCATCGTCGAAGCGCTTGAGGTCCACGAGGCACTGTCCGCGCCTCTCGTACCAGACGGCGTCGTCAGGTGAAGTCATGATGGCCTCATCGAGGGCGGCGAGCGCCTCTGGCAGCTGGCGCGACGCGTAAGCCTCCTTCGCACGCGCGGCAAGCGCCTCCAGCTGGACATCGTCAGCGGCCTTGACCTCCGCCCACAGCGGTGCGCCAGCCTGCGCACCCGCGCCACCGTCGGCCGCGGCCCGCCCCGCACCGCCGAGCGCGGCAGCCCCAACGCTGACGAGGCCCAGCAGCGCACCGCGCCGCGCCGTCAGCGCCTCCGCCCCCGCTGCACGATCGTTCCTACAGCCGTCATTCCCCCGGCCACCCACCCGCGCCCGCGTCGCCGCGCTCAACCCCGAAGTGGTGTTCACCGGCTTCCAGCAGCGCATCGACGCGCGCAATGCCGATGCGCTGATCGCCGAGTTCGCGCCCGACGTGATCCTCGACGGCTGCGACAATTTCGCCACCCGGCTGGCGGTCGCAGACGCCGCGCTGCGTCATTGTATCCCGCTCGTCTCCGCCGCCGTCTCCGAATTCGAGGGACAGCTGGGCGTGTTCCGCGGCTGGGAGCCGGACAAGCCCTGCTACCGCTGCTTCGTCGGCCATGATCCCGAGCGCCCGGGCATCAGCTGCGCCGAACAGGGCGTGCTGGGCGCGCTTACTGGGGTGATGGGCAGCCTCGCCGCGCTGGAAGTGGTCCGCGCCATCGTGCCGCTCGGCGAGGAGACCGCGGGTAAGCTGCTGCTGGTTGACGCGCTGGCCTTCCGCTTCCGCACGCTGACGCTGCCGAAGGACCCGGGCTGTCCCGCTTGTGGTGATCTGGAGAGGCCGGAGTGATCGGTCCGCTCCCCGAGGTGACGTTCTACGGATTGGCGACAGCCTATTTCGTCCTGTGCACGATCACCCCTGGCCGCGCCGACCTCACCGGCGCGGGTCGGCGCCCCCCTCGCCCTCGCCCGCGCCGTGCGGGCAGCCCGCCGCGTCCTCGCGCGCACACGCGGCGCACGCACCCGCTTGCCGGGCGGCACGCATGAAACGTCGCATGAACACACACGCGCATACTTTGGACCCAATTTTCACCATCAGCATGCCGGTCGGTGGCTCTTCTGAGGCCGCCAGCCAGCGGAGCGGCGTCGCGCGCGGCGCCGGCGCCTCGGATCCGATTCGGGGGTTTGCGCGAACCCTAGCGACGCGAGCGAGGCTCTAGAGCTAGACGAGCGAGCGAGCGAGCGATGGAGCGAGGGGTTTATTTTATTTTTATTTTGTAGTGGACAGTGTACCATACCAGGTACTGTATCTCTTTCTTTGAAGTGGGTTCCATACGAGCTTCGACCGACGGTCGATGGTGGGATCCACACGGGGAATGCGCTGGGTCAAACCTCCGTTTCGCGGCGCTCGTCGCGGGCGGAGCCTGATTTTGATGGGAGGGGGAGCGGGCCGGCGTCGCGCCCGGCATGCTGCCTGCCTGTGCCGGGCGTGGTCGCTCGCTGGCTGAGCCGCTTCGGGTCGGCCCACGGATGCCATGCGGGTGGCGCGCGTGGCGCGCGGTGACGCGCTTCTCGCCGACTGCGGGGAGGAAGCTCTCGCGGACGTCGACGCCGTGCTCGTGTGCGTCGGCGCAGGCCGGCGTGAGATGCAGGCCGCGTGGCCCGCGCTGAGCGCCTCGGGGCGGCTGCGCTGGGTGCACAGCACCTTCGCCGGGCTCGACCACTTCCTATTCCCCGAGCTGGCCGCTGCGCCGGGCGTGGCCTTCACAAACGCGCGCGGCGTCTTCTCGCACTCGCTCGCCGAGTTCGTCATTTTCGCGTGCAAGTACTTTGCGCTCGACTTCCCGCGCGCGATGGCGGCGCAGGGGCGGCGCGAGTGGGCCCCCTATACAGTTGAGGAGCTGCGCGGGCAAACCTTAGGAGTTGTGGGAATGGGAAGTATCGGAGCCCAGACTGCGCGCCTGGCGTCGGCCTTCGGCATGCGCGTGGTGGGGCTGAGGCGCAGCGGCGCCCCCGCCGAGGGCGTGGCGCGCATGTACGGCGCGGACGAGCTGCCAGCGCTCATGGCGGAGAGCGACTACGTGGTCGCGTGCCTGCCGTACACCGACGCCACCGACGGTTACATAGATGCCAAGGCCATCAGCGCGATGCGATCAAACGCAGTCTTCGTCAATGTCGGCAGGGGCAAGACTGTGGACGAGGCCGCGCTGGTGGAGGCGCTCAGGGAGAAACGCATCAGGGGCGCGGCGCTCGACGTTGTCCGCGAGGAGCCGATGCCTTCCAACAACGAGTTGTGGGAGCTCCCGAACGTCATCATCACGCCACACTGCGCCGACAGCACAGCCGTCATGGCAAAGGAATCGATCGAGCTTTTCGTGGAGAACGCCGGAAGATTCGTCGAGGGCCGTGAGCTACTCAACACAGTCGACCCTGCAGCTGGGTACTGATGAAGCGGCGCGCGCGTGGCGCGACGAATGGCGCGTGTTCTGTAAGCAGTGACACGGCTGATTTTCATGAAAGTGTGACGGTGCATGCGGGCTCGCTTTGCTTGAGTGTACTACCTGTTCGCTTCTAACGCGTGCTGCAGCAGTGCACGCAGCAGTGTGCGCGATGTGCGCTGTCCCGTGTGCTGGTCGGTGCCCGATGTCCATGCTACGGCACGTCGACAAAATTGCAATGCGTGTCGGTGCGTGGCTGCAGTCACGCATGGTTGTTGTATCCTGTATGATTCTGGCTCCGCAAATTGCCAAGCAAGGCTGGTGTGAATGGCACTCCTCCTCACGTGCGCGGCCGCTTGACGGCGATCCATCCCTCGTCATCGCCGATGGGTCTCTCAACTACCGAGCGCTTCTGCAGCACCCTTCCGGTATCGTCGGGCGATGTGTGCATCGCTTCGGCGCTCTCAGCTCGGACCATGCACGCTGCCGAGGCGTCAGCAGCGACATGTGTAGTCTGCGGCGTGGGAGCGCTGTCCCTCGGTCGGTCCTTCCCACCAGGGGCGCTCGGCAGCGGATGCATGCGTGATGGGGACGCATTGATGGTGGACGGGTGCACAGGCGCGAGCGGTGCTCTGCCTTTGCCATGTGCGCCCTGCAGGGCGATGTCGTAAGGATCCATGGCATCGTCGCCGTGGTCAGCGTTGGTTCGATGCGCTGGATTCTCCTGACCGTCTTCGTCATCATCGAGCGTGAGCGTGAGGTCCCCCATGGCATCGATCTGATCCTGTGTGAGCGTGCACGTGTCTGCGAGGCAATCATTGATGCGGTATCGTGGGTCGCCGCCACGCTGCTCCCCATCGCCTGCGGCGCCGGCAGCGACCTCTGGATGCGCGTGCGTCTGCACCATCGCATGCTCGGCAGAGGCGGGAGGCTGCTCGATGTCAAGGGGCTCTTGTGTGGGGTCCTGGTCGTCCGCCGCATGCAGCGGGAGCGGCACCGGTGCCTCTGGCGCCTCAGCCGGAGCCGCGGCATCGGGTTGGTCGTGGCCGTCGGCGGGCGCGCCGCCCACACCGTCCACGTCGGGTTCCCCCGCACCGTCCTCATCCGCCTGCTCTGCCCCCGGCTGCTGCTTCTGGCTGCTCGCGCGCTGCTGCTTCTGACTGTTGTGGTACACCGCCACTGGATCGAGCACGGTGCGCACAGAGGCGCTCATGCCCACGTGACCGCCCGCATTCACGCCCGCGCCGATGGCCATGGTGAACACATCCTCATCCACGAACTCGGCAGCATCGCCCTCGCGCTCTGCGCGGAAGAAGGGCGGCTCGTAGTCGGCAGGCGTAGCGTCCGTGTACTCGAGCTTCATCGTGAGCACTCGGCCCTCCTCGACTTCTTCGAAAGTGGTCCTGAGTGAGCGAGATTCAAAAATTGGCAAGGCCAAGCCTGTCAGCGACGCAGCGCTGCGCGCGTACGTTGATGCACGGCCCACGTAGCTGGGAGAAAACTATGAGGCCAATGCGCATCATGATGCACAGAGATGCAGCGCAGGCAACGCATCGAGCTGAAAGAGCCTGCTAAGAACTCATGGTGCATCACGTACATCAGCTGCATCAGCTGCCTGGTCATGTACGCACACTGCATGCGCGTGGTCTTCACGTCGCCAGGCTCGGGGAGGCCGCCGCTCCGCGCGCCGATGCGTAACCCCTCCTTGTCACCGTCCTCTTCATCGCCCACGCCGTCGTCGTCGCCACCGACGAGATGGATCGTCGCGTCGTCTCCCTCACCGTAGGAGAACGAGAACGAAAACTGCTCGAGGATGGCGCGCGGATGGCCCTCCGCGACGCGCGCCCTCTCGACGTCATCCTTCGGCGCCAGCACGGAGAAGAGCAGGCGGCGCAGATACTTCCGCTGCAGCGCGTCGCCCACGCCGCTGTCGACCCACGCGACGAGCCGCGCCGCCTCCTCCGAGAAGTCCTTGTTCAGCTTCCAGACATCCAGGCCGAGGCCTTCGGCGCGCGTGCGCGTGAACGCTTCCTGCGGGAACAGGGCCCGCCCGAAGGCGATGCTGTGCAGGCTCATCGACGTCAGGCCCTTGGCGACGCCCAGCGCGGCCGTCTGCGACACCGCCGCGGTCCTCGCCTTGGCCTTGCTCTTGGCCTTGCTGCGCGCGCGCGTCTGGCGCACCATCGCCGTCGGCATGGCGCGCTACGAATTTCAGCGCAGGCCGTCCTCTGAGGCGGGACGATCGCGCGGCCGCCCGAGAAAAAGCGCGCCCGCGCCAGCCGAGCGGCGCGCTGCGGCCGGCGCGCCCGCCCCTGCTCTGGCGCCCCCGCCCGCGCGCGCGCGCGCGCGCGGGCGGCGCTGCGCATGCGCGCATCGCCGAGGCCTCACGTAATACAAAACGATGATACTTCTAACCACGGGAGAAACATTTCCATACAACACTTGCAATACTGTACATTCGCTCGCATTCAAACGAATGCATTCGAATTTCGAACCGAGCGAATAAATCATTGAAAACCATCGATTACTCGTAGGTGTGGACGTGGACTGTGTACTCGCAGCAAAATTCGCTCGCGGTCTCACAAAAAGACGCTGACACGTGGATGAGATTTTTTTTTGCATCCTTTTGCAGCTGCAGGGCTCCTCGGACGATGTTTTGCGTGTGCGTAAAGTGAATGCGTTTTGATGGAGGGCCTGCGACGGGGGGCAACCAGCCTAACATAATACTTTCCACTAAATGCGTTTTTGTTCCAACGATTAAAATGGAATTTCTGTGAGCGACGCGGGCCGAGCGGCGCTCGCGCGCAGCGCGGCGCCCGTGCGCGCGGAGTACATCGAGTCGGTCGAGGTGAGCGCGTCGCCTGCGCTCGCAGAATGGAAGACAACCCCGGCGCGCGCCCCACCCGCCAGCCTGCCCGCCCGCCCGCAAACGCGACCGCTCGCGCGGCGTTGCTGACGGGAAGTGCGCGCTGGCAGGCCAGCGCGTGCGCTGCGGGCGCTGCCGCCGTCCGCCTGCGCTCGGAGTATCCCCTCGCGGCCATGGAGAGAGCCAAGCAGGCAGACGGCGAGGACGACGGCAGTGGGGAGACCGCTGCCGCCGCGGCGGCCCCGATGTCCAAGAAGCAGAAACGCAAGGCACAGCGACAGCATGGGCGACTCGGCCTGTGCAACAACGTCGTCCGCAGTGGCGACCCGAGCGCGTGCCCGTACGGCGACAAGTGCAAGTACTCGCATGACATTGCCGCGTACCGCGCTTCGAAACCTGTGGACCTCCCGGGCAGGTGCCCTTTCGCGCACCCTTGCCCTTTCGGCATCCAGTGCCGCTGGGAAGGCTCCCATGCGCAGGCCGTCGCTGACGCGGAGGAGGGCCGCCCCGTGGGCGTCGTGCGCGAAAGCGAGTGCTCCAACTTCCTTCGAAAGCCTCTCATGAATGGGCTGCGCAAGCGCGAGTACGACTTCTCGCGCGCCGACGCAAGCACGATCAAGGCGGGCGGGAAGCTCTCCAAGTTTGCGACGAAGAAGGGACACAAAAGCGTGTCCGTTGCCGATGCGGCCACTGGCTCGCCGGCCCCAGGACCCCCCGCCGCCGAAGGCGAGGGCGAGGTGCGCGACAAGCCCGAGCCCGCGTTCGAGCGCAAGGCCATCGACTTCGATGGCAAGCTGTACCTCGCTCCGCTCACGACAGTCGGAAACCTGCCCTTCCGTCGACTATGCGTCGAGCTGGGCATAGACATCACCGTGGGCGAGATGGCAATGTGCACCAACCTTCTCCAGGCGCAGCCATCGGAATGGGCGCTCCTGAGGAGGCACAAGAGCGAGAAGATCTTCGGCGCCCAAATATGTGGTTCGTTCCCCGACAGCGTCGCGCGCGCATGTCAGGTGGTCGAGGAGAACACGGACGTGAACTTCATCGACATCAACATGGGCTGTCCAATCGACCTCGTGTGCAACGCCGGCGCCGGCGCGTCGATGCTCCATCGCCCTGCGCGCATGGAGCAGGTGGTGCGGGCAGGCGCGGGCGCGCTGCGAGAGCTGCCATTCACGGTGAAGACTCGGACAGGATTCAACGACGGCGAGAACGTCACGCACAAACTGGCACCGAAGATGAAGGAGTGGGGCGCGGCGGCGCTGACCCTCCACGGGCGCACGCGTCAGCAGCGGTACAGCCGCCCGGCGGACTGGAGCTACGTGGCAAAGACCGCAGGCGCGCTCAAGGTGCGCGCGCGCGCGTCGCGTGGGTGCCATCGCATGCGCTCGCACCCCACTGACCGCGTCGACCGCGCACCACACCGTCCCCATCGCGCGCTGTGCGCGCGCCGATGCCGACAGGACGAGGGCGGCACGCGCCAGCTACCGCTGATCGGAAACGGGGATGTATATACACACGAGGACTACTTCCACCACTTGGAGGAGCACGGCGTGGCCACGTGCATGCTCGCGCGCGGCATGCTCATCAAGCCGTGGTTGGCCACCGAGATCAAGGAGCGGCGCACGTGGGACATAAGCGGCTCGGAGCGCTTCGACCTCATGAAGAAGTTCGCCAACTACAGCCTGGAGCACTACGGCAGCGACGAGAGGGGTGTGGAGAGCAGCAGGAGGTTCCTGCTGGAGTGGATGAGCTTCACGCATCGGTATGTGCCCGTGGGGCTGCTCGAGACACAGGTGGGCATGCAATTCCGCCCGCCGCCCTTCAGCGGACGCGACGACCGGGAGACGCTTCTCGCGAGCCCGCTCGCCAAGGTGAGTCACCGCGCGCGCGGCAGGCGACCCGCGCTCGAGCCCACGCCGTCACGCGCGTGTCGCTGACCACTCACGCGCGCGCAGGACTGGGTCGCCATCAGCGAGATGCTCTTGGGTCCGGTGCCCAAGAACTTCGCGTTCGCGCCGAAGCACAAGGTGCGCGATCGGATGCCTGCGGCTCGCAACGCGCGAGCTCACATCGCCAAGTCGACGCCACTGACGTGCCTACCCGCGCGCGCACGCAGAGCAACGCCTGGGCGGACGGGTCCCTCACCGCGCAAGGCTGAAGCGCTGGAGCGCGCGCTCGGCCCACCGTAAGGTACCCAGCTGCAATTACAAGGCGCGCGGGTCCGCATTCGCGCCGATGTGTGCCCTGTGATGCGCTCACTTCTTGCCGCGGGGGCCGAGCTCCGCAGGCTTGGTGGGGCCCACCACGATGGGGATGCCGGTCTGCTTCACTCCCACAGCACCGTAGGCGACAATGCCCAGGCCGTACGCCAGCGCGGTGAAGCCGAAGAATGCGTCACGGCGCTTGAACGGCGCGGCAGCGCGCTCGAAGAAGTCCGCCTGCGTCGTCGGGTACCTGCGATCGCAAAGCGCGGAACGTTGGATGGGCAGGGCAATGGGGTCTCCTGTCAGCGTGGGCGGCCGATCGCACGATCGCACGCCCGCGCGCTGCGCGCGCGACAGCTCGAGCGCGGCGGTCGATCCCACGCGTCGCATCGCGTCGCGTTGCATCCCATCGCACGCCGCACTCCCAGCGCCGCTGGCCACATGCGCGTGGCGCGGTCTGGCCAGTGGCCCCGTCCAGGTCCGGTCGCACCGCGGCGACCCGCGCGGCCCGTGCCGATGCGCGTCGTCACGGCAGCCACTCCCCTGACTCTATCTCTGCGCGGCCCCGCGCGTTCGCGGGGGGGACCCAGAGAAAGAGAGAGAGAGAGAGAGAGAGGAAGGGCGGACGGTGGGAGGCGAGCGCGCGCACATGGCGGTGACCGCCTTCGCACCGGGCACGTGGGGCGCGCACGGGCGCTCACGCGCCGCCCCCTGGCGCGCACACACGCCGCTCGCGCGCCGGCGTTTCGCGCTCCATCGCTCGCGGCGCGCGCGACGTACACAGCGCCCTTGTCGCTCTGGTACATCTCCCACGAGCCGGTCGTGTTCTCGGTGTCGTCGATGTCGAAGTAGACGCCCTCGTCGCCGTACTTGGCGACGGGCGCCGCGCGCGCCGCGCGGCAGCGCGGGGCGCGCTCCACCCCCGCGCCCGCCCGCCGCCCGGCGCTCGCTCGGGCTCGGGGCCGCCCCCGCCAAAAAAAAATCCAAACCCAAATTCAAACCTAAACTCACTCCGACGAATTATAAATGCATTTTGACGTGCATCACGAACCCTACGCGGTGTCGCGCGCCGCGCGCGCGGGCGTAATCCGATCCGCCGCCCGGGGGCGGGCCGCAAAACGACGGAATTCTTCGGATTTGAGATGCTCCAGGCGCGCGTTTGGCGATCCGTTTGATCACCACGAATCCCGGTTCGGACGCCGCGCGCGCGCGCCGGCCGCGCATGCGCGCGATTGCGCGGGGCGGCCCGCGCGCGCACCCGCGCGCGGAACCCACATCACTTTACCAAATCATTTGAAGTATCCTAAAAGCGTTTATAGTATCATACATTAATTTCACACCCATCATTGGATACCGCTTAAAATTGCGATTAATTGCATGGATTCCGTTGGCGCGCAACGAGGGCGCAGGAAAAGATCGTGTTCGCGGAGGCACGGACGGCCCGCAGCGAGCGGCTCGTCGACACGTCGGCCCGGCGGGCCGCGCAGCACGGCACGGCACACAGCCCCGCCCGCGGCGCGCCTAAACCTCAAATCGGATCTCTCCGCCAGGCAGCCCGGCCTCGCTCGCTCCCGCTCCCTCCAGCTCCCGCTCCGCGTCCGTCTGTCAGCCCTGCCTGTGTGTGGCCTGGCTCGAGCCGGAGCTGGAGCTGGAGCTGGAGCTGGAGGCCGTCGGTCGGTCGGCCGTCGGCGCGGGCTCGCGCGCCGTGCTGGTGCTGGTGCTGGCTGGCTCCTGCGTCGCCTCCCTTGCTGCGAGGGAGGGTGCTCTTCGACCCACGTTTTGCGTACAGTGCAGTGTACCATCGTGATGGCATGTGACATGATTTCGAGCGCAGCGGCGATTTTAGGGTTTTAAGATCAGGGTCCGACATCTATCTATCCGGGGCGCCGTCCGGGGTGATGGCGCTTTTGGTTGGTGACTGTGACGGCCCCGCGATGGCCGCGAACCTCTTGCGTTTTTGGCCTTGGAGTGCTCGCCCGTGGGTGATCCGATCATCTTTTTCGTGGGGGCGACGCCGCCATTCATTCAATTCAATTTGATGGCAGTGTGTATGCCAACGGAGCGCGCCGCGCCGCGCCGGCCGCGGCGGCGAGGGCGAGCCCCGGGGGGGATGGGCTCGCGACGCCGTGCTCGTGATGTAAATTGTTGTGTACCTTATTGAGCCTCCCGTTTATTTAAAATTGCGACCATCAGCCCTCACGCTGCCTGGGCGCGCACTTGACAATTTCGTCGACGCGCATGATCATCTCCGCGGCCTCGGTCGCGCTGAGCAAGACCTGCTGCTTGACCTTGAAGGACTCGAAGATGCCACGCTGCTTCATATCACCTACCNGTGCCCGTGCCGGCCGCGTGGGCCGCGCCGCTGCTGCTCGCCGTCGGCGCGGGTGCCGGCGCGCTGGGTGCGCTCGGCTGCTGCGCGGCGAGCCGCAGCAGGCTGGCCACGCTGCTCTACCTCGGCGCCCTGCAGGCGCTCTACTCCGCGCTGCTCGCGGCGGCCGTCGCGTGCGCGGTCAACCTGCCCAAGGTCGGCATGTACATCAACGACGAGTGCGCCAAGATAGGCTGCCCGGCGGAGGACATCATCAACCTCGAGGTGTCGGCGGAAATCCACCTGCGCACGGTAGCCATCGCCGCGGGCTCGACGGCCGTCTTCCTGCTGGTCTCGCAGCTCGCGGCCGCCATGGCGGGCTTCTCGTCGAAGCGCGCGCTCTACCACGAGATTCCCGTGCCGCAGTTCGCAGTGGTCGCGTGAGCGCGAGCGCGGAAGCTTTAGACACTGTACAACACGCGCATGCACGCACGCGCGAACACGCGCGGGTGCTCGGGCGTTGCGTCGTCTCAGGGGCGCACCGCAGGCAGCCGCGGGCGGTACCATAGGCAGCGCCGCGACGTAAGGCAGCGGGCGCCATTCCCTTTCCCAAGCGCATGGCTCCCGTGCACCTGGCGCGCAGTGCGAGTGCGCAGCGGCGCATCCCCTCGCCGACGTCGCATGAGGTGGGCTCACCCGGCGGCGGCCGCCGCCGCCGCCGCGCAGCAGCAGCAGCACCACCACCAGCAGCAAGTGAGCGCGCGTCTGCGCCCACAAGCGCGCGTGCGCCTGCACTCATGATGTCGTGCGTGTGAATGCCAAAAAAGAATTACAGTGGATAAAGGGCTCACTCGGCCTGGTCGTCTGTGCCCTCTGCCGCACGCGTCGGCTGCTGCGGCTTGGGCGGCCCTTTGCCTCGCGTGCCCAGCCGCCGCCAGCGCACGTGGTGCACGCCCTGCCCGTGCTTGGTGGGCATGCCTCCGCGCCACTCCGTGCCATCCACCGCCGCGTGCACGGCGTCGGCCAAGGGAGAGGCAGCGAAGCCCGCGCCGCTAAGATTCGTGCGTGCGAGCGCGCGGAGACGAGGACGGTGTTCGGGGGATGGGGGAGCGTGCGCGTACGGGGCGAGAAGGGGGGAGGAGCCGCAAGCACGTCAGCGCGGGAGGCGGGAGTGCGGCGACAGTCACGCAGCGCGAGCACACAAGAGGTGTCGGCACAGAAGGTGCGACGCGGGCGAGCCAATGCCCTGCCTTCGAGCGTGCGCACGAACGCACCTGTCCGCGCCCTTGGGCGGCCTCGCCGCGCGCAGCTCCCCTGGGCGGTCGACGAACTCGACGAACGCCATGGGGGCCCCGTCGCCCTCGCGCATGCGGGAGCGCATCACGCGCGTGTAGCCCCCTTGCCGCGCCGCGTAGCGCGGCGCGAGCTCGTTGAACAGCTTGTCGAGGCTGTCGGGTGTGCGCAGCACCGCGAGAGCGCGACGGCGGCCCTCGTACGCGTCCTCCATCTGAGTGGCCAACGAGGGCAACGCAGACAGACACAAAGGGAGGGAGCGGCGGAGCGAGGAACGGAGAGAAAGAGCGTGGGTGCGCGCGCGCGCGCGCGTCAGCTGCGATACGCAGCGTCGTCTGAGGTCTGTGGCTCCCGTGACACGAGCGCCGCGCCCGTGTGCGGCTACATGCGCGCCGAGCGGCGCTCACCGGCGAAGCTGGTGCCGGCGCGCACGCACGCCGCCGCTGCGTTGCGCCGCAAGCATGCGCGGCCACCCCGCACACACGCATTTCCACGCCCCCGCCGCCGCCTCACCTTTCCCATCGAAATGACCTTATCCGCCAGCTTGCGCAGATCCTTCGCGCGCGGCACGGTCGTCTCTATCCTCTCGTGGCGCACCAGGTCGTCGACCATGGAGCGCAGCATGCTGCGCGCATGCTTCGCCGTGGTGCCGATGCCGACGCGTTTCACCATCGCCGCCCCGCGCGCGCCGCCGCGCGGGCGCAAGCGGGCGCGGGCGACGGGATCGCTCCACCCGCGGGCGAGGTCGCCGGGGTCCCGTGCCCCGGGCGCGCCCGCGAGCGCTGTGGCGCGAGGCGCCCGCGCCCTAACACGCAAAGCCTGCCCGGCAAGGCAGATGGCGACCTGAGTGATGGCACTTTCGCATGCATTTGGAATGCATGCGAAAACGCCATCAGACTTCGGGCTGGCCGGCGAAGGCACGACGGCTGGTGGTGGTGGCGGTGGTGGTGGTGGTGGTGGTGCCGCCGCCGCTATCGAGGGCGATGCTGCTGTCACAGCACGCGCGTGCGCGCGTGCGCGTGCGCGAGCGCGGGCGCCGCGCGCGATGGGGCTGCGCCGCGTGCTGTTCGTGCGGCACGGCGAGTGCGAGATGAACCTGGCGTTGGGCAGCGTCGTCGGCGGCCGCGCGGACGATTCGCCGCTCACCGCTCGCGGCGAGGCGCAGGCGGAGGCGCTCGCCGCGGGGGCGCGAGAGTACGTCGCGCGGCGCGCGACGCTCGATCGCCCGCGTTGCGAAGCGTGGGGCTTGTGCGGGCTGGCCAGCGGGCGCGGGAGCGAGTGCGCTGACGCCATTGCGCGCGTGCAGAGGCCGTGCGGTCGGGCTGCCCTCCGAGTGCGCGCGCTCGCCGTGGTTCGCGTCGACAGCAGTGCGCGCGAGGGAGACCGCCGCCATCGCCGGCCGGGCGCTCGCGAGCGCAATCGCGAGCGAGGGCGAGGGCGCCGTGACGCTGCCTTGCGAAGCCGCGACCCTCAGCAGCGAGATCGTCGAGCTCGACATGGGGGATTTCGCCGGACGTCTGCGCGCCGATGTGTACAGTGCTGACGTGCGCGCGACCATCGCGGCCAATCCGTGGGACTTCAAGCCGCCCAATGGTGAGTCGCAGCACGAGGTGGAGGTGCGCGTCCGTTCGTTCGTCGAGCGCGAGGTGCTGCCCGTCGCAGTTCCGGGAGGGCCACCGGCCGTTGTGGTCGCCCACGGGTTAGCCATCAAGTGCTTTTTGCGCCACGTCCTGGGCAGCGACGCCGCCATGACGTGGAAGGTGCGGCTCGACAACTGCTCCATCACAGAGGTTGGCTTCGAGGAGGACGTCACGGCCCGCGACGCAGGCTGGCACGTGCTTCGAGTCAACGACACGGCTCACCTGCGGGAGCTCTGAGGCGCGAGCGCGAGCGCGGGCGCACTTGCATGGCGGGCAGAATGTAGACCAGTGTACTCTAGCTAGCTAGTATTCCACATACGATTACAGATTCCACAGGATGCCGAGCACCGCGTGCCTGCGCGCTGAGGATGCGCTCGCGCTCCCTCGCGCGTGCACGTCCCGCTCACACGCGCGGACCGCCCTTCGACTTGGGGCGCTTCTTCTTCTTCTTCTTGGCGAGCAGTTCGGCGGCGACGCGCGCGGCGGCGGCCTCGTCGGCGCGGTCGCGCGCCTCGGCGAGAGCCCCCTCCACATCTACTCGACCGCGCTCCACGGCTTCCCGGCGCTCGTTGCGCTCCTATGACGCGCGTGTGCGCGCGCACGCGCGTGAGCACGCGTCCACGCGACGTGCACGCTCTGTCATGCGCGTGCGCACGGCCGCACGCACCTTGTCCATGTTTGCCTCGAGCTCGAGCCGCCTCTCCTTCTCATAGCGAAGCTGCTCCTGCAGCGGCCGCAGGCCGCTCTCCATGCGAACTTCCGCTGCCGAGGCGGCCGCATCGGCACCGTTCTCGGTCGCGCGCACGATCCAGGGGAGGATTTCATCCTCAACCCTGCTCACCTTGGGGGGCAACAGCGGCCCGAGAGACCGATGCGTAGCGTAGCAGCAGCAGAGCAGCGGGATCAGCAGCACCAGCAGCGACATATACGCGCCCGTGGTCGAGCTTGTACCCTCGAGCTGCAGCGCCAGTGGCGCGTCGGCAGGGATGCCCGAGGGGGCGACCTCGTGGAAACAAGGCAGCTCGATGCCCACCGGGTGCACGCCGACGAAGGCCGCGCGCAGCGCGTCGCCCGCAGCGCCCGCAGCGCGCGCGGCCGGCCGCAGGTCGTACACGCACTGCGTTCGCTCCGGCGCGTGCAGCGTGCGCACGAGCACGCACCCCGTGCTTGCGTCCCCGCCCACCACCAGGCACGAGTTGAACGCGCGCGTCTCGCCATCCACCGCGCGTGCTATCTGCGGGTACGCCCAGAGCGCGCCGGTGAGGCCCAGGACCGCGAACGCCGCAAATGCGACCACGCCCCAGCCGGGGTTGCCGCCCAGCCGGGGCGGGCGCGTGAAGCGTTTGTACCACGGTGGACGCTCGTACAGCGACGCGGGCGCCTCGGACGCGGCCGTGCTCGGGCGCGAGCCCAACGTGGCCAGCGTCGAGCCGCGCGTCGACAGCCCCCGCGCGCCGTACATCGCGCGCCGCGCGCCGAGCGAGGAGTGAGTGGTCGGAGCGTTTCGCCCAGGGGATGCGCCACGCCACGCCGCCCCGAGTCGCGCCGCTCCCACCCACCCACCCACCCCACCTACACTCACCCGCGCACCCGCGCACCCACCCACCCACCCACCCGCGCGCACTGTGGTGCTCGGGGAACGCGCGCCGCTGCTACCGCTACGGCCGTTCCCCGCCGCGCGCGCCCCGAAACGGGAGCCGCGCGCCCCCATCAAAACGCACTGCGCGCGCGGGGCGATGCGATTCGGCCCGGCGCCCGCCTTCCCACGATCTCACCCGGATGAAAGGTGGACACCCGCGGCGGGAGCGGCCCAACCCTCCTCCGTACATCCCAGAAATGACTGGGGAAACGAAGGGCGTCGCCGTCGACCGAAAGGAAGAAAGTCTCCTGTTCTTACAGTATCGATCGACTTCTTTGGTTGGTTGGTTGGTGCGGACCCTCGGAATTGATCCCAATGAAGGTCTGACCCAGGGCGGTAGCCTCCCACGTTGTCTTTTCGTGAGGGTGGAAATGATCCGAAAGTTGAGGGACGGCGGCGTCGATCGATCGGCGCTGGTTGGATGAAGGTTCGAGCGGGGGTCTCGGAGCGCGGAAAAAAAAAAGCCGCGCCCGCACTGGCAGTGCTGAGCGACCTGGCGTTGCGCGCGCGCGCGCGTGCGGGCTGGTGAGCGGCAGGGGTCGGGGGAAGGGGGAGGGGGGAGGAGCCGGCGCGGGTTTGGGGGAAGCAGGCGCCGGCAGCGGCTCTGCGATACGTCGAACGGGCCAGCCTGCCGCGCCGCGCGCGCACGTGCGCGGCGCGTTTCCACACGGTGCGCGACGGCGAGAGCCTCAGCAGCATCGCGTACAAAAACCGTGTCGACCTTGAGCAAGTGGAGGCAGACAACCCGATGGGAGACTACGACATGATCTACCCAGGCCAGGTATGCGATGCCGGCGGTCTCCCCACGCCATGCGACCCCGCCTCCCCACAGCACTGGCACACGCGCGAGCAGCGCCGGCGAACGGAGGCGCGCGCAGCTTGCGCCGAGCTGACGCGACCTGCTGCGCTTTGAATCGCCGCTCATACGTCGGTTCGGGCTGGGCCAGGTCGTCAGTCTGCCAGGTGCGTGCCTGCGCCGCGCGTGCCCCCCCCCCACCCCCCCCCCCCCCCCCCCCCCCCCCCCCCCCCCCCCCTCGGCGGCGGCCGCCCCGCGCCCGCCGCCCCGCCGCGCTGTGTTTTCTCTCGCGCCCCCGAGCGCCGGCGACCTCGCTCGCGATCGGGGCGGAGCGCGTCCTGTGCAGCGGGGTTGCGCCAAACTTAGGGTTGAAACATCGAAGCATTTTAAATTCATGATACCCGCGTATGCAGGGTTTATTTATTTACGGCGCTAGCGCGCTCTCTCTTTCTCTCTCGCGCGCGCGGTGTGATGACAGGGGAAAACAAAAAAAAAAGGGGTACGTGCGATGCATTTTGATGTACTGTACCGCATTGTGTTTTTTTACACCAATTCAAGGAAAATAAAGTTGGTTTGGGTGGGGGACGGCTTGGCCTGGCCGGTGCGGCGACCGCCTCCCGCCCGCGCCCGCCGCGCGCCTGTGCGCTGCCGCTGCTGCTGCGCCTGCTCTGCCTGCCGCTGCGCCCCGCGCCCTGCGCGGCGCGCACCACCACACACGTTGGTCCATCGGTCGGTTGGGGGCCGCGCCCGCAGCCCTGACCACGCATCCGCCGGCGTGGCTTGGCGGGGCCATGGGATGTAGTGCGCGCCCTCCGCCCCCCCCCCCCCTTCCCTCCGCGCGCGCGTGAACCTCGAGCGTCGATCGTGCGAGGCAGCCGCTGACGCCGGGCGCGGCCGCTTTGACAGGCGCAGCCCCTTACACAGACGTGAGCGGGCTCGTTCCGCTCCTCGCGGTCGCCGCCGCGGTGGTGTGGGAAAGGAGGACAGGTGGCAGCACCGGTATCAGGGCGGCCGCGGCTGATGCGCTTAAGAAGGCGAAAACAGCTATTACCTCTGCCGCGTCCTCCGTCAAGGATCGCTTACCCAAGGGGGACGGGAGCACTGGCGGCGGTGGCGACGTCAAGGCGGCCGCGGCTGATGCGCCCAAGCAGGCGAAGGCAGCTATCGCCTCAATCTTTTCGAACCTCAAGGGGCTCTTACCCAAAGGGGGGCCGAGCAAGGGCGGTGGTGACGCGAAGTCGATCGCCGCTGCCGAGGCCAAGCGAGACAGAGCCGCCGCAGAGGCCACGGAAGCCGCTCAGGTCTTTCTGTCCAAGTCGGACGAGGTCGCGACCAGCACTGCGGCAATGAAAATCGCCAGCGACAGCGAAGACGAGGGCGAAGGAGAGGCCAAGACCGCCTCCACTTCCGCCTCCTCCGCCAAGTACACGCCCAAGAAGAACATGTGGGTCGTAACCAGCGCAACGGCAACCAGTTCCATTCCGGCAACGAGAGCCGGTAGCAACAGAGCGGGCCAGACCGCCTCTGCTTCCGCCTCATCCGCCACGCCGCAGAAGAAGGACATGTGGAAGCCAGTGGCCTTCTTCGCTGGACTGGCCGCGCTCGCGGGCCTTTCGGTGGCAAAATAGAGCGCACGTGTGCGCGCATCCCCCCGCCCCCACCCCAACACCCTTTCTCTCCCACTCCCAGAGCGGCGCTGTATACTCTCTGGCTGCCGCTTTGGCGCAGACTCAGGTTTAGCTCTCCGGCTCGAAGCCCTTCCGCTTGCGCTGTTAAGAACACGCTACCACACAACGTTGACAACGCCTGATTACAACATATGATTACAACAACACACACGAGTTGGACGGGCCGTCATCCTCATGCTAGTCTTCATCGATGGCATCGCCCGTGCCAGAGGGGTTGCCATCCGGCTCGCCGCCCATGAGTGTGCGCGCGAATGCCGCGCCAAATGTCGTGGAGGTGCCGCGTCCGCCGCCAAGCACAGCGAGCGCGGCGCCCTCGTCCTCGTCCTCGTCCGATGTCGCCTGTGAACTTGGGGGGGCGGCAGCGCGTGCGGCGAGCATGCGCTCCTCAACGGTGCCGCGCGCGTACAGCGTGATGAGCTCCACTTGTTCCGTCTGGCCGATGCGGTGGCAGCGCGCGAGCGCCTGTGCCTCCGCGCCAGCCGAGGCGAAGGGCTACATTGCCCGCCACGCGCAACGACACAGCAGCAGGCGCGCGCGCCCGCGCCCGCCCGCATGCGCTGGTCAGTGCACTTGTCTAGCTCGGCATACCCCATGCAGCGCACGACCGCTGCAGGCGTGCGCGCCCTCCGGGCGGCGTCGTCTGCCGCAACGCACCTCGAGCAGCACCACGCACGACGCGGTCGTCAGCGTGAGCCCCGCGGCAGCAGCACTGCCGTGAAGCGCGAGCGCGACGCACGCCGGATCAACGTTAAAGCGACTCACGGCCCGCGCGCGCTCCGCGGCACTCACGCCGACTGTCAGCACCGCGCAGCCGAGCCCCACCGACCCGATCTCCTCAGAGGCCGCCCGAACCGCCTCGGGGTACTGCGAAAACACCACCACCTTGTGTCCTTCCTCGGCGACGCGCGTTACGATCCTCAGCAGCTCGGTGCGCTTCGACCCGAGCATGCTTCCCAGGTTGAGCTGCGCGTGCGCTGCCATGAACAGGGGGGGAAGCGAAGGGTAGCGCGCGTTGCGCGTCGGAACCCCACCTGGGAGCTCAAGTTGCCCGAGGCCCTCCTCAGTCGCAGCAGGAGTGTGTCGCGGCGGCGCATCGCCGTCATCTTCATCTGCACTAGGTGCAGCGGCACCCGCGCCGTTGCCACTGCAGCCTGCACCAGCGCCGCCACTTCCCGCGCCGTCGCTGCTCTCACGATTCACAGCGTCCTGGTCTGGCGGCAACAGCTTGATGAGGGACGCTCGAGTGAATGGCTTTCTGCACAGCGGGCAGGGCGCCTCACCGCTCGACGTCGAGCCAGTCAAAACGGGCGCGGCATCCAGCCAGCGCAGGATGCAGCCCGCGCATGCCAGGTGCACGCACGCCGTAGTGACCGTGCCATCGCGCGGCAACTCGCCGTGGCAGATCATGCAGCTGGGCACCTCCTTCTGCTCCATGAAGGCGTGGATGCCTGCAAAACCGCTTTGCTCGATTGTCGTGGAGAGCATTGCGTCCTCTCCCATTGCATCCGCTGCGAGGCGCAGGCGATGGATGTAAGGGCTGAGTGCCGCAAGCGCGGACTCGCTCTCGTCGACATCGGCAGCGAGAACCTTGGCCTGCCTGCGCAGCTCAGAGTGTAGCTCGCGAGCGCGCTTGTGCCCAGCCTTGGAAGATGTGTCGCTGAGCAAGATGCGGGCCATGACGCCCGCTGGGCATCGCGCGAGGACCGCTGCGAGTGCCACGCGCGCCTCGTTCGTGGCACTGTAGTCCTTTGATTTGCGAGCCTCGACGGCGGCGGCGGCGACAGCGTGCTCGCAGCGCTTGGCCTCGGCGCGCAATGCCGCTCCCACCAGCGCCCGCGGGCTCTGCCGAGCGAAGGATACAAGCGCGCAGCCGCAGGACACCGCCTCAGCGGCGAACTGCCATCGCACCCGAGGCAGTGCAGAGCGCGCGCGCGCGGCAATGCCCTTGTAGTGTCTTTCTCGCTCCTCAGCGGACGCAAGCCTCTCTGCCACCGTCGGAAGTGCGCGTGCACGCGAGGCAGCGAAGTTGTGCGTCTCGGCGTTCGCGTGTCGCACCATATCTGAGAAACCACTGCGCACCTTCATGGGACGCATGAGCTCCTGCAGTAGTCATTTTCACGTCGACGATGCAGGCGGCGCAACCAGTCGTGTCAACGGCGCGCATTCAATTTCTTGCAACATACCTCTAGACTAGCGACTCGCTAGCAACTAGTACTAGGTACCAGTAAGCGATCCTGCTACTGCAGGGAAGAAAACACGAGCGAACAAGCGCGGTCGAGGTGAGGCAGCGCATGACGACCATCGCGCTAGAACATGAATCATGTCCGCTCTCCATGGCTGCTGACACCACTTACCTGCAGCGCCCTGTCGCAGGAGAGTGAACGTAGCGCACCCGTCGACAGGAGCATGCTCGCACCCAGTCCAGACGCGAGCCCGGCCCTCATTTCCACATCATCCGACTGTGATAGCAGCAGCGACCTCAGCATGCGGTCGCATCGGCCCAGGTGCGTGCAACGCCTGCTGCCGACAACGGCGGGGACGAAAGCCAGCGCGCTCCTGAGCAGCGCGACACACGCATCTGGAGAGGGCGCGCTCGGGTGGAGCGCATTTGCGCAGCCGCTGCTCGTGCCATGAAGAGCGAACGCCGCCGCCTCGAGGAGGTGGTAACAGAAGCGTTCTGCGGGCGCGAGCGTCACCGCGCGTAGCGTGCGGTGCGCGCGAGGTAGTTGTAGCAGCGGCTCTCCCGACAGCGTGCGCTGTGCCTTGGAGTGGCGCATCATCACGCGAGCCAGCAGCTCTTTCAGCAGGTGCAGGGATGAAGTAGAAGACGTGCCCCGTCTAAAGTCAAAGTCACAACTCTTGTACTCGGACGCCACGCATCTCCCCCAGAAACCATCCTCCGAGTCGGGCAGCGAGAAAGGCCACACGCCGAGGAACTTGAGCTCTCCATTGAGGTCATCGATTGAGTCGTACAGCGGAGTACCGCTGACTATCCAACGTCGAGCCGCGAGCATGCCCTCGCACACCTGCGCTAGCCGCGTCGTGTTGGAGCGAATCTCCTGACACTCTAAACACATCGCGCGCGCGTGTCAGCCGCGTGTGTGCACGCGCGCACGCGCACACATACACGCGCGCGAACATACCGTCGAGCACGATCCGGCGCCAGGCCACACGACGCAGGAGTGCGCTGCGCATGCCGCGCTGCTTCCCGCGCTGCGCGCCTGCTGCTTCCGCTTCGAGGGCGGCGTACGACGTCAGCACGAAGTCGTGCGTCGCAAGGCGCTCCGCCTCTGCTCGAAGCTTGGAGCCATCCTTGAATCCCCACGTGGGCGAACTGCGGTCGAAAGGGTCGTGAATCGCAACAGTCACTCCCGTTGCGCACTTGGCTATCTCGCTGGCCCACTGTGCCACGAGCGTCAGTGGTGCCACCACGAGCGTTGCGCGGGACGACGCGAGCACCGCATTCATGCCACCGCCGCTCTTGCCCGCGGCCGTTAGTCCGGCTGCTTTGGCAGCGGCGGCGGCATGCTCGGTCGCGAGCCCAGGGTATCCCCTTCTTCTGTCCCAAAGCGACAGAGCCACTATCTCAACGGTCTTGCCCAGGCCCATTTCCTCTGCCAGCAAACCACCGTGGCACACCGGCGGAGCGTCGAGCCGTAGCTCTCCTGCCATCGGAAAAGCCCAGCAGCACTCGGGCTGGTCAGCAGCCACCGCCCCGCCACGCGCGCGGTCGAGCCATTCTCGGCGCTCCCAGAGCGTCGCGTTCAACCCGCCTTCCATGCTCTCCTGGTCGACCATCCACGCCAGTGTCTGCCTCTGATAGGGGAACAGTTCGATCGCGAGCCCATCGACTGCATCTCGCGGCATCTCGCGATAGCCCACGTTTTCGCAGTGCTGCAGCAAGCCGCTTAGCGTGTATGGATCGGCGTCGAGCGCGCCTTTGCTGCGCGCGAATGTTGGCGCGTAAGAGGGCGGGGCGCGGGGGTGCATAAGAGGGGCAACAGGATTCAGCATCGTCAGGATGACCTTCAGATACTTCATGGCGATCAGCTCGAAGGAGAGCCGCGACAGGTACACGCGAATGTCGAGGGTTGTCCACGCGCATTCTGCGTCCTCATTGTCATCCTCAGGCATAGCCTCCTCGTTGTACTCGTGATCGTGCTCACCGCCTGCCTCCCCTTCGTGCTCATCCTCCTCTCCGTAAGCCACGCGGGCCCAGTCGTCGGGTGCAGGGATGATCACCCGCGCCATGGGCAGCTTCCACGGATACTCGAACGGGAGAACGAGCCCCGCACACGCATCTACGATTTGCATGTCGCGCTCGCTGATGCATGACACGGGTTGAGAGGGGTGGAACGAGTCCTGCAGCCGCCCCACGGGAACGAGCCCGCTGCCGCCGGGCTCGCCCTCCATGTTGTGGAAGATGCGACGCTCGAGCCTCCTCGCAACCTTGGACTTGCCCTGGCGCTCCAGCATGTCTGTGGCGCGCGTCGGCTCACACAGCCGCACCATCTCCGCCCGTGCATCGGCAAAGCGAGCTCTTTGGAGGCGTACCCGCACCTTGCCGACTGCGAACAGGCGATAGGCGTTGTAGGCATCGCCGCGTCGGTCGGCCGCGTCCTGCCCGGCTGCTCGGCCATGCCACGCACCCTCCGCTGGCGGCCCGCTCCCCTCGCCAACCAGCTGCGCGGCGCTCGCCGTCGTCAGACGAATCGTGGCTGTGGCTGCGCACGGCGCTGCGGCGCGCCACGCCGCCGCGCCGCCATCGTGCTTGGCTTCCGCGGTCGCAGCCAGCACCGCGGCTGTCACAGCGGCGGACTCCGGGTCCGCGGGGTCCGCGCCCACGCCCACGCCCGCACCAACGCCCGCGCCCGTATCCTCCGCGCCGCGGCGCCTCTTGGCAAGAGCGCCTCCTCGCGCCATGAGGCCCGCCCCGCCACGCCCCACCGCGCGCGGTGTGGAGCTGGGTGGCGCACTGCTACTGTATCTCTCTCCCTAGTTGTCCTCGCTGGTCGGGCGGGGTTGCAGCGGGTGCGGGGAGGCGCGGACTCGCGTGCGCCACACTGCAGCCCCAGGCCCCTAACACCTTCGCCCCGCGCGCGTGGTTGCTTGGCGCGGCGGGCTCCCAGCCGCGGGCCGCCGCCGCCTGCGGCTGCGGCTGCGCACGCCGCTGCTGCCGTCGAGCCCGCGTGGGCGCGGTTCGGCGGCGGCAGCGGCGCGCGCGGCGCGCACGCGATGCGGCTGCAGGTGCTGCGCTCTCTTTGGGGAGTCGTGCGCGCCGATGGTGGCGCGCTGGGTGTCGGCGAGGCGCTTGAGCGCGCCGCGGCTGGTGGTGCGGCGGGCGTCGAGTGCTCGCTCGCGCTCGCACACCAGGTAGGGGCCAAGGACTTCCGTGACGCGCTGCGAGCCAACTGCCTGTCGTGGGTCCCGATCACGTTCAGCAGCGGGCCGCTGGGCACGCAGGAGGTCTTCTTGGAGGGCTCACCCCGTGCGAGCCACTGGAGCAGCCTCGCGGTGCACCGCGATGCGCTCGCGAGCAATGTCGCGTCGGCGCTCGACCTCGCGTCGAGCGGCGACATCCACGTGCCGCACGTGAACGTCCATCTGGGCCACGACTCCATGACTCACGACGAGGGTGTGGAGCTGCTTGGCGCGAGCTGCGACCTCTCCGAGCGCGCGGGCGTCGCCTTCGCCCACGAGACACACCGTGGACGCCTGACGTACTCGCCATGGAGGACACCGCTGCTGCTACGCGACGAACCGCGCGCGAGGCTACTCGCAGACTTCGCACACTGGGTGGTCGTCGCGGAGGCCGAGCCGGGCGACAGGCTGCTGGAGGCTGGCGTCAAGGTGCGGGGGCTGCGCGCGCGCGCGTGCGCGCGAGACGTGCGTGTGTGTGCGTGCGCGTCGCGCGCCGCACGCGAGGTGCGCCCATCGGCTTGGAAAAGGGCGCCCACGCGCTCGACATCGCGTGGGCTCCAAAGGCCAGCCGTAGATCCTTTTACCGCTCTGCTCTGCTCGTCCTTCTCGCTCGGGCGTGCTATGCTGCGTTGTCAACACTGACGAACAGGGGCATGCGCTCGCGCGCGCATCCGGGTGTGCCTGGACGCGTGCACCACGCGCCCGCGCACGGTCACGCACGGTCGCGCAGTCCGTGCTGTCCAAGTGCATCGCCTCGCACGGCCGGATCGGTCACGCGCAGGCCTCGCAGGTTCCCCACCCGGCGGCGCCCGAGTGGGCCGCCGAGACCGCGCAGCAGTGCGGCTGGATAGAGGCCATATGGCGCTCGCGGATGGGCGAGGGCGGCGCCGCGAGCGGCGGCGACGCCTGGTTTACGCCCGAATTCGGGCCGAGGCCCTACATGCCGGCGCTGCCGTTCACGAACGCGCCGACCGCGGACCTCGACGAGTGCAATGACTGGATGGCAAAATGGGCAAGGGAGGCATTCGCTGAGCTGCTGGCCGAGAGCGCGGCGGGTGTCGCAGCCGCTAAGTCATCCTCGGCGGCGTGGAGGCCGCCATCGGTGTGACCACGCTGGCGCGCTCGCTCGCTCGCTCACTCGGCGACGCATGGCATTGGTATTCTTTGCTCAGCTCGCGCGCTGCGCGTTGCTTGCACTGCAGGCGACTGTACAGTACAAACTCAGACACTCAGCTCGGAAGCCCCCGGGGGCGATGCTGCTCGTCGCGCGAATGGCGCGCGAGCACGCGGCGCGCGCGCAAGGGACGCGCCAGCGCCGTTGGCGATGGTGGCGATTCGTTCGCTGCTCGTTACGCGGATGCGCTCGTACGTGGTGCGGGCACGCTCCTCCTCGTCTCACAGCTCTCTGCTAGCTACAGGTTCGCAGGTGGTGACTTCCGAGCAGTGCAGCCGCGCCCGGAAGCCCGGTGGGGCGCGCACGCGCGGGCATCCGCTCCGTGTGTGTGCTCGGGCCTCTCTACCGTGCGTGGAGTTGGCCCCGCAGGTGACTCGCCGGCACGCCTCAGCTCACGCGCTGCACGCGATGCCCCGGCGCGCGGAAGCCGCTCGACTTGTTGACGTTGAGCGCTCCCGGCCCCGCGGTTGAGTAGTCCGACGCGCCGAAGGCCCCGTCGGCCTCGTGGAGCATCGCGACCTCCTGGGCTCCGTCGCCCTCTGCGGCCACGTCCGCGGCGGGCGCTGGCGCTGGCGTCGCCTTAGCTGCCTCCTTGCCCTTGTCACTTCCCGTTTTCGGGGGAGTGGGTTTGCCATCGTGGGCTGGGGCTCTNGGCGGGCGAGAGCAGCGTGGTGTGACCCCTCTTCACCCTCCTGTGTCAACGCGCGCGCTCACAGAAACACGTTCGTAAGAATCCCAACCTGGACACCCAGTCAGCGCGAGAGCCACAGCGGCAAGTGTGCCTACTCGCGCGAGCGAGAATGATGTTAGCGCGCCGCGCGCACCCGCGCGCGTTTCCCGCCCACGAAACGCGGTCGCCGCGCGGCGTGCGCTGAGTCAGCGCCCGGGCCGCATCGAGATCTTCGGACCCTTGCATCTATACCTAATGCAGCCGTGCACGTGAACCTAAACCCCGCAAAAGGGCTGGCTGGTGGGGCGGTGTGTGTGAGAGTGTGTGGGTGTTCGACTCGCGGCTTTCGCACTGATTTTGATGTGGCGTCCGCTGTTTGTGTGCGAGTGGAGCAGAGCGCGGGAGCGTCGCGCTGCGGTTGCCCACTCCCCACATCTTGAGGTCGGCGCTTGCCGCGCGCGCGCGCGCGGCGGCGGCGGCTGGCGCGGGACCGGCGGATGGGCTGGTCAGGTCGGAGGTTGTAGGGGGTGGCGTCGGGCTTATAACGCTCGCTCGTCCTAAGGTGCCGGCGCGCAGTACTCGCCGCAGCGTCCGCCGCGCTGCGCTGAGGCGCGCCCATGCGGGGAGGAGCACCGAGCGCCGAGCGCAATTGTTGCGCTTTTTCACGCGCGCTGACACACGCACCGTCCCGCTGCACACGCGCGCAGGCGCTCAATGCGCTCAACGATTCGCTGATGACCGAGCTGATAGCTGCGATGCGCGCACACGACGCCGACGCCTCGGTGGGCTCAATCGTGCTGACGGGCGAGGGCAAGGCGTTCGCCGCTGGCGCGGATATCAAGGAGATGCAGCCCAAGACGTTCGCGGACGCCTCCAACAGTGCCATGCTCGAGTTCTGGGAGGTGCGGTAATGTGCACGGACGCGCCAAGGCGCAGCTGCTACGCACGAGGGCGCGCGCTACTGCCAACTCTTACAGCGCGTTGACGCTGTTGCAATTTGCTCCCGTGCTGTCACGCCCGCTCGCACACCCCCTGGCGCGCCCGCGCGCGCATGTGCCCAGGCGGGTTTGGCCTCGATTCGCAAGCCGGTGGTGGCCGCAGTCCATGGCGTGGCGCTGGGCGGTGGCTGCGAGCTGATGATGATGTGCGACATCGCGTACGCCGCCGAAGGCACGCGATTCGGCCAGCCCGAGATCACGCTGGGCACCATCCCCGGTGCGGGCGGCACACAGAGGCTCACAAGGGTGCGTGCGAATGCTCGTGCGCGGGCTGCGTGCGCGCTTGAGCGTGCTGCCCGTGCGTGCAGGGATTGCCCTTGCCGCCAGCGCAAGCGCACACGTGGTCCGGCCCAAGTGTTGGCGCGCGGATGCTGACGCGGAAGTACGCACGGCTGCCGCGCGTGCGGACGCTCAGGCTGTGGGCAAGTCGCTCGCTATGGAGATGATTCTGGCCAATCGCTGGCTCGATGCGGACGAGGCCCTCCGCCACGGCCTTGTGTCCAAGGTGCTTCCCGCGGATGACCTCCTCCCCGAGTCACTCAAGCTCGCGCGCTCGATCGCGTCCTACTCGCAGCCGGCGGCGCGGCTGGCGAAAGAGTGCGTGAACTCCGCATACGAGTCGCCGCTGCAGGAGGGCCTGCGCCTAGAGCGCCGCAACTTCCACGCCACCTTCGCGCTCGCCGACCAGAAGGAGGGCATGAGCGCGTTCGCGGAGAAGCGCACGCCCACGTTCACGAATACGTAAGAGCGCTCGCTTTGGGTCGCTTCGTGCCCAACGGTTGCGGCGCGCCGCGCTCCGGCCTGGCCGCTCGCGCGACGGCGACACGACGCGTCACACGAAACGGCGCCACAGAGCGCACTTCGCGCGGGCTGGCGTCCCGCCGGCGCGCCGGGGCGCCAGAGCAGTGCGAGGAGGTCTTCGCCAGTCGCAGAGACGCTCGCCACGACCACTTCACGCAACAACACGCGCGCAGGCCGGCCGGCCGGCCGTGTGGGGGTCCTCCGGGGACGGGACAGGGGCCGCCGGGCGGTGTTCGAAGCGCGTTCTGCGTGCGAAGAGAGACAGGGGGACGGGGAGGGAGAGCGCACGCCATGCTGGCGCTGCGCGCGGCAGCGAAGCACGCGGCCGCGCGCAGCCGCGCGGCGGCAGCGGTGGCGGCAGCAGAAGGAGGCGGTGGCAGGGCGGTGGAGGCGGCGACCGCGGCGGTGGGGTCAGAGGTGGCCGTGCGGCGGGGGCCCGAGGCGTTGCGAGCAGCGCGCGCGTCCGTGCGCGGCGCAGCTGCGGGCGCAAAGGCGGGGCGCTCCGACCGGCAGCAAGGCTTGACCTTCTACGACAAGACCGTCGAGCAGGCTGCCATGAAGGAGCCTACCGAGTACACGATACGTGAGATGCTTGAGTTCGGCGGCGGCAACGGGGGCGAAGCGTGGTCGCCGTACAAAACGCTGCAGTTTGGTCGCTACGTGCACCGCGAGCTGCCCATCCGGCTGGCGAGGCGCCTCATGGACCTACACCAGCTGCCGTACGTCGTGGTCACGAACCCGCACATCATGAGTGTCTACAGCTACTACCTGAGCTCCTTCCGTACGCTCAACTCGTTCCCCGAGCTCAAGACGGTGCAGGACAGTGACAAGTTCACCAAGGTGATGCTCAGGCTCGTCGACGAGTCGGTGCCGCTGCTCGGCGTGATGGCGCGCGGCATCCGCGAGTGCATGCGCAAGCCCATCATCGGCGAGACTCTCCAGCTGCAGGGCTTCCTTCAAACCATTCTCCACACCAGGATTGCGAGGCGGTGCGGCGCGCGCGCGCTCATACGCCGCGCGAGCGGCCGCTGCGCTCGTGCCCGTGCTGACTCCACGCTATCCTTCTCCCCCCCCTCGTCCCGCCAGTGTCATTGCAGAGCAGTACGTCGCGCTGCAGCAGCCGCGCGATGGCTTCATTGGCGTCTTCGAGCGCGAGCTGAATGTGGGCAGAATGATTGAGAAGGCCTCGACTGACTGCGAGGCGATATGCGAGACCACCTACGGCCGGGCACCGGCGTTCGAGTTACGTGGCGACACGGACGCCACTCTGTGCTACATTCCCGCGCATCTCGAGTACTGCCTCTTCGAGGTCTTCAAGAACTCTTCGCGCGCGGTGTGTGAGAAGCACTCGAGTGCTGAGGAGCTGCCGCCCGTGCAAGTGCTCGTCTTCAAGCACGACGATGATGAGTCGGTGTCGGTGAAAGTGAGCGACCAGGGCGGGGGCATTGACGCGAAGAGCCTTCAGAAAGTCTTCGAGTACGGGTTCACGACTGTGCCGGATGACCTGGAGACCTTCAGCCAGGAGCACGACGCCAGCGGGACGGGCGGCGGGCTGGGCGCACTGGGAAGCGGAGGGGGCACAGGGCTTGGCGGGCTCGGGGCGCAGTCTCGCTCGCCAATGGCAGGCTTAGGTGCGTGGTGCTTGTGCTTTGACTGACGCGAGAGAGACAGCAAACCACGGCCAACAGCGTCAGGGTGCCCCTCACTCGCACGCCACCTCGCGTCTGCGCGCCGCCGATGCGTCCTCTGGTCCTGCGTCTCTGCGTGCGACGCCAGTCTGACCTGTTGCGGTGCGTGCCGCGCGCAGGCTTCGGTCTTCCCGTGAGCCGGCAATACGCCGAGTACTTTGGCGGCTCCGTGCACCTGTATTCGATCGACGGCTACGGCACCGACGTCATCATCACGTTGAAGGACGCGCAGCGCGCGTGTTCGATGGCGTTCTGAGGGTAATAACGGAGCACCTACTGTGCACTCCTCCAGCGACCCCGTGCTCCGCGACGGAGCCCGCGCGCCCGTGCGAGCGCGCGCTGCCCCTCGGGTTGCGCTCGGCCCACCCGCGAGCACCTGCGGCTGCTGGGTCAGGCGTCGCGGCGCTGTGTCGGGTTGGGGTGAACCCGTGGTCCATCCATTAGCGTTTGGTCCCATGCCGACGCATCGGACCATCAAAATGCATCTAGATGTGAGGGTTTACAAGAAAACCTCAAATGCGAAATCCAATCAAAATGCATTGGATGACGTTTCCATTGCCGTTTGATGTGCGGCAACCTCGACTTGGCTTTCCCATCCCTCTCCCGATCTCGGGGCGGATATCTGCCGCGGCGGCTGCCGCTGCCAGTGACCACACCTCGCGCAGCGCGCGCGGGCGTCGCGGGCAGCCTCAGGTGAGAGCGCGCGCCCCCCGGGGGCTTGGTGTGTGTGTGTGGGGGGGGGGGGATGAGTGGGAAAAGGCATGCGCCGAGGGGTAGGGGGGGCATGCGGATCTCCTCGGTGGCGCGGCGAGCGGCGAGCGGCTGCAGCGGTGCGCGACGCGCGATGCGCAGTGAACCTGGCCGCTCGGCGGAGAGAGAGAGAGAGAGAGAATGAGATCGCACGGGCGCGTGCAGACGTGCGCCGCCCGCGCCTTGCGGGTGGATGACAGGCTGACGCCCCTACTCTGCCTTCGCGCGCGCCCACCCCCTCGCCCACGCGCTCGCGGCGCCGCGCACCGCAGACATGGCCAACCAGATGTCGCCCATGCAGCAGCGCGAGCTGCAGGAGCAGCTCTCGCAGGAGCAGCAGAAGTACCAGGTGCAGGAGGTGATCAGCAAGATCACCGAGACTTGCTTTGTGCGTGATGCGACCCACGCGAGCACGCGCAGCCGCGCCGCGTGTGCGCCTGCGCCAGCGCGCTCGTGCACGAGTATGTGGTTTGCAGCGGGCCGTGTGTCTGACGTTGCCTGCGGGCGCTTCTTCGCGCTCTCTTCACACACCGACGCGCGCGATGCGCGATGCGTCATTCCCTGCGCACGCGTGCTGTGCCACGCGCGCGCGTGACTGCGCGATCGTTCGCCCCTCCCACGCACAACCTGCCCGTCTGCCTCCACAGGACAAGTGCATGGGCAACCCTGGCAACCGCCTCTCGAATAGCGAAGAGACGTGCCTGTCCAACTGCGCTAAGCGCTATCTCGATGTCACCCGCATGGCGGTGGAGAAGCTTTCAAACAGATAGGCTGCAACTGCCTCTCTTATGTGCGCCGGCGTGCGCACATGACCGCGCTTTCGAGAGCACACGCGCTCGCGCTCGCCGCCACACTCTCATGTGACAATTTTTTCCCCTACCCTGTCGGACGCCCACGCACGCTGCACGCATGCGCACAACGCGCTCGCGCACAGGGCACGCACAAGGGCGCATCTGAGTGACGCGCGCGCGCATACACAACGGGGGGCGTGGCGCTCGACTCGCTCGTGTGCTTGCTCGGGTGCATGTACATACGGGTGTTCAGAAATTTACAAAGTGTATAGCTGCATAGCTGTGCCGCAGTCGCGTACCCCATGCCGCCATGCGGCGGGGTCAGTGCATTTGCACGAAGAAATGTGTGGGTTTGTGTGAGCGCGCAGGACAGGGCGACCTCCTGCGCTGCCGCCGCCCCTCAGAAGCTGTCGCCTTCCGAGTCAGTATCGGAGCCCGAAGTGCCGCTGCTTGTGTCCGTCCCACTGCTGGTGTCGCTCAGAGCGCTGTCTGCTGGCAGCACTGTCGCACGCCTTCCGCCTGGCCGAGGGGCACCAGGTGCATGCACGGGCGGGCGCACGCACGTCGCGGCACCTACCACGGCCGCGATCGAACCACTGCGGTCGGAGAGGCCTCCGTCCGTATGCGTCGAGGCGCTCAGATCCGAACGGCGTGCGCCATCCTCGGCCGTGCACATGCTCGATGGAGTGCCGCTGGAGGCAAGCCTCGCGGCCTTGAGGCCACCCGCCAGCGAGTTCGCGCGCGCGAGCTGTCGCTTGCGCGCTCCTGCGAGTGCAGCGCGATCCTCTCCCGGGTGGCCATCTGTAGCGATCGCGAGATCGTCCTCCAATGGCGGCCCGACAGCATCGCCGCCACCGCGGCCCAAATCTCCACCGGCCTCCGCACTCCTGTCACGCCGAAGCAGGTGCGTCTGCCAGCCAGCGGCCGCGTCGTCTGCCCGTCCTGCGTCGTCCCTGTGCCCGATCCTGACATTCACACAGGCGGCGTGGCGATGCATGGTGAAGCCCTCGCCCTCGCCATCAAAGACGAGCACGTACTCCTCCGTCGTCCGTGCGCCGCCGGCCGGGTGCGCCATGGCACCCGCTCCTGCATCCCTGGCGTCCATGACATCACCGCGAAGCAGGGCGCTCGACCCGCGCCACGCGAGCTGCGCCTCGTCCCCGCGCACGCGCAGCTGGCCGCACCCCGACGCAGCCGCATCCTCGGGGAGCGCCGAGCTGACGTAGCGCACCGTCAATACCCCGCCCATCGGCGCCGCCAGCGCCTCCGCCCCCGTGCGCTCGCCCTCGCCCTCGCCGCCCCCCCCGCCGCCTCCCGCCACCGTGCCGCCGCCCCCCGCCCGGCCCGCGCGCTCTGCCGCCGACGCATCTCAACGCGCAGCGCGCAAAAAACCGGCGCGCGCAAAAAAAAAAAAAAAACGTTTGGAGACCGTCCTTCCACAACCGAGCGAGACCGAGAATTTAAAAAAAAAAAAAAAACTCAAAAACATGTGCATTCGCAAGGCCCTCAAAAAAAAAAAAGAGAGAGCCTCCGGGGAGTTGGGAGCGCCGGGAAATGATCACTCATCGATGGAGCGCCCGAACCTAAACCTTCGCCTCGCGCGTGCGCATGCTATGACAGATCAATTTCGATGGTATGAACCCTAAATAGACTGAACCCTATTGGTGCGCGGTTCGGGCCCTCGGAGCAACCTCGGACTGATTGGTTGTCACCGACGTGCGTTGCACAGCGGCGCCGTTCGGAGTGCGCGCGTTCCGCGCCGCAATTTGGGGTGTCGAAATGCATTGATGTGTTGAATCGACGGATGTCGAATTGTCGGGGCGCGGGCGAGGGGCCGTGAGCGCGCGCGCGCGCGCGCGGCCGCGCGCGGCAGCGCCACAANCGCAGGATCCACCGGGCACCGACGCCACCGCCAAAGACGGCGACAATCACGGCGCCGCGCGCAGGCAGGGGGCGGGCAGCGGCGCTCGCGCGCGGGCGGCGCCGGCCGGTGCGGCTCGCTCCGCGCGCAAAGGCCGGGAAAGGGAAGGGCGAGGCGGTGGGGGGCGGCAATGGGGACGGTGAAACCACAGGCGAGGGCGAGGCAGCCGCGGCTGGCGAAAATGAGCGCCCCGAAGCTGTCGCCAGTGGCGAGTCCAGCGCGCTTGAGGCGCCTGCTGAAGCCGCCGCCGCGCCAGCCGCGGCCGCCGCGGCGGAGGCGAAGCAGCAGGCCGCAGGGGAGGAAGGCGGTCCTGTGAATGGCGAGAAGTCCGGCGCGCTTGTGCCACCCGCCGCTGCCGAGGCTACCGCCGCACCAGTTGCGGCCGCCGCGGCGATGGCCAAGCCGCCTGCTGCAGGCGCGGACGGAGCTCCCGTGGCCGCAGCGCAACGGCGGCTGGCGCTGCTGTTCGCGCCGCTCTTGCGCTTCGTCCGCGCAATCCTTCCCATGCGGCTTCTGAGGCTCGCGGTCTTCGGCCGCGTCGCGCGGCTGCGCACCCTCCGCCAGGCGGCGGACGCAGCACCAGGCGACGCGGCGAGGCAGGCGGCGTACCTTGCCGCGCTCGCCAAGGGTGGGAAGCACGACGCGATCGTGAAGCGATTCGAGGCAACTCCGGAAGCGGCCATGAACGCCAGTGGCGTGGCGGAGTACCTGCGGGCGCTGGTGGTCACCAACCGCCTGAAGTCGTTCACTGACGCCTCGGGGGTGCTCGAGAAGACCGTCGCGAGCGGCGCGGTAGCGGGAAGCGGCGCAGGGGCGAAAGACAGCAAGATGGCGCGCGTGGACGCGGCGGCAGCGGCGCTGGCGGCCAGCGACAAGCGCACGCTGTCCCAGCTGCTGGAGGACCTTGGCGCACGCGCCGGCGGGAGCGCAGACAAGAGCGCTGACGCGGGCGCGACGCCGGCGCGGCCTCTGCATGTGGTGATGAGCGCAGCGGGGGGCGCCGCGCTCGGCGCGCGCCCGCGCGCGACGGGTCCCGTGGGGATGCTGCGCGACGTGTTCTCGACGCTGCTCTTCATGCTCGCGCTGGCGGTCGCGTGGCTGTTCGGCACGGCGGCGCTGAAGCGCTACGTGTCTGGCTCTCCCAGCGGCATGGGGCAGGGCGCAGGCGCCGGCCAGTCGGCGGCCAGCAGCTCGTACGCCCCGAAAGAGTACAACAAGGACGCTATCCCAGAAACTTCGCGCAAGACGTTCGACGACGTGCTGGGGTGTGAGGAGGCCAAGGAGGAGCTCGTCGAGGTGGTGCAGTACCTGAAGAACCCGGAGCGATTCTCGCGGCTCGGCGGCACCATGCCCAAGGGCGTGCTGCTTACGGGCCCGCCCGGGACCGGCAAGACGCTGCTGGCGCGCGCGGTGGCCGGCGAGGCGGGCGTGCCATTCTTCTACCGTGCGGGGTCCGAATTCGAGGAGATGTTCGTCGGCGTGGGCAGCCGCCGCGTGCGCCAGCTCTTCGCAGCAGCTAAAAAGAAGGCCCCGTGCATCATCTTCATCGACGAGATCGACGCCATCGGCGGCAACCGCAAGGCTTTCGAGAGCCACACCCGCAAGACACTCAACCAGCTGCTGGTGGAGATGGACGGCTTCGAGGCATCCGAGGGTGTCATTGTGATGAGCGCGACCAACATCCCCGAGTCGCTCGATCCGGCGCTCACGCGCCCCGGCCGCTTCGACCGCCACGTGGTGGTGCCCAACCCCGACATCAAGGGACGCCGCCAGATCCTCGAGCACTACCTCAAGGGCAAGCCCGTTGCGGCGGACGTCGAGGTGGAGCAGCTGGCGCGCGGCACGCCGGGCTTCTCGGGCGCGGACTTGTACAACTTGGTCAACATGGCGGCGATCAAAGCCGCCGTCGAGGACGCCAAGGAGGTCTCGCTGGGCATGCTCGAGTTCGCGAAGGACAAGATTCTCATGGGCGCCGAGCGCAAGTCGATGAGCCTCACGGAGGAGGGCCGCCGCCTTACGGCGTTCCACGAGGCCGGCCACGCGCTCGTGGCGCTGCGCACCGAGGGCGCGATGCCCATCCACAAGGCGACCATCATGCCGCGCGGCACCTCGCTGGGCATGACCATGCAGCTTCCGGAGCACAAGGACGAGACGTCGCAGTCCAAGCAGCAGATGTTGGCGGAGCTCGACATCTGCATGGGTGGGCGCATCGCCGAAGAGCTCGTCTTCGGCAAGGACGCCGTCACGAGCGGCGCGCGCGGCGACCTCGAGCAGGCCACGGCCATTGCCAAGCGCATGGTCACCGAGTACGGCATGAGCGACGCAGTCGGTCCGATGTACATAAACGCTGGGCGCAAGATGAGCGCCGACACCGAGCGCATGGTGGACAAGGAGGTGCGCCAGCTGCTGACCAACGCGTACGCGCGCGCGACGGCGCTCATCACGGAGCACCTCGGCGACCTGCACAAGCTCGCGGATGAGCTGCTCGAGAAGGAAACTCTCGATGCGCAGGAGATCCGTCGGGCGATCGGCCTGCCCGCCACGCCTGTGGCGCCCTCCAGCGGCGAGGGGTCGGAGCCCACGGCTCCTACCAAGGACATCGTTCCCGAGGACGATGGTGCCTCCGGCACCGCGGACGCCGAGCAGGAGGGGTCAGTCGAGGCCGCGGTCGTGTGACGGGCCGCCCCTGCCCGCCCGCTCGCGCCCCGCGTAAAAACCACCTAATTATTGGCTCCGCCTTCACCTGGCCACCCGGGCAGCGCTCTCGCCCGCGCGCCCCGCTCGGAGCGCCGCGCCTTGGCAGGAGGAGGAGCCGAAGGGGGCGGGGAGTGGAAAGGGCAACCACCACGTGCCACCCGCCGCCGCGCCCCTCCCCCGACTCACACGCACCACCCGCGCCCCCGCCCCCGCCGCCGTCGCGCCTGCTTCTCGCTCTCGCGCGCGCCGGCGTGCCTGCCGCGGTCGCTGTGTCGTTGTTGGAGTGGGGCCGCCCGCGTTTCGGGCCGGGGAGCTGGATCGCCCCCCGGCGACTGCGGCGCGCGCACCTTCTCGCGCGCGCGCGCCGCGCGCCGTTCTTGGGTCGTTCGCGGGGCT
>RQSC01000029.1:417016-430992 GCA_013416795.1 Prasinococcaceae sp. CCMP 1430
GCGGCGAGGGGCGCGCACGGCGCGGGCGCCGGCGCGGGCGCTGCGGCTGGGCCCGCTGTCCCCACCGCGCTGGCACCCTGCGCGTCGGCCGAGGAGAGGGCGAATCGGGTGCGGCACCTCCTAGGCACGGAGGCGCCAAAGCGCTGGCTCAAGACAAACGAGGTGTTTGAGGTCCTCGTGCACTGGTCTGAGGCGGCCTGGCCGCTCTCAGCCAAGATGCCCGCAGCGCCTCAGTCGGGCGCCGTGCATATCTACGACAGGCGTGCCACGCGCGGCTTCCGCAAGGACGGCCACTGCTGGCGCAAGAAGAAGGATGGCAGGACGGTGAAGGAGACGCACGAGAAGCTCAAGGTCGGCGCGGTGGAGAAGCTGAACTGCTACTACGCGCACTCAGAGCACATGCTTTTCCAGAGGAGGTGCTACTGGCTGCTTGCGAAAGAGGACTTGCCCGAGTCGGACGCGGCAGGCGCCCCTTTGCCGCAGCAGGGACCTGAGTCGCTGGTGCTGGTGCACTACCTCATGGTGACGGAGGACGCGCTGGGCCCGAAACACAAGAAACGGGAGGGGGCTCTCGGCAGCGCAGGCATGGGCGCGCCAAAGACGGAGGCTCAGGCGAAATCGAAACTCTCGAAAAAGAAGGCACAGACTGAAGCGCCCCCCTTCGGAGCTGCGCGGCACGCCTCGAAACCGCTCCCAGATCTCCCACCTCATCCGGGCAGACGCGCCATGGAAGGCCGTGTGGTGGGGCGTGGCGGATCGGTGGCCCAAGCAGACGGCCGCGCGCCATCGTCCATGGCCCAACAGATTGGAAATGCGACCATCTACCCTGCTCACCAGCAGTATCAGTACCCGCAGAACCTCATGCACCACCTTCAACAACAGGCGAACGGCCACGGGGAGATGGACGAGGCCCAGCAGCGGGTTTTCCAGTACCAGCAGCAGCAGCAGGCGTACGTCTTGCAACAGCAGCAGTATCTACAGCAGCAGCAACACCTGCTCCAACAGCATCATGGGCACATGCAAGTGCAACTCCAGCAGCAGCAGCTACAGAGGCGAGAGCAGCAGCTGGAGGATAGGCAGCAAGAGCGGCGGCAGCATTCATCGCACTTGCAGCTCCAGCAGGAGGAGCTCGAGGGGGGTCAAGGTGGGCGAGTCGCCCCGGGACAGGTGCAGTCGCTACATGCCCAAGAGGGGTACCAGCCTCTGCCAACCCACTTCGAGGGCGGGGACGCGGAGCAGGCTGCGCACCAGGCAGAGGGCATACATGGCGCCACTCAGATGAGCGGGCCGCCCTACATGTGGAGTGCGGACATTGTGGACACTGTGCAGGACGCCATGATGAACACCGAGAGTTTCGACGACGTGGACTTTTTGCTCAACTCGATCATGGATGCTCCCGCCTCGCCTGCAGGGGGGGTGAGTGTGGCTCCAGCTGTGAATGATCACGTTGTCGAGCTTGACATGGCGGCGGCAGAGGCTGCCGCGGCAAACGCCTTCGAGAACCACGCGGCAGAGCAGCCTCTCGATGCAGCGCCGCTGGTCGCCGAAGCTGCTGCGGCCGCTGCAACCGCACGCGTGATGGCAGCGCAAGCGGAGATTGTTGACACTCCTCTCGAGTACACGGAGCAGTACGCGAAAGGGTATGCGGAACAGTACGCGGCCGAGCAGTACGCCGAGCAGTTCGCGGAGCCCTTTGCACCGCCGTCGGCAAGTGACGGCGGCGCGCAGCCAAGTTCAGCTCCTGAGGCAGATCGCGAGGGCGATAGCGAGTCAGAGAGCGCGGCGACAGACACCAACAAACTGCCCCTTCCTCTGCCACCACCAAGCCAGCGCGTGTACCACGGGGGGCGCTCGGGCAGCAGGCGCCTCGGGATGATGCACATGCGGGAGAGAGAGGTGTGGCAGCAGTCGAAGCTCGTCATAGACCTTCTGGCGGCCATGCAAGCGGCGATCAGCGAGGAGCCCGACTGGCGCACGGCCGCCAAGGAGGCGAAGGCCGTGATCGGCGAGCTCACGGCCTCGCGACCCAAGGCCACGGCTGGATCAGATAGCGCGGGCAGCTTCTCCAGTGACTCTGCGAGGGCGGGTGCATCCATCGCCGCTCTGCAGAAAATTAGTGCGATCGATGATGAGTTGCAGGAAACTATGGAGCGCCTGCTGTCCCTGAGTGCCGCTTCAGATTCTGCGGGACACTCGGCCGAGGTACAGAATTTGCGAGAAGTCTGCGACCGGCTGAAAGCAGCAAAGGGGGCGGCCAGGGCCGAGCTCGCATCTCTATCGCACTCTTCACCGTCTCCCCCCAGCGCCGGCAAGGGGGAGACTTCGGGCAACCGGACGGACTCAGCGGAGCACACGACCGGTTCTGAGGACGAGCCCCGATGGATGGAATCCGCAAGCGCCACCTCGGCTCTGCTGCCAGCCACAGCATGCCGGGCTCTTCAGCTCAAGCTGATCGACGTGATTCTTGACGCGGGCTTCGAGCAGTCGCCGCGCACGGGCAAGCTGCGGGATCGGCTCGATCTCTTGAGCGAGAGCGTTCTATCTGAGGTCATTCACGGCATTCTTCGGCGCTGGCAAGCGCTTGTCAGCGAAGCTGACCCTAAGGGGAAGGGGCCAGCGGGCGAGCGCGACGGCGAGGCAGAGGGCGACGCGCCTGGCGATAAGCAAGGGGACGGTGAAGCGGGGGTCCAGGGTACCTCCGAAGTCGCTCAGCGCCTGTTTAGCTTTCGAGGCAAGGATGGTGCGGGTGCTTTGCACCTCGCCTCCGCGCTGGGAGACGACGCTGCAATCGCTGCCATGCTGCGAGCGGGCGCGAAAGTAGACGGCGTCGACTCGCGCGGATGCGCTCCTCTGCACTGGGCGGCAGCGTACGGTCGCGAGGAGGCGCTTGCACTCCTGCTGGCCGCAGGTGCTGACCCTGGCCAACCGGCCGGCGAGGAGGTTGGCACCACCCCTGCGGACCTCGCTGCGGCCCAAGGGCATGGTGGCATTGCCGCATACCTCGCCGAGGCGGCGCTGAACCAGTCGCTTGGCGCGCTCCATCTCAGCAAGGCGGACATTTCGAAGACAGCGCAGCGAAGCGCCGGAGCGGGCGTGGGCAGGAGCAAGTCACGGGCAAAGTCTGCCTCGGTACCGACGGCAGATCACGGCGGCAAGTCGGATGGAAACGAGCAGTACTACCAGGCAAGCCGCAGGCGCTCCCTGCACCACAGGAGAGTCAACAGCCGCGGCTTGCAGGGCGCCATGGCGGAGAGCGGGGCGGTCGGGACGGATGGGCACCCGGACGGCCATGCGGGCGGGGGCGGGGATGCAAGTGGAGGCCAGGCGGAAGCCGACGCCGAGGCTGCACCTGCGACGCGCAAGCGTGGTCGCGGTCGCGCCACAGACGAGAGCGGGACGGACAACAACGGTGGCCTCAGCCGCGGCATGCGCGCGGCGGCGGCTGTCGCGGGCATGCGTGCCGCGACAGCGACCCGTGGCACGGTCTCGCGCCCAGAGGACAGAGAAGATATCGAATCGGAGGTCGAGGCGTTGAACGCCGCTGCCGCCGCGGAGAGGGCCGCGCAGACCATACAGAGTGCCTTCCGCACGTTCCGCATGCACCGGCAGCGCCGCAAGCGCCGCCCGCGCTACAGCGGCAACCATGGTGGAGCGGGGCAAGGCCCTGCTGACAAGAGCGCCTGGTCCGACGGAGACGAGGGCGATATTAAGGATGCTCCGCAGGCAGCGCGAACCATCCAGCAGGCGTACCGCTTGCACAGGCAACGCCGGCAGCGGCGCGTTCGGCGCGCCCACTCGGCGGTCGCCAGTGGTGACGCGCTGGGTTCCAGCGCGAAAGTGGACGGCGACATCGGTGGCTCCGCGAACGACCCGCCTGCCGTACCTGCCGCACCGGCTGATGCACAGGTCGCACCGTCGTCGTTCGGCGGCGCATCGCTGGGCGCTGATGGCGTCAATCCTAGGCTGGCTGCTGTTGGAGGGGGCGCCGCTGCCGCGATGGCCGCCCGTGCAGCCTCGGCAGGGGGCGACATGGCGCAGGCGGCCGCTGCGGCGGCCGTCGCCGCAAGCGCTCACAACTCGGGCGCGCGGCTGGCCATGCTCGACCGCGCGGTGACCCGAGTGCAGGCCATCGTGCGCAGCCGGCAGGCGCGCACGCAGTACCTACGCCTGCGCGGGGCCGTGGTGCAGCTCCAGGGCGCGCTGCGGCAGAGGGCGCTTCAGAAGCGACGCAAGGTCGTGCAGGGCGACAGCGACAGCGAGGAGCGAGACAGCGGCGTCGCCGACAGCGCGAGGCAATAGGCGCTACAGTACGTACGCACACACATCGATAATACTCTGACACGCGGCGCTCTCTCTAGTCGTTCCCGTCTTTTGGGCGCGCCTTCAGTTTTTTTTTTTGTTTCCGAGGATTTTGCTCGCAGCGTAGCGAAGCCTTCGGCCGGTGGGTGTCACAGGGGGCGCTGGGCGCAGCTGCGCCCGCCGCCCCCCCGCCACCGCCAACCCCACCCCACCCCACCCCACCCCACCCCACCGGCCGCCTCGCCCGCTGCCACGCGGCNGGCCGGGCGTGGCGTGGCGACTCGCTGGCGGCGCGCCCGGCCCCGCCACCCCCTCCTCCTCCTCCCCCTCCTCCCCCGCCTGACCTCCTGCACAAAGTCTCCAACGACTGGCGCAAGCTTATCGCGCGATCGCAGGACGAGCTGCGCCACCTTCTGCGCACGCACGTGCCGGCAGGCGCGCCGATCGCGGTGACGTTCTCGAGCTGGGCGTACCGCCCCTTCCTGTTCAACTGGATCCTGCTGGGACGCGATGCGCTGCAGTACCCGGTTGTGGTCGCATTCGACGACCCGACTGCGGAGGCTGCGGCCAGGCGCGGCGTGATCACGCTCGCGCTGGACGCGGGCCTGGAGATGTCCGACTTCCGTGGGAAGCCAATGGTCTTCCACCAGATGGCCGCCGCCAAGTCGGGGCTCGTCGAGCTGATTGTGGAGCTGGACTACCCCTTGCTGCTCTCTGATACCGATGTCGTCTGGGCCAAGAAGCCCTATGAGCACTTCGAGCTGTATCCGGAGGCCGACGTTCTCATCTCGAACGACTGCGTGTCACCCAGGGCCGATGAGCAGGCGGCGGCAGCCACGCCAAAGCTCATCGAACTCATGGGCGTGGACGGCGGCAAGAGCAAGCCCCACCACATCTACGAGCAGGCACGCAAAATCGCCGGGGCTCAACCGCGCTGTGGTCATTTCCATGGGACACGCAACGAGTTCGGTGTTAATACGGGTATCATCTTCTTCAAGCCCACACCCGCGACCAAGGCATTTATCCGCACGTGGCACGGCCAGCTGCAGACGGAGGTGGACGCCTACAAGAAAGACGGCACTAAGGTGCCGTACGCGGGCGATCAGAAGGTCTTCAACGAGCATGCTATGAAGGGCGTCTACCCTGTGCGCTGCTTGCCCAACACAACCACCGGCCGCACTCTGTGGGCGTGGGAGGGCAAGCTCAAGCTGGCGCCACTGCCCGTTCGCGGGTTTACCAATGGCCCCGTGTTCTTCGTCAACCGCCTGCAGCAGAGCACACACGATGTGCCCTACGCCGCGCATGCGACCTTCCAGTTCCAGGGAGCAGCAGGCAAGCGCATGCGCTTCCGTGAGCAGAATCTGTGGGCGCTGGACCTCGAGGACTCCCAATACTACGCGGATGGCTTCTTCGTCACGTGGGCGCCGCAAGTGCCAGAGGACCTGCTGCTCGAGCCCCGCGGTGAGCAGATCGACTGCAAGCGCGATGCAAAGGACGGCTTCCAGGAGTGCGACTTGGCGCACGTGGAGGTGGTGGCGCACCACCTCAGGCAAATCCGCGGCGGCATGGCCATCGCGCAGGCGCTCAACCGCACGTCGGTGCTTCCGCACGCTCTTTGCTATTGCGATATGTACTGGAATGTCATCACGCCCGCGGGCTGCCGCATGGACGGCTCGGACCTCATACAGCCCTTCGAGTGCCCCTACGACAATATCCTGCGCGTGGAGCACTGGGAGCACAACGAAGAGCGCCTGGGCAAGGCGCAGCTGTATCTGCCGCGCCCGCCGGCCTTCCTCAAGTCGCCGCATCTCTCGCCCGCCGTGCGCAACAGCCAGCTCACGGTGCGCGTAGTGCCTCACGAGGAGTGGGCGAAGACCTACCCGCGCCAGCGTGTGTGCTTCAAGGCGTGCGCGGGCGACAGTGACCCGCTGTCACTGTGCATGAGAGACTGCGCGGGTGGTGTCACCATTCCTGAGGGCGCTACAGGTGCACAGCTCAGGCAGATGCTCGACGGCGCGCGCAGCGCACGCGTGTTGCGTGTGATCGGCGCCGGAAGCGCGCTCGCGACGCCTGGCAAGGACGCCAGCGCCCCCAAGGATTTCAACGATGCGATGGCTGAGGTGCTGCCTGCGACGTGGTGCTGCAACAAGGCGGGCACACGAAAGCACAAGCTACCCGAGCCGCTGACAGGAAGGCGCGAGGACGCCAACGTGGCGATCGAGGCTGCCCTCAGGGCTCCACTCGACGAGAGCATCCTCGGCTCGGGAGCCAACGCGGGTGCGGCTACCACGGGTGCTGCCGTACAGCCCGAGGCGGGATCGGCGCTCCCTGTGGCTGCTCTCGGAGGCGATGTGCCACTGGCGGACTACGCTCGCACCGTCGAGCACGACGCTCCGTTGCCGGGCGTGCCGACGCCAGCGCAAACACTTCGGCCCGAATCCTTCTCGGTGCCCCTGGTCGAAGTCGTGCGTCGTGCGCACAGTGAGTACAGCCATCCGGCGACATTTGTGGCGTTCGGGACCATTTCCGCCAAGGCGCAAGTGCTTAACTGGGTGGACAACATGTTGCGGCGGAACCTGCTGTCGCATGTGGTCGTCGCGATGGACGACCAGCTCCATGCAGCTCTGCTGGCCGCCGGGGTGTCGACGTACCACCTCGACTGCGGTCTGGGCAACGGTGACGTCCGCGGCTCCGAGGAGGGCTTCCGGCAGCTGGGCATGTGCAAGGTCGCGTTCCTGTACGGCATGCTCGCGCGAGGCGTGCACGTTGTGCTGAGCGACAACGATGCGCTCTGGCTGCGCGACCCCGTGCCGTACCTGCTCGACCCGAAGTGGACGAGCGCGCATATATTCATCTCCACCGACTGCCTTGGCGCCATTGCAGACGCGGCGATGACAGGGCCCGCTCCATCCGAGAAGGATCGCGGTGTTTCTACGGACGGCGGCTCGGAGGTCTCCATGCGCCTCAAGTACGGCGCTGAGGGGGACCTGTCAAAGCTTCCTTGGTACGCCCACCCACGCCTGGGCGGCCACGCATGGGAGCGGAACGGCAACATCGTGGAGTCGGCGTTCAACACCGGCATGCTCTTCTTCCGCGCGAGCGCCGAGACGCTGCAGTTCGCGCGCGAGTGGGTCGGCGCGATGGACGACGCAATGCAGGCGTTCCGCGCGGGGAAGCAGATGCACGTCCGCGACGACCAGCAGGCTTTCAACAACCTGATCCGCGACCACTTCCTCCCGCCCAAGGTCGTCGTGCCGCAAACCACTGCGCGAATATTCCGCGCACATGCCGGCAAGCTCGCCCTTCTTATCATGCCGCTTTCGGTGGTGGCAAACGGGCACACGTACTTCGCGCAGCGCTCCTCGCAGGTGGCGGGGCTCGTGCCTTACGGCGTCCACAACACGTACAACTTCCACGGCAGCGACGGAAAGGAGACGCGCTTCAGAGAGGCCGGGCTGTGGGCCGACGAGCGAGCGGCGCGCGGCGCGGCGCTCGCGCAAGTCGCCAGCGGCGCCAGTGCACGCGAGAAGTTCCTCACATGGGCGCCGGGTGTGCCTATTGATGTGCTGGCGCCCGCCGGCAAACAGACCGCGCCCGCGATGGCGCACATGCGCGCTGTCGCCTACCAGCTGCTCAGTATGCGCAACGCCGCGGCGTACGCAAATGTACTGAACCGCACGCTCGTCGTCCCGCCCATGATGTGCTATTGCGATCGCTACTACAATGTCATCGCCGGCGGGGACAGCCCCGAGAAGGCGTCTTGCCGCGCGCCGGGCTCGGACCTTGTGCTGCCATTCGTGTGCCCCATGGACTACCTCATCGACCCGGGATCGCTCGACAAGGCCGGGCTGCGCTGGCGCTCGCACGCCTTCCTCGGCGGCGGCCACACCGGCGGCGATGCTGAGCCTGGCGCGGCCGCGCTGCAGCGCTCGACGCCACGTAGGCTACCGCAGCGTGAGGTGAGCGTCGCTTTGAATGTCGCCGCAGCTTCCAAGGCCGTCGACGACACGCTGGCGCTTTGGGGGATCACTGCGGAGATTCGCGAGCTGCTCGCGGCGAGCGGCGCATTCGCAGAGGGGCCGCTTCTCGCCAGCACTGGCGGCGGCGATGGCGGCGGCGGCTTGGTGGGGATGGTGGCGGACGTGCGGATGTCGGAGACGCAGGCACAGGCGGTGGCAAGCGTGGGTGGGGCGGCGGCTGCCGGCCTGTCCGCTTCTGGAGAAGGCGCCGCGGGCAAGGGCGCCGTCCTCACGGCGCTTCAGACAGCCGCGGACGCAGACGTGCTTGTGCTGAGCTCGGCCGCGACAGCCGCGTGCGGCGATGACGCAAAGGCTCTGGGCGCGGCCAACGGCGCCGTGCAGGGCATATTCACCTCCATGTGGTGCTGCACGCCCAAGGGCACCATCCCGCACAACAAGCTGCCCGCGATGGACAGCGCGTGCTGAAAGGAGCGACGGGCACGCCGCGCGGCGCCAATCGTACGATACGAATCCCAATAAATGTTTCTCGTTTATTACTCTGGCAGCAGCCATCACCCAGCGAAGGGGCTCTGGCAAAGGGGGCAGGTGCTCTTGCCTGATGAATGGACCCACTTGTACAAGCAGCTCGAGTGGAACTTGTGCTTGCAGGTCCTGCACTCCATCTTCGGAAGCGCGTTGTTGGTCGCGTGGAGCACGCTGTAGCAGATTGGGCACTCTTCAACTCCGTCGAACTCGGCGTCGAGGTTCTTCTTCCACATGCGCACCGCCTCCACTACCGCGCCGTCGTGGTTTCGCAAATAGGCCGCGATGCTGAGCAGCCACTTGCGCAGACGCGCCTTCTCGATGCCCACGTTGCGCTCGCAGCGCGCCTCGAGTGGCAGCAGCGGGTACGAGGCAGGTAGCGCGATGGTCATGTCGAGGGTCGCCTCGTCTTGCATGTAGGAGGCCGTCACGAGCCTGGAGGCCCGATTCGCCTTGATGCTCAGTTCCCCGCCGAGGCCCTCCGAGGCCCCCGCTGACGCCGACGCGGACACCGTCTCGAGCTCGGCCTCGATGAGCGCGGGGCTCACGTAGCCGCTCGTGAAGGCCTCGACGGACGTGCGCAACCCGCGCTCGCGCAGGTCTCCAAACCACTGCCGCGCGGCCGCGGGGAGCACGCGCAGCAACAGCGCGTACAACGCGGCGCTGAGCCGCGCCAAAGCGGCGTCGCGAGCGAGTGCAGCCGACGCGTCGCCATCGCCACCGGTGGATCCGCAGGCAGGGTCCCGCACATCTCGAGCCTCCACCCTGGCGGCCGTCGTCACACTCTGCATCGCCTGGTCGGTTTCAGGCGGCAACACCCTGTGTGCAACGAGCGCTGGACCCCACGCGAGCGCAGCATTGACGGCCGCGAGTACGCGCCCGTCACGTGCGGCGTGCGCCGTTAGGGGTAGCTTGTCGGCGCCGACTTCGCCGGTGCTCCCAGCAGAAGCAGTCCTCGAGTTTGCCGCCACCGCTGCCGCCGCTTCGATGCCCGCTATTCCTTTGGGCGCCGCGAGCGCCGCGGGCAGATGCTGGAAGATCACGGTGAGCAGCGTTGGTGCGAGCTCTGCGTTGCGCACGTACGTGACGAGCGCCAGGCGCTCAGGACTCTCAGGCAGACACAGCGCTGCTCGCTGCAGCAACAGCGCCCACGCCAGAAGGTACCCAGGTCGCAGTGGCGACGATGCGCCAGCGGCGAGTAGCCTGTTGCTATCGGCCTCGAGCGCGGCCGCCAGCCGCGGCTGCAAACGCGCAACGGTTGCCGGCTCAGAACCGCTGCCTTCCACGCCAAGCGTGGACGCATCCAGCTGGTCCTCGTCTTCATCCTCGTCAGAGTCCTCATCCTCGGGCACACGCACGGCTGTGGCCTGCATGGGATCCTTGCAAAGCAACGAGTACGCCGCGCGCTGCAATTGCACATGGGGCCGCGGCGAGAGCATGAGCATGAGCATCGCTGGCGCCATCTCAACGCCCTCGTCGGCAGAGGCCACCAGCTCGGCGATCTCACATGCGTCCTCCACGGCATCGTTCGGTGCATCGGCAGCAACCTCAGCCACAGCTTGCCACAGTGCTGCATCACCCGCGCGATGGCGAGCAGAGCAGACAATTTGTGCCGCTGCGGTGCCGCCGCCCTCGCCCTCCTCGGCAGCAGCCTCCGCCGAGCCCGCGCCAACCACCAAGCGCAGCAACGCCGCCCATACCTCCTCAGTGATCGCGTCGGCGCCCGCGTGCTTATACACTGCTGCAGCTGTGCGTGCCGCGGCCACCGCGCACGCGTCGAATGGTTCGCGCCAACCCACCGAAGTGGCATCCATGCGGGCGCCCGCCGCCTCTTCCTCAACGGCGACGCCGGCAGGCTTGAGCCAGGCTTCGCACTGTCTCATTGCCTCTGACTGCTCCGACTCACCCAGGCGGTGCCACGCGTGTGTGCATGCGATATGCCACGCTTGCGCGACCGCCGCCTCGCCACTACTGCCGCTGCTGCGATCCCCACTGTAGTCATCGCTACTGCTGTCCTCGCCACCCGCGTCCTCTGCGGACGCGGCAGCAGCGTCGGCGGCGCGCGCCTTGCGCATTGCGGCGGCCAGCTCCGCCAAGGCATCGCGTTCGATGTCGCCTACCCGCCCATCTGCACGCTCGTCGGGGACGGGCGCACATGCGAGGCGCAAGGCCGCTGCGCTGTGCTCCGCGGCCAGCCCGTGCCTTCGGACAGCTTCCACTGCCGCCCCACACCAGCGCGCGGTGAGCTCCTCCAGTCCACCAAAGTCAACCTCGTCGTCGCTATCACCGCGCACATCGCTCGCACGCGACACTGGCCTGCGAATGACGCCGGCGAGCGGCACCACGAGCGTGCCCACGGTCTCAGCACCGAGAACTTCTTCGTGGTCAAGCACGTGCTCGAGCACGCTAATCGCAGCGTCTGCATCCCACCCGGGCGCCTGCGCAGCGGCGTGAAGCAACGCTCGCAACCCACATGTCACATCATCGGGCCGCGCATGGGTGCTGGTCTGCAATATGAGGCGCGACGAGAGGCGGGCGACGAGATTGGGCGTTGCATCCTCACCCACACGCACATCGACCAGCACTGTCTCCATGCAGGCCTCGTTCCCACTCACGAGCAATTGGGCGGCGAGCCAGAGGCCGTTGCCATGCTCGCACCACAACAGCGTGTCGGCGCCGAGCAGTCCAACCAGATGGCGAGCGCACACGAGCGCGGCTTCGCCCATGCTGCCCGCGCCTTCGCCCAACACGGCCGCCGCCAGCAGGCGCCTCGATGGAGCATCAGTGCAGGCGATAGTCGCGGCTATCCACGCGCGGTCTGCTATGTCGATGGGCGATAGCACCCGGTCATCACCAGCATCGCCGCGAGCTGCAAGCAGCGCACCGTGCAGCTCAGCGCCCACGCGCTGAATGGCACTCGCCTGAGCACCAGCGGGCGCAGGCGCCGTCGCATTGCCCTCGCGCACACCCAGCGACTCGAGCAGGTCGGCATCCCCCCAGCACGCGCGTGTGAATGCGCATATGAGACCCTCGTACGCCTCGACTAGCTCGTCGCTTGAGACGCGGCCAGCAGCACCGCGCGCGAGCACCCGCGCTGCGCACTTGGCCGCCCGGTGTGCTAGCTCCTCTGACCCCGGGTCACCCGACTCATGGTCGTGCACGCTGCTGAGTGCCACGAGCGACGCCGCGTACGCGCCATCGGACAGGAATCCTGGCTCCGTCGCCGCGATCGCAACAAAGTCGAGGTCACCCGATGCGCCTGCGCGCTCCGCGCTCGCCTCGCGCTCGGCCGCAGGAAGCATCGCCCACGCCTTAACCAGAGCGGAGACAAGCCCGCCCTCCGTCGCACCTGCATCTCCCGACTCCTCCAGCCAATGCTGCCTGCGCGCCGCGAGCGCGGCCACGAGCGGCCGGCCGAGGTGCTCGGCAGCCCACGTTCCCACAGCGCCGCGCGAGCCGGGCCCGGCGCCGCCCTCACCCGTGCCATCAGCTCCGACGTCGGAGATGGCCTGCACGAGTGTCGCCAGCGCCTCCGCGGGGACGGTGGCGATGCCTGCCACCACAGCCTGCGCGGCAGCGGCGAGCGCCGCAGCCGCGCGCGAGGCGCGCGAAGCAGCGAGCGAGCAGAGCGCATGCGCGATGGCCTGCGCGGCCGGACGGGCGCCCCCGGGGGCACGTGAGCCCTCGCCCTCGCCAAGCAGTGCCATGCAGCCGCTCGTGAAGCGGTCGATGAGCACGTCCTGCGTGAGCGTATCCGCCTCCGCAGCGCTCGACGCGAATTTCGTCTCCGCGTGTGCCGCACAGTACGCCGCGACCTCGCCGGCACCCTTGAGCAGAGCGAGGCGCTGCTTGGCCCCGCGCGCTTGAAGCGCGGCATCCATTGCAACCTCGACGAGCGCATCCGCAAGACCGACGTTGGCAGCCACCTCGGGTGGAGTGAGCGCGAGCAGCGGCAGCAGGCACGGCGCGATTGCGGCGCACGCCAGGCCGGTGGCGTCGCCCGCGGCCGAGAGCACACTCCGTCTCAGCCGGGGCAGGACGGCCTTGCGCGCGTCCAGCGCGCCCCACGCCGCCGGAAAGCGCTTAATGTACATCAGGAGCATCGCCCAGAGCTCGCTCTGCGCGGTGGGTTCAGTGTCGCCGAGCGCGCCGAAGATCGCCTTCGCGGACCGCTCCGGCCGAACGAGGTCGACGAGGGCGTCCACGCCCGAGCCTCCGGCCTCGGCCTCGTTCGCGTCTCCCACGACGCCGCAGAGCTTGAGCACCAGCGCGTACGCCGCGCGGCGCACGGAGGCTTGCTTCGAGGCAAGCATCGCTGCCAGCGTGGTTCTTTCCGCCTTGCCCCCGACGAGCGCGTCGGCCACGCGCACGAGGGCGTCCCCCGCCGCCGTGCGAACCTTGTCGCCGAGGCCGGCATCTTCCACGCGCGCCGCGGCCGCGGCAGCCGCGAGGTCGCCGAGAGCGGCCAGCGCGGCGGCATGTGCCCGCGCAAGCCGGTCGGCCGCCTCCTCGGGTGAGGCAGATCGCATGTCGCTCAGCGTGGCGGCGGTGTGCGCGAGGTACGCTGCCATCGCGTCGACCACCGCCGCGCGGTGCGCAACCGCACCCGCGAGCCGCCTCTTCTCGTCGCTGAGCGCCGTGCGCCACGCCGCGTCCGCCGCAGCAGCGCACTCCGCGAAGGGGTCGAAGCGCGCCAGCCACCACGCGCCCACGAGCGGGCGCATGTGGGGCGCGAGGCCCCTCCCCGCGCCGCGGACGAGCACGCCGAGCGCACGGGCCGCCGCTGCCCGCACCTTCTTGCTCGCGTCGAGCGCGAGGCGGTTGTACGCGTAGGTCCACGCGGGCAGCAGCGCGGCAGCATCGACGGTGGCGGTCCCCTCACCACCTTCCGCGCGCGCCACAAGCGCTGCGAGTGCCTTGAGCTTCGTCGTCTCATCGCGCTTAGTGAGGCGGCGCAGTGCGGCAGCGCACTCCGGATCCACCTCGCCGCCGACGAGCCGCGCGTCCAGGCCCCCCGCGCCGCCAGTGTCGCTGCCCGCGTCACCCCCGGCTCCTCCAGGGGCTTCCGACGCCGCTCCCACTCGCTGCGACCCGACGAAGCCGCCGAAGCCCACCGAGGCCACTGCGCTGCCGCCCGCGCCGCCCGCGGCGGCCGCCGCAGCGCTCGCCCCCTGC
>RQSC01000029.1:431065-444504 GCA_013416795.1 Prasinococcaceae sp. CCMP 1430
TCGGCCTCGTGCTTGCCCGCGTCCGGCGGGCTGCGCGGCCGCCGCGCTCGAGTGGGCGTTCGCGAGCGCGGCGCCGGTCGTCGCTGACGGCTGGCGGCGGCCGCTGCGCGGCGATGATTGCCACGCCCTTGCCGAGGGCGAGGGCGTCGAGGAGCTCCTGCGTCGCTACGACGCGCTAAGCCGCGGCAGTGGCGCCCGCGGAGGGCGCGATGTTCCAAATGGCGCCGCGTCAGCACCCTCCGCTCCGCCCCCCTCCACTGCCCCTCGCGAGGAGGGCTACCGGCGGCGCATGTGGCAGCTCGCCGCAGGCCGCCTGCTCGGGTCAGGCGTGCTATTCGCATACTATGCGGCCTCACAGCTCGCGCAGCCGCTGCTGATCCGAGGGCTGGTCGAGTCGGTGCGTGACCGCACCGATGCGGGCGCCGCCTACGCTGCAGCCGTTGCGCTCGCCGCCGTCACCGGCAGCGTCGCCAAGGAGAATGCCCTCGCCGCGAACCATGCTGTGGGCGGCAGGCTGCGCGCCGTCTCCACCGCGCTCGTGTTTCGCAAGTGGCTGAGGCTCTCACAGGTCGACGCCGCTCGCGTCCCGCACGATGTGAGCAACCTCATGTCGAGCGACGCGCAGAAGTGGCTCGACCTCATGCCCCTCGTGCACCTCCTCTGGGCGGCGCCCGCGCAGATCATCGCCGGCGCGGGGATGCTCGTGCACCTCATGGGCTGGGAGGCGTTGGCGGGCGTGGGCGTGCTGCTGGTCGCCGTGCCGCTCAACGCAATCCTCACCCGTCGGCTCATCAGCGCCAGGCGGGCGCACCTACCGGCCACCGACGCGCGCGTGCGCCTGACGACAGAGTCTGTTCACGGTATGCGCGTGCTCAAGCTAAATGGCCTCGATGAGGCCTTCGAGAACAAGGTGCGCGCGGCACGCGCGAGAGAGATGCCCTTCGTCAACACCGAAGCCGCCGTTTTCGCGCAGCAAATCACAGCCACAATCGTCCTACCGCCAGTGGCCACGCTCGTTGCTTTCGCCGCGTACCTGTTAGCGGACTCGGAGCGCCAGCTGCTGGCCGACACGGCCTGGCCGGTGCTCAGCGTCTTCTCAGTCGTGCGCTTCCCCATCATGTATCTCAGCGACGTGCTGGGCCAGGCCACGCAGACGTGGGTGTCGTCTGGCAGGCTCGAAGCGTTTTTGTCGACACCAGACTCGGTTTCCAGCCCACTCCTCCTCATGGAAGATGGTGGCGGGGAAGGAGGTGGGGCGAGCGGGGAAGGCGGGGGCTCTGCGCGCGCGCTCCCGCCGGCGCGAGCGACGCCTGTGGCGCCAACACCCGCCCGCGCCACTGCGCGCGCGCGCGCGCGCTGCTGCCTCCATTCGCGCCCGCGGCCATCCAAAAAAAAAAGTGAAAGTTTTGCATTTAGGGTTTATCGTAAACCCTCTTTTGGATGTGTTTTGACGTACGGACGCTTCCGCCGGTGTCCGCCGCCGAGCGCATCCGCCAAAAAAAAAAAAAACAAGGCTCGCCGACGTGAGTTTCAACGACGCGCGTTGAGATCGAGATGCTCCCCCGTGGGTATTTTTGATCTAGATCTGAGAGTGTGAAGGACGGCGTGCGGTCGCAGCTTTGGTTTTGATGGGCGAGCGGCCCGGGCGCGCCGCGCGTGCGTGGGCGTGCGGGCGCTGCGCCCAGGCGTGCTCACCTCCGACGTGCCCTTACGCAGCGACAGCGACGACGTGGCGGGTGCCGACGGCCAGAAGCGCTCCGCGCGTTTCCCGCCCCGCGGCCAAAATGCGCGCGCGCCGAGCGTACGCACGTCAAAATTCGTGTTAAAAACGCGGCAAGAGAGGGTTTCCGGATGCGTCGAACGCGCGCCGCGCGCCCGCAACTACCGCACCCCGCGGGAATCTAAAATCTAAATCTAAATCTAAATCTAAATCTGCAGTAAAATAAAATAAAATAAATAAAAAATAAAAAATCGTGCGACCTTCGGATGTTCGATGCCCGGCGACGGTCGATGGATCACAGCGGGGACGTGCCCCCGCCCAGCGCCCTCCGGCGGCTTCGCGCCACGCGATGGATGGGTTCGTGTACCCACGGGAGATCTCAAGCCAAAACGGTTGTTGGGGCGGGTGAGCGCGTGCGGCCGCGTGATTGACTTACCCACGGGAGAGTTATGATCAAAACGCCTTCGGGCGGACACGGGTTTGGTTGGCCGTTTCGAACCGCGCGCCGGCGTTCCCCGAAGGGGTGCGCGCGCCGGCGGGGCACACGGCGCGCGGGGGGGCGGGGCGGGGTGAGGAGGGGCCGTTCGCATCGCCTACCCCCTTTTGGGGGGGGGCTCCTCGCGCTCCCTCGAAGAGGAGGGAAGCAGGGCAGGAGGCCCTCTCCCCCCCCCAACACACACGCCCCACCCCCTCCCAAACCCTCCCCTCCGGGATTCGTCCTGGACTCCGGGGGCGGCCGCGGCGACTGCTCCCTTAAGGACGCAGTCGCACGCGCTGCCGCGGACTGCAGCGCGGTGGGGAGGTGGTGATGGTGGTGGGGTGGGGGAGTTGAGGGGGGGTGCCGCGCTGCAGGTCATCCGGACGGATCGTGTCGGGCGGCCCCTAGGGGCCCATCAGGGTCGCGGGCGCGCGCGGGGGCGGCGCCGAGCCGCCCCGCGCAAGCCGAGCCGACGCGCGCGTGTGGCGGGGCGGAGGGAGCGTGTCTGTTGCGCTCGCATTTACCCACGGGGCGCGCGATTGTGACGGTCGCTGCAGGAGAGCGCCGCACGTGCCCACCGCGCACCCCCGGCTCGCCCGCGCACTGACCGATGCGCCCGCGCCTCGCTCGTGCGGATCTGCACCCGACCCCGTGTGCGTGCGCGCCGGTCTCCTCGCGCGCAGCCTCGAGATGCACTACGTCGGCACGCTCGCCGCCGACGGCAAGAAGTTCGACTCGAGCCGTGACAAAGGGAAGCCGTTCAAGTTCACCATCGGCCACGGCCAGGTCATCCGCGGCTGGGACGAGGGCATCATGAAGATGTCTGTCGGCCAGCGCGCCAAACTCAAGGTCACCGCGGACTATGGATACGGCGCGAGGGGCGCGGGCTTCGTGATCCCCCCCAATGCCGACCTCGTCTTCGGTGCGTATGCGGGTGTCGCGTCCGCCCGTCATCGCGCAGCAGATGCGGGGTGCCTAGGCGGGGAGCTGCTCGACGTCGCAGCGAATGCGCTGACACCATCACACTGCCACCCGCGACCTCGCCCCGGCATTCCCGCTCGACGCTCGATCGGCGGCGCCCTTCTCCGCGGGCGCGTGGGGGTGCTGGCCTCAACGCACGCGCGTGGCTTTCGCAGACGTGGAGTTCCTGCGCATTGTCCCTACAGGTGAGTCAATTAAGTCGGACTTCCTCAGCAAGCTACCGTTCTTGCTGGCGTACATTGCGGTGGTCCTCTGGTGCGTCGCGGTGGCGCCGTGCGCACGGTGCCGCGGTCGGGGGCGGGCGACAAGCAGGCGCGCGAGATGGGGGCACGGCCGACCGCCAGCCGCACTTGGGCAGTGCCATGCACGCCGCTCCCGCCCGTACGCCGTGATGCGCTGCGTTGCGTGCGACGCGCTGACGTTGCTTTCGCCGCGCGTTCCGCAGGATACTGAAGTACGTTCGTTCCGATGAGCAAGAGCTGTAGGCCAGGCCGGGCCGCACTCCAGTACGTACTGGATGTAACGATCGTTCGCGAGTGCGCGTCGCGCGCGCGCGCGCGCGTCTGCGGGTGCCCGGCAAGGCAAGCGTCAGGATCACCTCGCGTATGTGTGAGGAGCACAGCGGGCGCTCACTGCCAATCGGCGCCACACCGCAGAGACATCTCGCTGCGACACATTGCGCTGGTGTGCACACGCACGCACGCCTGCAACGTGTGGCGCAGCGTTTAGGGGTCCCTGTAGCTACTAGCAAGCGATGGCGTAGCCGCTGCATTGGTGTACGCACGGATAACTTGGGCGTGTACGACACACCTTGAGTCACTAAGCAGGCTTCTGCGCGGGCGCGTGGATCAATGGCGCGCGCGCCCAACTGCACTTGTCGGAGAGTGGAGGTCCGCTCCCGCGAGCACAAATCACCCGACCCAAGAGAAGTTCAACGATGCGACAGCATGTGTGATTGGAGCCTATCAGATTACACACGCGCGCTCGCAGCCCGTCCTGCGGCTCGGCCGCGCGTTCCTCGACCGCTTGCTCGCCCCTCGCCCCATCCTGCTGGCGCGGCGCTCGGGCGCGTCACCACCCTGGAGCGTCGTCAGCGGTCCGTGCTGCCAGCTCCTTCAGCTGGAGCATGGCCCTGCGGCGGCCTGCGGAGCTGGTTGCCCGCGACCACGCACGCAGCGCACGTGCGTAGTGCCCCTCGAGCTCGGCGAACACGTTTCCCCACTCGTATGTCAGCGCGCTTGCGTGCGCCTTCGCACTCATACGTGTGCGGAGCTCGGGATCGGTGAGAAGCATCTTTGCCGCTTCCGCCATCGCCGCAGCGTCCTTGGCCTGGAAGCCCGCGCCCTCGGTGACCAGACGGCTGGTGCCACTCGCGTTCGCAGCCACGATCGATGGCACGCCGCTCGCGAGAGCCTCGAGCACCGTCGCGCCGAACGTCTCCGTGCGAGAGGGCATCAGATACGCGTCGGCATTGGCGTACGTTGCCCAGAGACTCGCGCCCGTCATTGTGCCCATGAAAATCGCCTCAGGCATCTTCTTGGCGAGGCCCGCGCGCGCGGGGCCGTCGCCTACCACCACCATCGTGAAGCGCACGCCCTCCGCGCGCAGGATGGCGTCGACCTCCGCCACGTCGTCCAGGCCCTTCTCCCACACCATGCGGCACGCGACGAGCAGGACGGGAGTGTCAGCGATCGCGTCTGCGGTGGCCGCGATGGCCGCCTGAGTGGCCGCGCCAGTGTCGTCGACGCTCGCACCCGCTCCCAAATCCACGCCGCCAGAGCCCACCCCCCCACCACTGCGCGACCCCGCGTCCATGCCCGCAACTGCGAGCGCCGCAGCCCCAGCAGTCACGCCGGGCACCGACATGGGCCTCTGGACGAGCAAAGGGTTGCCGCCAGGGCCGACCCCGCCGGCGCTGCCGAGTGCCTGGAAGCCTGCCATCGCTCGGCTGGCGGCGGCCACCGGCGCGAGCACTTCGCGGCGCCAGCGCGGTGCGTCGCGCAGCGCTGGAGTGAACTGCTCGGCGTTGACGCCGCGGCGCCAGGGGAGGCTCTTGCCGGGGTGCAGGCCGTGCTCCTCGAGGTCGGCGCCCACCTCGGGCGCGGGCACGTACACCTGCAGGCACCCGTTGTAGAACGTGCTCATGTACGCCCACAGCGGGCCCTCGAAGATGCCCAGATTGTAGTACTTGACGTACGTGGCAAAGTGCGTGTGGTAGGAGCACACGACGGGCACGTGGTGCTCGTGCGCCCAAGCCTGCGCCTCCGAGCCGAGCAGGTCGGGCGTGGCGACGTGCACGATGGTCGGGGCGAAGTCCGCGAGCCGCTTGTAGCCGTTGGCGCCGAGGCCGAGCGCCATGCGGTACTCCGGCCGGAAGGGCGCCTGCACCGATGGTACCGACTCGATCTCCGCCGCGGCAAGCGCCTCGGCGGAGAGCGGCGACGTGGGCGTGGTCGGGCAGAACACGAGCACGCGGTGGCCCTGCGACTCGAGCCGCTGCGCGAGGCGGTTGAGGGTCATCGACACGCCGTCGATGATGTGCTGGTAGGCGCCCGAGAAGATCGCCACGCGCTGGCCGCGCGGCAGCGGAAGGGGCGGCTCCGTGGTCTCCCAGTCCCACGGCGGCGGCGCGCTGCGCCAGGGAGAGGAGGCGGTGCCATTTGCGCGCACGTGTGTGCGTGCGTGCGCGCGCGCGCGCGTGCGTGCGTGCGTGTGTGGTGCAGTGGTTTTGGGCCACAAAAGGGCGAGCGGTGCCGCGGCGCGCGTCAGTGCGCGAGGACTCGGCAGCGCGGACGGCAGGGGGGGCTCTCGCACTCGCGAGGGAGGCGCCGGCGGCAGCAAGGGGTGGGGCGCTGCTGCGCGCGGCTCTCAGCGGATCTGCGGCGCCGCCGGCGTGCGTCGCGTCGCGGCGCACCTCGCCGCCGAATACATGCCCGACTCGAGGTTGGACCTGGTGTTCTTGGAGATGGGCGAGAACTCGGCTCGTCGCGGCATGAGTGCGTGCATGGAGAGCACGCAGAACAGCCACACGCCGCAGACAGCGGCCGTCACTCGTACCATGCGCTTGCGCGCCGACATCGGTTGCGCCGACGGCCCGAGGCCGAGCGTGCCGAGGGCGTTCACGAGGCTCACGGACCCGCCGTGTGCGACGGCGCCCATCCTGGCGGGATGGTACACCAGCCCCTCTCCCGAGAGCGCCTCACGCGCGCAGTGGGAGCCGCCGTCGTCGCGCGCACCCGCCGCGCCGCCGCCGCCGCGCGCCGNCGCGCGCAGTCCCACGCGGCGCAGCCAGCGCGCGCGCGCGCGGCCCCCTCCAATTTCGCGGACGGCGGCGGCGCGAAACCCGCGCGCTCCGCGCGACTTTTTCGCGTCCGACGCGATTCAGAAATCCCGAACCGTTTTTTTTTTTTTACGCAGCGGGGCGGTGCGGGGGTTGTCATATCGGCGTCGGCTTCGTCGCGGGGCGGAGCAGCGCGCTTTCGCAGCCGCGCGCCGCAGCGGAAAACGCAAAAAAAAAACGGAATTGGAATCGGAATCGGCAGCGAAATCGAATCGGGGGCGCCGCGCGGCGGTGCCGAGGGGTCGCGGCGCGTCGCCGCGCCGAAGTACGTAATTCATTCGCACGGCCGTGGCGCCATCAAACGGGATGGAAGGGTACGAAGTTCATCAAAGTGCACTTGGGCGAGAGACGGCGCTATGAAACGGCATTGAGGCGGAAACGCAGTCAAAGTGCACGTGTGCGAGAGCCGGCGCCATCAAACGGGATGGTCACGGAAACGCAGTCAAAGTGCACGTGAACGCGTAGGCCCGCGAGGGAGGGAGGGACGCAACGGCAACGGCACGGCACGCCGAGGGGGGGGTGTCGGGTGGCGTTTTTAATTGTTGGTGTGTTTTGCGATCGGCAAAAAAAAAAAAGTTGAGTGGGAGCGGCTCTGGCGGCGGAGGCGCGCGCCGCGCCGCGCGGGCGCAGGGCGGAGCAGGGCGAGGGGCCGGAGAGGGGAAGGACGGGCGGGCGGGCGCGGGGAGGAGAACGGGGGGGCGCGAGGGGCTGCGCGCGATCCGGGGGTGGCCGGCCGATCGTGAGTCGTACAAAAATCGATGCGATCACTCGTACAAAAAGTCATGCAAGCAAGCCACAGTGTGTTTGGTTCGCACCGCCGAGCGGCTCCGCATCCCCTCTCTCCCCCCCCCCGAGGGACGCGAGCCGCTCCAGCGGACGCGGCGATGGGTTTCGTCGAGCTACAAGAAGACCTTGAAGCCTTCGAAGGTCATGAACATTGCCGCCATGCCGAACACCGCGCGCAGCATCGCCGCGCCCACGCCAGCGTACAGGCGCAAGATGCCCCCCTCGGCCGTCAGCTGGCGGAACGCTTTGATGGGGCCCACGTGGTCGGAACGCTGTGCGGAGGGCGCGGCGCAGCGTCAGCGCTGGGCGACCGCCTGCTCGCTCGCATCGCCGGCGCGGCGGCGGCGGCGCGCGCGCCACGAAAGCCGACGGGAAGACAGACAGCAGCACAGACGGAGAGAGAGGGGCAGAGCGAGAATTGAGCCCACGCGCACGCACCTCGGCGGTTTGCACGATCGATTTGAGCGTGTCGAACGGATGGGGGAGGAAGTAGTACAGCACGCCGCTCACGGAGCCGCCGAGGCAGGTCGCCACGGGGGTGGGCAGGCCCAGCGAGAGGAAGAGCGCGTTGCCGGCCTCGAAGCCCGTGAAGAGGCCAATGTTGCCAACCATTTCCTTGAGCGCGTGGAGGCGCCACCCGAGGTACACGCCGAAGGTTCCATTCGTCTTGGTGATGGCACGCGCGCACTCAAGTATCGACTTCTCGCGCCCGACCTGCAGGCGCGCCTTGATTAGGTCCAGCGGGCAGTACACGAAGCTCTCGAAGAAGCCCACCATCGCGCAGCACACCATCCAGCGGATCGGCGTGTCCCACGGGTGCGCGCCCGTCAGAGTGCGCAGCGCCTCCATGGCGCCGAACATGAAGGAGATGCCGATGCCCTTCTGAATGGCGGGCGCCATCACGCCGGCGTAGAAGGCGCCAATGCCGCGCGTGCGCATCATGTGCACCGCCTGATCGAGCGCGCGATGGACGGCGGTCAGCGCGAGCATGTGCAGAACCGCCTCGGCGCCGTACTCGAGCGGGCGCCGGCGCCGGCGCGCGCTCGCGCGCGCTCATGCGGCCGCTCGCGCCGCGCACCATGCCGATGAAGGTGGTGGGGTCTCCCTTCCCCGCCGTCTGCTGCTGCGTCTTGACGCTATCGAACGGATGGCCCACCAGGACCTCCACCACGCCGGCGACGGCGCCGGCGATCGCCGCGGCCCCCGCGGCCGCCGGCCGCTCCGGCATCGCCTCGCGCGTGTACCAAACGAAAAAGGGAGCGAGAGAACGAGCTGCAGAGGGTGGGAAACGCGCACCAAGGCCTCGACCTTGATGCCTCGCCGCAGTCGCGGCGATTCGCTCCCTCTTTCCGTCGCGCGCGCTCTTTGGCTCACCCCCACACCCACACCCCCACACCTCCTCAACCCCCCTACCCCCCCCCCCCCCCCCCCCCCCCCCCCCCCCCCCCCCCCCCCCCCCCCCCCCCCTTACTCCGCGGCACGCCCCCGCACACGCGTGTGCGCGCACGGTATTCCAGCAATTTGGCCGCGTATTTTGACCTCGAAATGGATGCACGTGGCTGAAACCACGGAAATAATCCCGAAACGACCGTTGGTGACTCACCAATTCTGAACCCTAATATTGTTTCTAACCCTTGTTTTGTAGTTTGGGTTTTCAACCTCCGCACTCAAGCGTTGGCACGTACTAGGGAGGACGACGTAGCTCTCCCGATCGAAGAGCGGAGGGGAGATGCTATGTACTGTACGTACAGAGAGGTTACAGAGCGCGCATGGGCAGCGGCGTGCAGACGCCGTGGCCTGGCGTGCGCGTGGCGGCAGAGCTCGGAGCGCCCGCGGCGTTCGCTGCGGGCGTCAGCGCGCCCGCCCTCACGTTGGCCGTGCCGGGCGTGCGCCCCGGCGTCTGAATCAGCGCCGCCCCAGCGGCGGCGCCCGTGTCGGTGGGGCACAGCAGAATGTCCGAGGCGTCGGCGCCCAGGGCGATGCCCGCGATGTGCAGTACCGTCAGGGTGCTCACCTCGATGTGCCGCCAGTCGATGCGGAAGACCTCGCGGCCGGTCGTCTTGTCCATTCCGCGTGCTGCCGAAGAGTCGAGCCACGTCGAGCTCACGAGCCGCCGCTTGCGCTGGCGGCCGCGCTCCCCAATCTCGAAGCGCTCGTAGAGTGCCGCGCGCTCGGCTTGCGGCAGAACCCCCACACGCCGCCGGAGCAACTCACGCTCGCCCTCGAAAGCCGCGGTCGCGCGCCGCACGTGTGCGGCCGCCGCGATGCCACCAGCCAGCCGGAGCTGCCGAAGGTATCGCAGCCGATTGAGCTCGGAGCGACGGCTGAGGCGAACGTCGGAGTGGTTGGCAGTGCTCAGCGCAAAGGCATCGTAGAGCCGCGCGCGCCGCACCAGCGGCTCGCGGAGCTCCGCCCATAGGACTACCAGCTCGTCCAGAGGTGCCTCCATCTCGGCGATCACCTGCTTGTATTTGAGCTCCGATGCAAGCATCCTCTCGACCGCGAGGCTCTTCTGATAGTCGAGCCCCTCGTAGCGCGCTTGCATGTTCTCCATGTGACGCTTGATCTCTGTGATCTTCGAGGCCGCTAGCACGACACGGTCCTTGAGAAACGGCTTGAGCGCCTCGAGAGCCTCCTCCTTGGACACCTTCGACGGCGTGTCTTCCACCGCCGGCGAACAGTAAAGGTTCGCATGCACGCCGCCGTCGCCCGTGGAACCCACTCCGTTGGCGCGAGGCGAGTGCGTCTCCGTTTCCATGTCCGAGTCAGAGTCACACACACCGGCACCCTCATCCCTCGCAGAGAGGATCTTCCCCCCTAGCTTCCTCCGCCTTCGCGAGGCGGCATCGGTGTCGACGGTGGTGCCCGCGTTGTACGAGGTGCGCCCCCCCTTGCCCAACATGCTCAGCGGAATACTGTCGTCGCCGATGCGGACGCCAAGGTTCGTGCGCACCCTCAGCGGCGTGACGGCACCGGCATGCGGCAGAGGGGTTGCCGTAAGCGCGGGCGGACCACTGGCAGGTTGCACATCCGAATCCCCTGCACGCTTGAGGTCATCGGCGCTCTCAGCGTCGCGCTCCGAGGACGTCGCGTTCATTTCTGCCCTCGAGCCGGCGCCTCGCGGAGACAGGGCGGCGGCACCCTCTGCTGTCGGGCTTTCAGCGGCGCAAGCTCCCTTGGAACAATAGCGCTCGTCATCCAGCAGTGCTCGAGTCTCGCCGGCAGACGAGGTCTTGACTGCATGCGCAGCGCGCGGCGCGGCCGCCGCGGTTACCTCATCGCCCTCGATGGCAAAGGTAACAGCTGCGCGCTGGCCGGCAGCAATCTCCACAGCCATCCCGTGCGCCGGCTCGCGACCATCCGTCGCGCCCGTCGGCACGCCCTCGTCAGACTCGTTGCCTGCACTGCTGGTTGTGCCCATGCTGGCAACGGCGGTGCTGACGTCGACTTCATCCGTTGACACCTCACTGGGCGATACTGCATCGCCATGGGCACCGCCAGCGGTGGCGGCGGACGCTTCGGGACCATCCTCGTCGCCGCAGTAGCGTCCAACGTTGGCCTTCAGGTCCATGAGGCAGTCGTCGAGGTCACGGATGGCATTTTTGGCGCTCTCCTCCGTGCGCGCGGCCGCCTCGCGCCGCGTGAGCTCAGCGCGCAGAGCGCCCACCTCGGCGCGCAGCGCGGCGACATCGCGCTGCACTGTGGCTGTCGCCGGCGAGAGGACCCCCGACGCAGCGGCGGTGGGGGCCGCTGTGACGGGTGGTGCGGTGAGCAGCGCCTGTGCGGTCGAGCTGGGTGCCGGCCCGCCGTCGGCCTCGAGTGAGGCAGTGCGTGCCAACGCGTGTTCCGTGCGGCGCAGCTCGTCGCGTAGCCTAGAGATGCCCGCAGCGCCCGCCTTGGCACCCGAAGGGCCGGATCCAGCGACATCGGCGGATCCCGCCCCACCCCCAGCTGCCTCGAGGCAAATGCCGGCGTCAGCTTCGAGCTTGGCGACGCGAGCGGCTACACTTGGCGTATGGGCGCCGACGCCCGCGCCCGAGTTCATGACCTGGAGGCACGCAACCTCGCCGTCTAGATCGGCCGCAGCCGCCACGGCGCGTGCCTCGCCCATCTCGGCCTCCTTTGTGCGAAGGGATGCGCGCTCGCGCGCGAGGGCGCTTGCGGCCGTGGCAGTGTCGACCGATGCGTGCACGCTAACACTTGCGTCCGTGCCAGTCTGGCGTGCTGCGCTCGCAGTTGCTGTGCCGCGACCGTATTTGCCGTCGAGATGGCTGAGCGAGCTCTTCATGTCGTTCCACTGCTGCTTCGGCGTCATGACCGCGGCGCACTCGCCGAGCGCGCACGCGAGCTTGCGCGCGATCGCCGATGTGCTCTCATCGTTGCTCGGTGCCCACGACTTGCGCCCAGAGCGGGCGGCCGAACGCTTCACACTCGACCGCCGCGCGCCGTCCATCCCGCTGCGCATCGCGCCGCCACCGCCGCCCGTCATCGAGGGGCTCAACGAGAGCCTGCCCTTCCCGCCGCCTGCGGCAGCGGGTGTGCGGTACGGCGTTGGCGCCTCAAGCAGGAAGCGCGTCAAATTGCGCAGCTGCGCCTGTGCGGCATCACGTTCCGCGGCCAACCGGCGCACAAGCTCGCCATCAGCCTCGCCCTCAGTGTCTGCGTGCTGTCCCGCCGGGGGCCTGTTGTCGCAGGTATAGCCGCTCGAATCGCCCTCGATGCAGCTTGCAACGGCCGCGCTCTTTGCGTCCTCGCCGATGCCACCACGGGCACTTAGAGTGCCTGTGATGCGCTCGGTGCCGCCTCTGCTTGCATTGCTACCATCCGAGAGCTGCGAGCGCAGTCGATCGATCTCGGAGCGATAGCGCCCCATGAGCGCGCGGTCGCGCGCGAGCGAGTTGATGGCAGGCGCCACCCGCACGCGGGTGGCGTGTGCGGCGAACCGCAGCGTCTCGCGCGAGGCTTCGGCTGCGCCGACAGTGGGACTGAGCGCGCAGATCACCGCCGCGCGCCCATTCCCCGCCAGCGAAGTCTGCAGTAGGCGCGTGAGCTTGCTGTCTCGGAAGGGGATGTGCCTTGCCGCCGCGCCGCCTTCCGCCAGGCGCCGGATGACGGTGCTCAGCGTGAGCAGGGATCGATTGATAAGCGAGCCCTCACGTCGCCGCGCACCGCCTGCGGCAAGGTCGGACACCTCCGCGCGCTCGGAGCCCGCGAGGTCGACGAAGGTGATGGTGCTGCTCAGCACTCGGTCGGACCTCTCGGCAGCGCCGTCGCCCTGGTCGCCGTTGCGCATCTTCTCGGTGCTCTCGACCGTAAGACGCACGATAAGGTGCGAGCGACTTGAGGCATCGTTGGCGCTTGTCTTGGCGAGGGCGCGCCTCGCGTCGGCCTCGGCAAGCAGCGCCTCGCACTCGGCCGCGCTACCCACCGCCACCTCGTTCAGACCGTCGACCACCACCCCGCGGTCGGCGTCGTCGCGCAAGCGCAGACCGGCCTTGCCAGCCGCGCCCGTCGCCTCGGCAGATCCTGCGGGCGCCTGCTCGGCGAGGAGGTCCTGTACCACCTCCTTGTGTATCTGCATCACGCTAAGCCGCAGCAGGAAGACTCGCCCGCGCCGCGCCGCGATGCCTTCGAATGCGTCGCGCACGCCCAGCGCGGTGACCGCTCGCATCGTGAACGTCTTTCCAGAGCATGTGGCGCCATACGCGAAGACGGTGGCGTTCACGCCCTCGAGTGCCGACTTGACGAGCCCGCGAGCGGTCTGCGCGTAGACCGCCTCCGAGTCTGCGTCAGGCCCGAAGGCGCGATCGAAGTCATATGAGCTGGCAAGGAGGCTCTCACGGCGCGCGGCGAGCGCCGCGCCAGCGCGCGCGGGCAGCGGCGCTGCGGCCTGCGCCGCCAGCGAGGCCTCCACGCGATGAGCGCCCGACACAAACCAGCACGGGACCTCGCCGGCGTGGCGCTCGCGGGCGAGCAGCGGTCGCACGCGCACCACCACGAACATGCGCTCGGAAGCGACAGCGGCGCCGCCGGTGCTCGCGGCGTGCGCGCGCCCCGCGCCAGGCTCGCGCCGCTTCGCCCTGGTCGCGCCGAGCATCCCCAGCTGCGCGAGCGACACGCTCGCCGTGCGCGGC
>RQSC01000029.1:457583-476366 GCA_013416795.1 Prasinococcaceae sp. CCMP 1430
GCGCGCGGCGCGCGGGGCCGCGCGGGGCGGCGACCTTCGAGGCCGTGGAGGCGGCGTGCGACGGCGACGAGGCGTGCCTCGAGGCCGCACTGCTGCAGCTCGAGGAGCTTGGGCAGCTCGAGGAACCGGCGCCGGCTGCGCAGTCGATCGACACGCGCACGGTGGTCGGGGTGGTGCTCGGCGGGGGTGCGGGCACGCGCCTCTATCCGCTCACGCGGCAGCGCGCGAAGCCCGCGGTGCCCGTGGGCGGCTCGTACAGGCTGATCGACGTGCCGCTTTCCAACTGCCTCAACAGCGGCATCGGCCGCGTGTACGTCCTGACGCAGTTCAACTCGGCCTCTCTCAACCGCCACGTGAGCCGCACGTACGGCGGCGAGTTCGCCAGCTTCGGCTCGGAAGGCTTCGTGGAGGTGCTCGCCGCCACCATGACCGCGGCCGAGAACTCGGGCGGCGACTGGTTCCGGGGCACGGCTGACGCCGTGCGCCAGTACCTGTGGCTCTTCTCAGACCCCAAGAACAAGGGGTGCGAGGACGTCATGATCCTGTCCGGCGATCACCTCTACAGGATGGACTACACGCAGTTCATCGCCGCGCATCGCCAGAAGGGCGCCGACGTCACGGTCGCGTGTCTGCCCGTGGACAAGTCGCGCGCCTCGGACTTCGGGCTGATGAGGATCGACGACGAGGGCCGCGTGTGCGAGTTCGCTGAGAAGCCCAAAGGGGACGCGCTCGCCGCTATGGAGGTGGACACCACCGTGCTGGGCCTCTCTCGCGAGGAGGCCGAGCGCACTCCGTACATCGCGAGCATGGGCATCTACGTGTTCCGCAAGTCGGTGCTCATCGATCTGCTGGCGGAGAGCTTGCCGTGCGCGATGGACTTCGGTTCGGAGGTCATCCCCCAGGCGAAGGATGGATACCACATACAGGCGTTCCTTTTTACGGGATACTGGGAGGACATCGGAACCATGCGCAGCTTCTACGACGCCAACCTGGCGTTGACCGACAGCCCGCCCGACTTCGCCTTCTACGATGCCGCGGCTCCCATCTACACGTCGCCGCGCTTTCTGCCGCCGAGCAACATCTTCAACTCCGAGGTGTGCGACTCAATCGTGTCCCACGGCAGCGACCTGAACAGCTGCCGCGTGAGGCACTCGTTGGTGGGCCTCCGTTCGCGCATTGCCGAGGGCGCGCTGCTGCAGGACACGCTCATGATGGGCGCGGATTACTACGAGACGGAGGCGGAGCAAGCGGCACTGCACATGGCCGGACAAATTCCAATGGGCATCGGTGCGTGCGCGAGCGCTCGCCCCTGCGCGTCCGAGCAGCGACGAGCGCCTCCTGACCCTAATGCCGTGCGCGCGCGCGCGCACGCGCGCACGCGCACGCCCTGCGTCACCACCGCTGCGCTGCAGGGGCAAACACTGTCGTCAAAGGCTGCATCATCGATAAGAACGCGCGCATCGGGGCAAATTGCCGCATAACCAACGCGCAGGGCATCGTGGAGGCGCGGCGCGAGGAGCACGGATACTGCATCCGTGACGGCATTCTTACGGTGCTCAGGAACGGTACTATCGCCGACAACACCATCATATAGCTAGAGCTCGCTGGTCAGAGTGGGCGGTGGTTCTACCCGGCTCGCCATGTACACTAACTACACGATCTTGTTGCCTAACGCCCCCACCTGGCACCGCGGTGCCCACGCGTGCGAGCGCGTCTCGCTCTCGCGTGCGCACACGCCGCTCGCCAGCCTGCGCGCCCGTTCGGCACGTGAGGCGCCCCTTTCCGTCCAATGTGCCGCCCACTGCTGGGTTGGCCGCCATGATGTCGCGTGTGGCACAGTCGCCACGAAGGTGGCATGCGTAGATTGCTTCCAGGTGCGCTCGCTTGGCGCCTGCGCGTGCCGCGGGAGAAAGGGAGACAGGCAGGAAAGGAAGGGGGGGGGGGGGGGAAGGTCACCCTGCAGGCGAATTGACGGCTCCCTTTTTTTTCGCGCCAAAAGACAGGGCCGAAGACGGCCCCATTCCCCCGTATCAATTCGCATGGGTTCCGACGGTGCCGGAGGAATTCCGCGCGCCGCGCGCGCGCAGTGAGGGGAGCGGCGGGAGAGCGCTGCGCGCCGGCGGCGGCGTGGCTGCTGCCACACGTGGGGCGTGGGGGCGCCCTGGGCGCAGCAGGGCACTCGGCAGCGCACAGCGTGGACAGAGGAGGGGGGAGCGGGGAGGGGGGGAACCGACAGGTGTCAGCCGGCTGAGTGAGAGTGTTGGGCAAGGTGGGCAGCGATTGGCTGTGCTCGATCCCACAGGCATCGGCGCACGACCGGCAGCGCGCGGTGTGAGGCTCTCACGCAGTACCCATAGCCGCCGCTGTACTCACAGTGGTAGTTCACGTGCACGCTCGCCAGGCTGTCGGCCAGACCACCACTTGACGCCATGCGAAAGTACGCCCTGGAGGCGCAGAACACATCGAGAGGCACCACGCGCACGCTCAGCCCGGCGCTCCCTGCCATTACCATTGCGTGGTCGCTGAGGCCAGCACTGCCATAGGACTGCCCACCAGGGGCCACGAGCGCAGGCGCGTGCAGCTCCTCGTTGAGCACCAGCTGGTCCCAAGCAGGCGCCATCGCCAGCCTCGCCGCGACTGCCGCCATCGCCGCCGCGGTGCGAATTCCAGCCCGTACCCAGAAGAAGCCCGCATTCACGTGCGCTCGCTGCAGATGCACGCCACCCCAGGAGTTCACGCCGAGTGAACCGCGCACCGTCTCGTCGTCCCAGCCGTCGCTTGCCCCTTCCACGTCGCAGTCCCGCACGAGCACGGCGAATGGGTCCCGCAGCACGGCCACTACGTGCGCGTGCGCGTGCGCGCGGTCAGCTCGCGCGTGGCTCCCATGTTGTGCGCGCTGCTTTGCGCTGCGAACACGCACGCGCGCGCGCATGCTCACCGTCAAGGTCGCACACGAGCGTGGCGTACCCCAGAGCGAGCGCTGCGGACACCACCCCGTACTTGAGAGCGGAGACCACCTCACCGCGCCTGGCTGCCCCCCTGCTCGCCGGCAGCGCACCGTAAGCGCCCGAGGATGCGTTGATCGCATGCACCGCCCAGCCGCGCCGGGCGGCCTCCGCCGTCGCATCGGCATCGAGCGCCACGACGAGAAAGTTGCGAGCGCCGGCCGCGTCCATCGCCGCGCCCCAAAGGCCGAGCATGCCCCCGTCGCCTCCAGCGCCGCCGCCGCCTGCGTCGTCGCTGCCCGCCACCCCTGCATCCGCGAGCACCACTGCAACCTCCCTGGCCGGACGCCCAGCCCCCGAGCGTCGCGTAACTGCCCAGTCCAGCGCACGGCGCAGCGATGCGAGCTCGCGCGCGGCTGCGGCGCGTGCAGCGCGGTCGGGAGGAGAGAGCTGCGGCTGCTGCAAACCGAGGTAGGCCCCCTCCTCGGATGCCTCCCGACGGCGTTGCCGGCCAGCTCCGACCGTGGGGAGTCGCTGCGAGGAAGGCGCCTCTACTTTCGCGCCAATGCCCCCCGGCCATGCAGTGGCTTTTCCCCGTGCTGCCAGCAGCGGCGGCAGCGCCAGCAGCGCCAGCAGCGCCAACGACGCCAACAGCAACGCTGGCAACGCCCGCGCCGCCAGCAGCGCCGCCCGCGCCCGCCGGCCGCGAGACGAAAGTCCGCCTCTGCTATCGTCTTCGTCGTCGCCACCGTCGACCCCGACCAGTCGCTCTACAGCGCGAGTGGCCTCGGTGACCGCGCTGCGCACGCTCGCGACGCGGTCATATCGAGCGCCTTCCAACGCGCTTCGCGCNCTCGGAGGCGGGTGCGACCCCTCGCCGCGTTCGCGAGCGCGCGCGCCCGGCCGCGCCGCTCTCCCGGGGGGGGCGGGGGCGGCGCGCACCTCCAGGGCGCACCATGAGCCTATCGCACTACAAGAAGCTGGTGCTCGCCACGGCGAGCGCGCTCTATGCGGGGCCCGTGCCCAACTCCGCGGGCGGTTCGGAGAAGCACGACACCACTGGGGTGATGGTCGTCGTGCTGTCGTCTCTCACGCGGCGGGTGTGGGTCAAGGAGATCGAGCTGGCCGCCGACCTCAAGCTCGGGCAAAAGCTGGTGCGCCGCGCGCTGAAGCAGCTGGAGAACGACCAGCTCATCGTGCGCGAGGTGCGGAAGGACACCAAGAAGGGGCTGTCGAAGGAGGTCGCCGACGCGGCGGCCGCCTCGGCAGCCGCCGCCAAGGCCAAGATGCTCGAGAGCGCGGGTGTCACGGCAGAAGAGGCGGGCAAGGCCGCCGCGACGGGTGCCGCAGGCGCCGAGTGCCACGAAGAGCGCGACACCGCGCGAGAGAACGAAAAGTCGTCCAAGAACGGCGTCTTCCAGTGGATCTCTCTCGACTACGGCCACTTTGCAGACGTGGTGCGGCTCAAACTGCACCGGCTGCGCTCCAAGATCTCCGCGCAGCTCGACCAGAAGCTCCCTGACCCCGACCTGGTTTGCCAGGGTTGCGGGAACCGCAAGACGCAGCTGGACGCCTTCGCGGATGGACTTATGAACCCCGAGACCATGATCTTCGAGTGCGACCTCTGCGGCGGGCCGCTGCTGCCGGAGGGCACCAAAGGCGATGCACAGGACGCGCACCGCGAGCGCGCCGAGGCTCTGCGTGCGGCCCTGGCGTCCATCGACAAGCATCTCGCACCTGTGATCGCGTGTTTGGCGCGCGTGCGCACGCTGCAGGCACCTATCTTCCGCTCGCTGGACGAGTGGCGGCGAATGGAAGCGGCGAAGCGCGGCGTCGCGCAGACCGGGGGTGCGGGCTTCGCACGGCCGCTCGAGGAAGGCGGGTCAGGACTCGGAGACATCAACATCGAGGTCGATCTCGGGGACGGCCCGGGCGACGACGGCAGGCTTGGTGGGCCAAAGCGGCCAAAGCGTGCCCTGCCGGCATTCTTCAATCAGGATCACAGCATCAAACGCGCAAGGGTCAACGGAGCCGGTGGAGAGGGTGGTAAAGCCCAGGTCGCGGGCGCCCCCGGCGCAGCTGCTGCGGGCGAGCCGCCGGCGAGCGTCACCGCTGCCGCCACCGCCGCCGCTGCGGTCTCCAAGGCCGAGGCGGACGCGCTGGATAGCTTCTACCAGAGTGCGCAAGCAGGACAGGAGCAGACCCTTGGCGGAGAAGGCGCCGCAGACGCTGCCGCTGGCGGCGCTGGCGGCACCACCGACGAAGCGGCGCAGGACGGGGCAGCCGCCGCCGCCGCCGCTGCCGACGATAGCGACTCAGACAGCGATGGGTGGGAAGAGGCGTGAGTCCGGAACTTGTAATCATAATCTGCGATTTTGTACCTCCGGCGCGCGCCTGCGCCTGGCGCGCACGCGCTCGAGCATTTCCAGGCAAGGGTACTGCTGTACCACAAGCAGTCGATTCTAGCTAGCTACATATAGCTGGCTACGTACTAGAGGGGGCCTGTCTGCCCGGTGAAGAGGGGCGAATGTTTGCGCAGCATGACTAGCATCGGTACGAGGCCCATCAGCAGACAGCGTTAGGGCCGCTGAGCACCGCTGACTCGCCGCCGTGCCCAACCTCAAGGACGACGGGACCGCTGTCCAGCCGCTGCAACCAGGGCTCGCCGTCGATCTGCATGGCCATCGCACGGTCCAACGGGCCGCGCGCGCCGCCTGCGTGCGGCAGCACCTCCAAGCGCACCTCCGACACCTGCGCGAGGCGCGTGGCGCCCGAGAGATGGGTCATGACGCCAGCGAGGTGGGCGCCGCCGCGGAGCGCGACAACCTCTACCAAACCGTCTGCCATCGACATGTGGTCGCTGCAGTTGATCGGGGCATCACCGTGTCAGCGCGAGCGGGTCGGCGCAGTGAGCGCTACATCGAGGAACGCAGACACGCTTGAGAACAGACGCGATCGCGCGAACGCGAGCGCACTCACCTGCACCCAGGAGGGCTGCCGCTCCCCTCTCCATGGGCAGCGCCACCAGCGCTCCAACCCCACCGCTGCCTCCACAAGTCACGCCCGCCGGCAAATGAGTTGACGTTGAGAATGACTACGCCAGTCGTGCCCTCAGGGAGTCTGATGTAGCGCCAAGAATTGGGGTCGCGCTCACATTCGTCGTCTGGAGTGCCCGCATCCCTGCCACCACGCACCCGCAGCACGACCCTGCCGCAGAGGCTCGCCTTTTGGCCGCAGCAGCCGCGCGTCAGGCCGCACGCCCAGCCCTGCCAAAACGCGGTGAGCACGTAGAGGAGCTTGTTGCTCATCCGTCGCCGCGAGCCTAGCTTGGAGCGCACAGACGCGCGGCGGCTTTGGTGGAAACCGTAAGCAATCTGCGCGTCCATGCCTGCGCCGCGCGTGCGCGGGCGCGGCCGGCGCCGCATGCAAGAAGCGCGCCGGGCGTCAGCGGGCGCACGGACGGGCAGACGCATGGGCGCGCGCGGGGCGGTGTGGGGATCGGGGAGCTCGCGCGCGCGCGCACCGATGGACAGGTAGTTGAAGAACCTGCCGGTGGCTTCAGGCGCGTTGTGTTCGCACGAAAACGCGGGGGGAAGTCCGCCGCCCGCCAGCGCCGCGGCAGCCGCTCCCGCCCCCGGTCCGCCTGCTTTGAGACGCAGCGAGACCCGCCACCGGTCTAGGCGCACGATGGGCGCGCATGCGATTGCGTGCAGACGCGCGAGCAGCCTCTGCTTCAGCGGCGCGCGGCTAATAAGACCGCCGAAGCCGAGCCAGCCGGTGGCTCGTGCCATGTCATTGCCCGTCCCAAGCGGCAGGATGGCGACGGGCGTAATGGAGGGGTCCAAGCCGGCGTCGGCGAGCGCACCGAGCACCCAAGCAGCACTTCCGTCGCCTCCGGCCACGACGACCCGCACGCCGCGCCCACTGCGCCCAGCAGCCGACAGTCAGTGTCGCACACCAGCATTATTGCACTCACGCGCGCGCGCGCTCGCCCGTGCGACGTGCGTCGTACCTGCTTGCCACTGCCACGAGCTCGGCTATGCGCGCCCCCGGTTCGGTCTCGTTCTGCAGGTCGAACACCTGCTTCGGCCCCAGCAGGTCGGCGAGCGCTGCGTGCACGCTCCTGCCGAGCAGCTCTCCGGACTGGCAGTTGACGAGCGCGACGCACGGCACGCGGCGCGCCGCGAGCGGCGAGTCGACCGGCGGCGCGCGCAGGTCGCCCACGTCCAGTGCTTGAAGCGAGCGCGAGGACAGGCGCAACGCATCGGCGCCTCCCAGCGATTTGCGCGCGGCAAGCGCGGACCCCCTGCCCGCGTCGCCATGCCGGCCACCAGCCGCCAGCAGGCCCGCCCTCTCAACCATGGACTCGGTGAAATTGAAGTCCCCGTGAAGATGCGGGGTACTCACGGTAAGGCGAGAAGACCCCGTGGACCTTTACTCAAGCCCTGCATTGAGTGTCGGGACCTGTGTGCGCAGACTAGGTAGGAGCGGTATCCATAGGTTGCGGCCTAGAGGACACGCATCAGTGAGAGACTACCCACACACACCGGCGCTCTCACCCTGTGGACAGTGCATGGTGGAGAGTTTGACTGGGGCGGTCGCCTCCTAAAGAGTAACGGAGGTGTATGCAAGGTAGGCTCACCCCGGACGGCAACCGGGCGAGTGGGGAGAATGCCCTATGCCTGCTTGACTGTAAGATGGGCACATCGAGCAGAGACGAAAGTCGATCATACTGAACCGGAGTTTCCTTGTGGAAGGGGCTTCGCTCAACGGATCAAAGGTACCCCGGGGATAACAGGCTTATACTTCCCGAGAGCTCGAATCGACGGAAGTGTTTGGCACCTCACACATCGGGGCAAAGAAGAAACCTTCTTTGATGAAGGCAGAATGCGGGAACCTTCAGAACGAACAATCCGCAGGAAAGAGTGGTCTTTCCTCAACGACTCAACGCCTTCCTTTCTTTGAAGTGGGGTGACCCACACACAAAGAGAGAAGAGAGAGTCTTTCTTTTCTTGAAAAAGAAAAACGGTCGTCGACCCAAAGACGAACGCACACAGAAAAAACATCCTTTCAAAAAAAAGACTTTTTTCCCTGTCTTTTCCTTTGAAGGATAAATAAAAAATATATCTACTACCTTTCTTTTTCATTGAACCTTCCATCGAAGAAGGAGGTTTTCAAGGCGTCCAAGGACCGGGGTCAGCACAAGGAAGTAGAAAAAGAAGTAAAAGGTCAAAATTTGACCGATTTCAAGGTAGGGGGACTCGACAGGCATCGCACCAATCCATCCAAGAAGAAGGGCGGTGGCCACAAAGGACCAGTACGCCATTGCTGCCAATGGTCGGAAGGCGTTTGATCGAACAGATGCTGTATGAAGCCAAGGCATGAGTCCGAGGCAGACAAAGGTTGCAATCATTGCCACAACCCCAAGAAGTTTGTCTGGAATAGACCGAAGAACAGCGTAAAAAGGAAGGACGTAGAACTCTGGAACAATGTGTGCAGGGGTACTCAAAGGGTTTGCTGGAATGTAGTTATCCGCATGCCCCAAATAGTTGGGTGCATAATGGACAAAGCAAGAGAAAATAATTGCAAAGACCAACCAGGCCACAAGGTCTTTCACATAGAAAAGAGGGTACAAAGGATGCTTGTCTGTGTGTGAGGGAACTCCCACAGGGTTGTTTGACCCATACTGGTGAAGGGCTGCAATGTGAAGGATAGAAAGTCCAGCAATCACAAAGGGAAGAAGGTAGTGAAGGCTAAAGAATCGGTTCAAGGTTGCGTTATCCACGGAAAACCCTCCCCACAGCCAGACAACAACGTCATTTCCTACAATTGGAATAACGGATGCAAGGCTGGTAATCACCGTTGCTCCCCACAGAGACATCTGCCCCCAAGGCAAGACATACCCAATAAAGGCTGTCAAAATCATCAAAAGAAGGAGGACAACCCCAAGAACCCACACGAGTTCTCGTGGACTTGTGTAAGACCCATAATAGAGTCCTCGAAGAATATGAATATAGACGACGATGAAAAACATTCCGGCTCCATTTGCGTGAAGATACCGGAGGAACCACCCTCCTTCAACATCTCGCATAATATGCTCAACGCTCGAAAAGGCAAGGTCCACGTGGGGAGTATAATGCATTGCAAGGAAGATTCCACTTGCAATTTGGATCCCAAGGCAGATTCCTGCAAGAGATCCGAATCCCCACATATAGGTCAAATTCGAAGGGGTCGGGTAATCACTCACGTGATCATTCACCACACTCAAGACTGGTTGAGTGATCAAGGCTGATCGACGCATGAAAGGAGTCGGTCGGTGGTTTTCAGTCATCGGTCCGAAGGCTCCTTTTCCAAAGGCTTCTGTGTCTTGGATGGGTGCATCCCACAAAGGGGCCATTGAAAGGGGTGCGGTAGACGCAGGAAGAAGGGTTGTTTTGTTCCGTGTTCCTGAAAGTTTCACAAAGGTTGACATAAATCATGAAAAGAATGGAAAGATCATCCCAAGAGATCTCTTTTTTTCTTCTTTTTTTGAAAGATAGAGAGACTTTTTTTTTTCCATCGCGCGCCCGCTGCCGCCCGCCGCAGCGCCCGCCGCACGCCGCTACGTGCCAGGCGCACGCCCCGCACCCCTTGTGCCACCTGTGGGCGCCCGAGCTGCAGCCCTCCCCCCACCCCACCCCACCCCATCTCAAGCACGCCGCACCAGGCAGCGCACACGGTGCACACGATTTGCACTTTTCGGAATTTCCCGCCGTTTACCCGAACCCTAACCTAACCCTAAAGGGCGCTGTGTCAAACCTTAACCTTTGTGGAGCGATGAGGCCGCGACGTGCAGCTGAGCCCTGCCACGGGGGGGAAGGAGGGGAGGGGGAGGGGGGGGAGGGTCACTCTGCTCTGCGGCGTCGGCGTCCGCCCGCGCGGCCGGCGGGGCCGGCGAGGGCGACGAGGGCGACGGGGACGCCGTCCTCGGGCAGGACGAAGGCATCGGGGGCGATGGGTCGACCCCTGTGATCGACGCGCAGGCGCAATGGCTGAGCGCCTTCTGCGGGTCGGAGGAGGAGGACTGGGTGGCCGCCATCAAGAGGGCGAGCTATGTGCCGACTGAGGCTGCGCCCGGGGTGTGGCTCGTGCCCGATTGGAGCGATGGGGCCGTGCCAGACGAGCAGCAGTCGGCCTCATTTGAGCCGCCTACGGGTGCAGTCAAGGTGGCGCTGCAGCCAGGGGTGGCGTTCGGCACTGGCGAGCACCCGACGACGCGCCTCTGCCTCGGGGCGTTGGCGCCGGGCGGCCGCGCTGCCGTGCGACCCGGCGATGAGGTGTTGGACTATGGCGCGGGCAGCGGGGTGCTGGCGCTCTTGGCGTTGAAACTCGGCGCGGCGCGCGCGGTCGGGGTCGATAGTGACGCCTCGGCGGTGTCCTCCGCCGAGACCAACGCTGCGCTCAATGGGTATGACGAGACGAGCTTCCGCTGCTATGAGGTGGACCCGGAGGACGACGCGGCTCGGCCACTCGCGGCCGAGGTTGACGAGACCTTTGACGTGGTCGTGGCCAACATTTTGCAGGTACGTGCGCGCATAGTCGGTGGCGGCTGGTAGGCATGCGCCCAAGTACTGACCATCGAACGCCTCCCTCGGCACAGGGACCGCTGATTGAATTGGAACCGAGGCTGGCGCGCGCGTCGCGGCCCGGGGCGCGATTGGTGCTCAGCGGCGTGCTGGCGGGCGAGCAAGCGACGGCCGCGGTGGCAAAGTACGGTGAGCATTTCGAGGACTTGCGCGTCGCAGAGGAAGATGGATGGGCGTGCGTGACCGGTGTGCGAAAGCGATAGCAGAGTGCCCAGCGTCCCAGCGAATCGTTATATTCAACCTGCATGCGCCGCGCAATTGCCCCGTGCCTCTCACGCGCCTACTCGGGCCTTCTCGCGCATCGCATCCTCGGCCTCGGCGACCTTCGTCGCCAGCTCGTCCAGGCGCGCGTAGCGCTCGGTGCCGCCGAAGGCTTCCTTGCCCTGTTTGACTACGCCGCGCAGCTGCATGCGCACCGAGGCGAGGTCCTTCGCAGCCTGGGCGCAGCTGTAGCCGATTGCGGCAGCGCCCTCCTCGGCCGGCGGTGGCTCTGGCGTCGCCTCCTGCGCGGCGTTGAGGCGGATGACGGCGAGGTCGCAGCACGCGGCCGCGAGCTGCTCGAACGCATTGCCATCGGAGCGCCACTTCGTGCCGGCCTGCAGCGCCCGCAAGCGGCGCATGGTGAATTCGGTAGCGCCCGCGTGGTCGCCGCCGGTGAGGCGCAGGCGCGCCTGCAGCGACCACACCGCGCCCATCAGCCCCGTCGACGAGGCGCTCTCGTCCGCGTCGCCGCGGCGCGCGAGCGGCGTGCCATCCGCCTTGTACATTTCGCGCCCGTCGGGCGACGCCTTGGAGGCGTCCGCGAGTGCCGCCTGAACATCAGCCACCAGCCGCCCCATCTCGCGCTCCGTGTACGTCGGCAGAGGCTCCTTGGCAAAGGCAGCCTCCGCCGCCATGCCGACGATGTCCTCGCCTCCGTAAGCCGAGTCGTCGGCGTCGACGTCGGCCTCTTCCTCCCCGGCTGCGTTGAGGCCGATGTCGTCGAGCGACGCCATCAGGGCTTCCTCAGCAGCGCCCTCGCGCGCCTCGCGCCTGGCCGCCTCGCGCGCGGCGCGCGCCGCCGCCTCTGGACCGCCGGTGACGGCCTCGGGGTCGCGCACCACGCGCTCCACCTCGGCCACGCATGCTGCCAGTGCGCGAATGTTGACACGCGCTCCCTTTGTAAGCTCCATCAGCCGACGAGCGGCGTTTGCTGCTTGTCTGAAGCGCCGCACTTCGGTGGCCACCGTCGCCAGGTTGTCCCACGCGTGCCAACTGTGCTCGCGCACGCGTACGCACTCGGACAGCGCGACGTGCGCCGCGCGCGTGCGCTTGGCCTTCATGTGCAGTGCCGCTAGATTGTTCCACGCCTCACCCGCGCGCATCTCGAGTTGCACCGTGCGCGAGAAGGCGCGCGCGGCCTCCTCGTCGCGCTCAAGCTTGAGCGCCGCATAGCCGAGAGCAAACCAGCCGTTGGTGTAGAGCGTGCTCGCACGCTGCGCGTCACGCCAGTGCGCAAGGGCCGCCTCGTGGTCCTCGCGAGCGGCCGCCCGCCTGGCAAGCGCACGCTTTGCACCGGCGAACTTGCCGCCTGACACCTCCCACGAGTGCTCCATGAGCGCCTCATTGCCTTCGAGCTCACCGAGAACCAGCCAGGCGCGCGCATCGCCCTCGTCCACCGCCAGCCGCTTGCGTACCGCGGCAACCGCCGCCGGGACCTTGTCCAGCGCCTTGTAACACGCCGCCAGCGATTCCCACACCTCGAGAGCCTCCAGCAGCGGCAGCGCCGAGCCTACCATTCCATTGGCCACCAGCTGCTCGGCGAGTTCTTTGCGCACCCCGCCAGCGAGCGGCATAGGCGTTGCGAAGACGCCGAGCGTACGGGACGCACTCAGCGATGCAAACCTGTCCGCCTCCGTCGCGGCCGAGGCGGCGCGCAGCGCTGCGGCTGCAGCAGGCGCCTCGCCGATGGCGAGACGCTGCGAGCGCACCAGGGCGGTGATGCGCGCAAGTGCACGCGAGCGCGTGCGCGTACGCGTGCGCTCGTGGCGCGCCTGTTCCAGAGCCGCAGCAAGCGCCACCGCGAACGGCGCAGCGGGCTGCGCGGCGACACAGTCGACGTATGGCGCGGCCTCCCATGGCGAAAGCTCATCCTCCGTTCGGCACTTGCGCAAGACGTGCGCCTGTGCCATAACGAGGCACAGTTCCACGCTTGACATCGCGGGCGGGGCAGCCTGCACCATGTGCGAAGCCGAGTAGAACGTGCGCGTGGTGTAAGGCAGTGCATTTGGCCCGTGTGGCAGCGCCAACAACCGTCAGCATCGACGCGCGCGCAGCATGCTCTCTTTCTCTTTCTCTTCGGCGCGTGTGCGCGAGTGGGGGAATCAGACAGCTGCGCACTCTCATCGCGAGAGAGGATCGACGCAGGTGGCTCGATTTGACACGCGGGCCACCCGCGAAGCGCTCGATTGTGTGCGGGGCTTAATCCGCTTGCGCAATGTGTCATCATATCCCCTCCACAGCCAGCGCCGGCGCGCGCGGGCTGGCGCGCGCACCTCTGTCTGCCCCTCGACCTCCACGAGTCTGGGCCTCTCGAGAATGTCACAATTCGCCGCATCGTCTATGACCCCCTGCTCCTCCGCACGCTCGACCTCGCCGCGAGCCGCGGCGGCCGCCTCGCCGAGCGCCGCGTCGGCACCAGGCGCGCCGGCCTCGCCCGCCATAGCCGCGCGTTCGGCCGCCTCGGCAGCAGCCGCTGCCTCGTCCTCGGCTGCGCGCGCACCCACGCGCGCTACACGCGCGACAAGCTGCGCCTTTGGGTCCTGCTGGTGCCGCGTGCGGTAGCCCATCGCGCCGACAACGCCGACGCGCACGCCTAGCAACTGCTCCGCAGCTTCGAGCTTGCGTGCGGCTGCCGCCGGCCGCGAGTAGTACGCGTCCGCCAGCGCGTCCTCCAGCTCGATCGCCGCTCGCGCGGCGCGAGGCAACCAGATCTGGCCATCGCCCTCGCCGGCGCCCTGGTCGCCGCCTCCGAGCAGAGCGCGCGCGGCGCCGAAGCGCGCGCGGCACTCGTCGCGCAGCTCGCGTGCGGCGCCCGTGAGTGCGCGCTGGTGCATGAGCAGCGCACGCGCGAGCCACCAATGGGCGGTGTCGAGTCGGTCCTGCCGAAGGCACGCGTCGTTGCTGGTGCCCTCTGCAGCTGCGCTGTCCCCGGCCCCATCCTCGGGCTTTGGCGCGGGGAGCGGCCCAGCGGCCACGCGCAGCAGCGCCTCGGCCAGAAGCAGATACTGCGCCGCACCGCACGCGAACGCCGGCTGCTCACCGCCGCGGGCCATCGCCCGCTGCGCCGCGCGGCACCATGGGCCGCGCTCTCGCGCGCTCGCGCGCGCGCCCACCGCTGAGCTCCCATCCTCGCCTTCGCCCTCGTCGCTATCGCTCATTCCCATGTCTCCCATGCCGTCATCGAGCGCGTCGAGTGCATCCAAAACGCCACCCGCCTCATCCGCCTCGTCCGCGGCGGCGCCAGCGCCGGCAGTGGCGCCACCCTCGGCCGCGACCGCGGTCGTAGCTGCCCCGCTGAAGACCGCCTCGACAATGTTGTCCTCCAACGGCGGCTCGGGCCCGCAGACGTTGCACTGTGCGAAGACCATGAGCGCGGCCACGCCGGCGACGAGGGCATCGGCGCGCTGTGCTGCGGTGCGCGGCGCCGCGCTGCGCGCAGGGGCGCGCCCAGCAGCGGGCCGACGCCGCCCCACCATACCATTTCATTGCCGAAAACCCGCGCATTCCACGGAAGTGATGCGAATTCGGGAGGACGGACCGACGCCTCGCGGTGCTTTCGAGCGACCCACGGCATCGAATTTCATCGCCGAAGGGTCGTCGCGAACGGGGGCCGCGGGCGAGCGGCGCCGGGCGACGCCCGGGCGAGGCGCGCACACGCACACCGGGGGTGAGGGGTGAGGGGAGAGAAAGCAGGACGGGGCGTCCTCACTTCGCTCCTCGCGCCCTCCCCCTTCTCCCCCGCCTCCCTCCTCTACCCCGACCAACCTTCCTGACTGGTGCCGGTAGCGCACACGCACAAAGAGCGTGCTGGCGGGGGCGGCGGGGGGGATGGCGATGGCGCCGCCGACGCCTGCGGTGCCACAGTCAACCGTAGATAGGGCGGCCCGGCGCGCGGCGGAGGCTTTCGGCCTCGCCGGCGACGCCGGCGGGGGGCTGGTGGGTGCGCACACATGCAAGCTGCGCTCCGTTGATGACGCGGCGGCGGCGGTGGCAGCTGCGGCGGACGGCAGAGGCGCGCTCGCGAAGCAATCAATCTCCGGGGGACTGCTGAGCGCGGGCAAGCTGTATGTGTTCGCGGGGGGGCACCTCTGCTACAAGGGAGGGCTCGGAAGTTCCACGCGCACAGTGATCGCTGTCGCCGACCTGGAGGACGTGCTTCTGGACGACGAGTGCAACGACATGATGCTCGTCGCCGCGGGCGTGTGCTACGCGCTGCACTTCTCGCCGCCGGGTGGTAGGGCGCGCCGCGACTCCGCGCGCCGCAGCGTCATGGCAGTGTGGAGCGCGCAACTGGCGAGCGTGAGGAGCAGGAGGCAGAGCGACGCGGACCCAGAGGCCGCCGCGACTGCCGTCAGAAACGTGGCTGCCGAGCTCACTGAGGTCGCCAGCGCGCTCAGCGACGACAGCAGGGGTAACAGAGGGGCCGCGCAGCAGCCCAGCCCCGCTGAGGCCTGCGGCGGCACTGACGGTGGCGGCAGCGGAAGCAACGGCGTGAGCGAGACAGCCGCGAGGGGCGGCCATGTTGGCGACTCCCCAAACACCCCGCGCCGAGCCAACGGCGCGGGCGGCACAGCCAGGGAGAGTGGGCACGTGGGTGACCTCCCGAACAGCCCGCGCACCTCTCGCACGCCTGAGGCGGGGGGCACACCGCGCAAGGAGTTCCACCACGCCCGCGTGCCCTCGAATCTCAGCGCACTGACGCTGGAGTCGATGGATGACTTCCGCATGAGCGTCTCGTCGATGCCATTGGATCGCAAGAGCACCTGCGGGTCTGATGCCGGAGATGCTACGGGCGCAGGCGGTGGCGAGGACGCGACTAGGGAGGGCGAGGGTGCTGTCGCCAACGGCGAGGAACGAACGGGGCGGGGAGGGGAGGAGCGCGAGCTCCCGGTGCAGCGATCCGAAGAGGCTGAGCAGCCAAGCCTGTACGCCCAGAACGACGACATTGACGCGAGCGACGAGGAGGTGGATCCGCGCGTCGGCGAGGCGCTTGAAGCGCTTAATGAGGCCACCGACGAGGTGAATCGGCTCGAGAATGATCTGAGCGGCGCGCGTCGCTCGTACGCGCGCGTCAAGCGCGCGGGCGCCTCGCGCGTCAACGACCTGGTCTCCAAGCTCGAGCCCCATATCCGAGCGGCGGCACCATACTACAACGCGCTTGAGCTGGTGCGTGAGCGGCGAGAGCGAGCTGCGAAGGCCGCCACACGGTTCACCGATGCCCTTGCTGCACATGAGGAGGCTCGTGCCGAGCTGCACAAGGTCGAGAGCGCGCTCGAATCGGGCGCGGCGTTCGACCCGTACATGCAAGACCGAATGGGCCGCTGCGGCGAGGCTGTCACACGTTCTGCAGCTGCTCGCGAAGTCGCGGACGTCGACCACGTGCGCGCCGCGGACGAATGCGAGGCCGCGCTCGCGCAATTGGACGCCTTCTCGAGACGTGTCAAAAAGCATGCGCTGCTCGCGAAGCCCTACTTCGATGCCCGCGCTGCCGTCGAGGTCGAGTGCGCCAATGGGCTCAAGCATTGCGAAGGTCTCGCCGAGCAGGTTGAAGCAGCGAAGGCGCGCGTGGGCGACGCGCTGCAGATGCTCGACACCATCAGCCGGGATGTGCATGCAAAGCGCAGCGGAGAGATCTTGGAGGTGCCAGGCGGCGCACAGAACGGCGACGGCGATGGCAGCTCCAACGGCAAGGACGTGATGTGTGAGGCCGAGGCAGCGCTGGAGCGTTACAAGATCCTCACGCTGCCGGTGATTGAGAGGCGCAAGAGTATCATTGCCGCAGCTAAAGAGGCGGTTGCGCTCGTGGCAGCAGCAGATGCAGAGGACGACGCCGACCTGCCCCCAATCGTGAGCATCGAGCAAATGCTTGGAAAGAAGCTGAGCTTGGTCGTCGAGGAAACAGGCGACTTGGAAACGCCTGACACGCCCGCTAGCGCTGGTAGCGACCACATTGGGGCCGAGCGGACGCTGGCCACCGAGGATGGCGCGGGTGTGCCCTCGAAGACGAGCGAGGACCAAATAGCATCGAGTGCAGACATGGCAGCCGAGGCAGACGAGGATGAAGCGGATGAAGGCGATTTACCGGAGCAAACGACGGGAGCAGACGCCAGCTCGGGGGTGTTGACGGAAAGAGAAGCCGCCGATACCGATGACGTCTCCAAGATTGACTTCGCGGAGCCGGCGACCTCGCCGGTGAGCGAAGAGCACGATGCTGCTGAGACTTGCGAAGGCACCGATACGGGGGGCGCGATGGAGCCCGTGGCCAACAGTACCAACGACAGCGCAGATGCCACAGAGGCGATGGAGGAGACCGAGGACACGGCAGAGACTGCTGCCAACGCTGTTGAAGGGACCCCGCAAGCGCCCTGAGCAAGCTTCAGCTCCGGTGGGGAATGAATTGAGCCGGGGCAGCACGGGCACCGCCGCGTGCCTACTGCTGTGCGGGGTGGACGCGAGGCGGGCACGGCATCTGGCGAAGGCGTGGATTGCAGCGAGTGGTGAGGGGGATAATAGATAATAGTCGGCGCGCGCCCCACCACCCGAGCATGCACTTGCCCTGCGCTGGGGCCGCTCGCAGCGCTCTTGAGACCAGTGTGCACAGAACCTCATTAATAGCCTACAGTTCGTACGCGTCGGATTTCACCGCCAGCCGCTGCATGGCGAGCTCCGCCTTGACGCGCCGAGCGGTGTCGGTGGCGACGCCGACCAAAATGAGCACGGACGTACCCGCGAATCCGCGGAAGGCGGTGAGATTGGTCGCCTGCTCCACTGCCGAGGGCGCCACGGCGAGCGCACCGAGGAAGATGCTCCCCAGCACCGACAGGTTGCCGAGCATATCCGAGAGGTAGTTGGCAGTCTGCTTGCCCGGGCGCACTCCTGCGATGGACGCGCCACCGCGCTTGAGCTGCTCGGACACGTCCTTGGGGTCGAGCTGCAGGAAAGTGTAGAAGTAGTTGAAGAAGACGATGAGGCCCACGTTGATAGGCACGTAATACGCGCCGCCTGGAAAGAGGCTCTGACCGAGCGCGGCGAGCGCCTCCGAGCCCGTAAAGCGTGCGAGCGTCGAGGGCAGCGCGAGCACGCTCGAGCTGAAGATGACGGGCATCACGCCAGTGGAGTTCACCTTGAAGGGGAGGTAAGAGGATGAGTCGAGCCCGCGCGCGCGCGCCTTGTAGCGCGAGGCGTAATTAATTGGGATCTTGCGCTCGGCCTCCTGCACGTAGATGATGCCGACCGTGGAGGCCAAGAACGCAGCGAAGAACAGCGAAAGCGCCTCAGGGGTCACGCCCTCGCCCCCCGACGCAATGGTCGCCCCGATGGACGCGGGCAGCGAGCTCAGGATGTTGGTAAAGATGAGCAGCGACGTGCCGTTGCCCAGCTTCAGCTCGGAGATCTTCTCGCCGATGTACATGAGCACCATCGCGCCCGCTACCAACGTGAGGCTCGAGCCCGCGAGGTACGTGAGGTCGAAGTCGTACACGAATGGCCGCACATACAGCACCTGCCCCACCGCCTGCACGCTGGCGAACGCCAGCGCGCCGTAGCGCATGTACTGATTGAATTGGCGGCGGCCGGCCTCGCCCTCCTCGCGCTGCAGCTTCTTGAGCTCCGGGGAGAAGGAGGCGAGCAGCTGAAAGACAATTGAGCTGTTGATGTACGGGATGATGCCGAGCGAGAACACGCCGAGCTTAGAGATGCCGCCGCCCGCCAAGTTGTCCACGTACGCCAGCAGGCCGTTGTTGCCGATGGCCGCCTCGAACGCCGCGCGGTCGACGCCTGGCAGCGGGATGTACACACCCACGCGCGAAACGACGAGAAGGCCGAGCAGCGCGGCGAGCTTGCCCGGAAGATCCCCCTGCAGGAAGAGCTCCAGCTGCGACGCCTCGGGCGGCGGAGCGCCGCCGCCGCGCCCCGACTGGGCTGCCAGCGGCGTGCCGCGCGCAGTGCGTGCC
>RQSC01000029.1:476510-488565 GCA_013416795.1 Prasinococcaceae sp. CCMP 1430
CGCGGATGGGCGCGCGCCGCGCCCGCGCGCGGCCGCCGCGCGCGCGCCCGAAACCCTACCGGATCCCTACCGAATCGCGATCGCGATGGCAATCGGCCGGCCGGCCGGTGCTCTCGCACCCATCCATCGCATGCCGTCGACGTGAAAGAAGGGAGCGGTCCTCCCACCCACCCGACCGACCGAGCCCTGCCGGACACTCCACCCTGCCGGCACCCCGACTGACTGACGGTCGGTCGGAAGTTTGCTCCGCCCACCGCTTCAGTCAGTACGACCGATTGCGGCACGCCAATTGGATGAGGGCGCGGCTGCGCATGGATGCTTCGAGAGTGGATCGAGGGCCGCATGCGACCGATGGCTGCGGCTGCGTGCGCGTGCCGCTGCCGCTGCGCTGCTGCGAGCGGGCGCTGTGGCGCGCACAGGCGGCGGCGGCGGCGGCGGGAGGAGGTGGGCGCGCGCCGCGCGGCCGCGGCGCGCTACGCTGGCGACGCGCGCCGCCGGAGAGGGAAAGGCGGTGACGACCGCGGCGGCGGACGGCGACGAGGCTGGGGGCGAGGCCGTGGACGAGGGCAAGGCCGACGGTGGCCGCACGTGGGACGTCAACGAGGGCCCCGCACTGTACGCACCTGCCACATTCGAGGAGCTCATGGACGACGTGTGCGGTGCCGTGGATCGCTGCGTTGCCGCGGGCGAGAAGCGCATCGAGGTCGACTTCCCGCCGCTGCCATCCTCCATCAACTCGTACGCGGGTGCGAGCGACGACTTCATTGACGCCAACTTTCAGCTTGCGCTGCAGCTCGCGCGCAACCTGGTCGCCTCGGGCCGCCGCCCGCGCATTGTTGTGCCCGACAAGATCGAGCTCGCACGCGTGCTCCAGCGTTACGAGAAGAGCCTGGAGCTGTCCGAGGGCGTGAGCGTGGGTAGCCTGGAGGAAGGGTCCGACGCGCGCGGCATTACCAACCTGTCGCCCGTGCAAATTGCACGGCGCGCGGCCGACGCCTGGCGCAACGTCGAGGTCGCGCTGCAGGACCTTCCCTCGAACGCCGAGCTCGTCGCGCAGGCGCGCGCCGCCGACGTGCACCTGGTGCTCAACATCTCCACGGTGGACCTACCGGCTGTGCGCACGTATACGGAGACCTTCGAGCCGCAGAGTGAGAACTGCGCCACCGTACTGTTCAACACTGAGCTCGAGACGCTGCGCGGAGACCTGGGGCAGGTCACCTTCCCGCCCAAGGCCATGCACTACGAATTCCTGAGCACTTTCCTCCCCGCGTACTTCCTGCGCCGCCGCGACTACTCCAAGACGGTGAGCGTGCAGCCCTTCATCATCAACTACTCGGGAGCGCTGCTGCGTATCTATCCTGCGCCGTGGCAGTGCATGCTGCAGCAGGACGACAAGTCGTACGCGTGCGTCGCCGAGGCGGAGGACCGCTACACTCTGCAGCAGTTCAAGGAGGAGCTGCTCATCGCGCTCGGGCTCGACGAGGAGGAGGGCTCCTTCCTGGAGGTCGCTCGCCGCGGCTTCTTCAAGGGCACGTGGTGGGAGGTCGACACCGAGGAGGAGGTGTCCTCCAAGTGGCGCCGGTAGGGAGGATGCCCGCGTGCGCCCCCCCCCCCCCCCCCCCCCCCCCCCCCCCCCCCCCCCCCCCCCCCCCCCTTTGGCCATCACCCCGTCGCCCGGCTGCGGCAGCTGCTGCCCCGCGCCGATGATGTACTAGTAGCATAGCAGTGTGTCAAACCCTTGCCGCAAAAGAGCCATAATAGTGCGCGCGATGGCCATTTTCAAAATGCATCCCCAAAGAGCTACGACAGAAGCGCTGGGGCACGGCGCGCGCGTACTCGCGAGCACTGGAGAATGAATCCGCACAATCTTAATTCCGCCGAGTGTGTGCCGAAACGAACGCGGGCCGTGCCACCGCCCGCAGCCACCAGTCAGGCCGAAACAGTCCTCCTCGGGCGCTGTGTGTTGGGTGTGTTTGTTGTCCTCCTCCCTAGCTCCCTAGCTAGCCGCCTAGTCATCGGCGTCCACGAAGTAGAATTCCCCCGCCTCCTTCTGTTCTCTGTCCTTGAGCGACTCGAGCTTGTTGATGCGGGGGCGATAATTTGTGGGATCCCGGCGGAAGGTGATGTCCAGGTTGCGCAGGAACTGGTTCATGCCCGAGATGAGGCCCTGCGGCTGCGTCGCGGTGGCCTTCACACTGGGCTCACCCTCATACACGATCACGCGGTCCGCCAGGTAGGTCGCCATGATGAAGTCGTGTTCCACAATGAAGGCCGTCTTCTTGGCGTGCATGATGTAGCGCTTGATCACCTTTGCGGCGTGGATGCGCTGCTCAGAGTCCAGGTACGCTGAAGGCTCGTCGATGAGGTAGATATCAGCGGGCGTGCCAAGCGCGAGCGTGATGGCCACGCGCTGCAGCTCGCCGCCACTCAGGTGCTTCACCTCTTGGTCCATCAGCTCCTCCACGCGCATGGGCTTGAGCACATCAGTGTTGAATTGAGGGTGCACAACCATCTTGGGGATCTTCTTGTACAGCAGCTGCTGCACCGTGCCGGGGAACTTGGGCGAGATCTTCTGCGGCTTGTACGAGATGTTGTACTCGGGAAGCTCGACCGCGAGGCCGTCCTCGTCCGCATCTGGTGGGATCATTCCGGCGATCATGCGGATGAAGGTGGTCTTGCCCGTACCGTTCTCGCCAAGCATGACGATGATCTCCGAGTCGGTGAACGAGCCCGCCTCCACGGTGAGCTGGAAGCTGCCCTGCGTGCGCTTCATCTCCGGGTAGGAGTACTTCATGCCCTTCACATCTGCACCCTGCTCGAGCGTGTCCTGGTCGGCGACCTTGAAGGTGAGCGCCTCCTCGCGGAAGCGCAGGTTCTCCGTGGGCACGAAACCCGCGAGGAAGATGTTGATGCCCTCGCGCACGCTGAAGGGCAGCGTCACCACGCCGTAGCCGCCTGGCTGGCCGTAGAGGCAGCACACGAAGTCCGAGAGGTAGTCGAGCACCGACAGGTCGTGCTCGACGACAATAATGTACGACTTGATGTCGAGAAGACCGCGGATGACGCGCGCGGCCTTGAGGCGCTGCTTGACGTCGAGGTACGACGAGGGCTCGTCGAACATCCAGCAGTCCGCCTGTTGTGCTGCGACGACGGCGATCGCGAAGCGCTGCAGCTCGCCGCCCGACAGGTCGCCCACCGAGCGGTCCATCACGGGCTCGAGGTCGAGCAAGTCGACGATGAGGTCCTTGTTGTCGCGCTCCATCTTCTGGTCGATCACCTCCTCGACGTTGCCGCGCACGGCCTTGGGGATGTGGTCGACGTACTGCGGCTTGATGACCGCCTTGAGGTCGTCCTCGAGGATGCGCGTGAAGTAATTCTGCAGCTCAGAGCCTCGGAAGTACGTCAGGATCTCCTGCCAGTCAGGGGGGTTCTCAAACTTGCCGAGGTTGGGCTTCATCTTGCCCGCCAGGATCTTGAGCGCGGTCGACTTGCCGATGCCGTTGGTGCCCACCAGCCCGAGCACCTGGCCCGGGCGCGGCATGGGCAGCCTGTGCAGTTTGAACGAGTTTGCGCTGTAGCGGTGCGTGGTCTCCTTGCCGAGGTTCTTGGGGAGATTGATGATCTGGATGGCCTCGAAGGGGCACTTCTTCACGCAGATGCCGCAGCCGATGCACAGCTCCTCGGACAGCCACGCGATTTTGTCCTTGGGGCCCACCTCGATGCATAGCTTTCCCACCTTGACCACGGGGCACGAGCGCTTGCACTCCTGGCGGCACTTCTTCGGCTTGCACTTGTCGCTCGAGACGATGGCAATGCGCGTCAGGCGGTCCTCGGGGTTGTCCTCGTCCGCCTTCTTGCCCTTCTTGCCCATGGCGGCCGGCGGGGGCTGGGGCGGAGGCGGGGGCTGGAAAGAGCGCGCGCACGCTCGTGTCGCGCCGCCGTCGTGCGCGGGGTCGTCCGCCGGCGGGGCGCGGTGCGCGTGCGCCACCGGCCGCCCCGCGCACGCCCCCATCCGCAACCCAGCCGCCGCCCCGCCGCGGCCCCGGCCCCAGCCATTCGTTCTGTTAGGGTTTACACATCAGCTCAGCCTTAGGCCGCGCCGCGCGTCGCCGAGGAACACTTTTCAAATCTGCAATCCTCTGCGTGCCGTCGGCCCATCCAATTCCAACCAAGCCGGCCCGGCACCCACCCACCCAATCCAGAACACCCTGGCTGGCTGGTGGAAGACGCGACGCGACAAGATATGATCCTTCTCAGCAAGGCTGTGGCTGCGGCTGCGGCTTCGGCCTGACTGATGACTCTGATGGCACGCGTTCTCGCGCGGCGCCGCCCAGGCCGAATTCGAAACGCGCACCCTCGCGCAGACCCGCCCTCGCGCGGGCGGGGCGGCCCCGCGGCGAAGCGCGTCACATTCGCATGCAGATGCATTGATTCTGGTGCAGATTGCTGGGGTCGGGCGCGGGCGCCACCACAGCGCGCGCTCGCGCGCACCTGGGGGGGCGCGGGGGGGTAGGTTGGGGAGAGAGGGGAAGGGGGGGCGCGGACAGGTGCAGGCTCGAAGGAGTTGAGCGCAGGTGGAAAGGAGCGACCTCAAGGGGCAAGGGGGGTGGGCGGCGGGCGCTGCTCCACGCGACGGCGGGTAGTTGCCGCGGCCTACCGCGGCAGCTGCGTGCAAGGGCGCGCCCCAGCGCCCATCCCGGGGGCCGTCGCCATGTTGAGCGACCGGCAGAAGATCGGCGTGGGCCTAACAGCCTTCGGCACGCTCTTCTTCTTTCTGGGCGTGATGTTCTTCTTCGACAGCGGGCTGCTCGCCATGGGCAACGTGCTCTTCCTGTCAGGCGTGTCGCTGACCATCGGCCCGATGCGCGCGGGGCGCTTCTTCATCCGCCCGAAGAACGCCAAGGGCAGCGCGGCCTTCGTGGGCGGCTTGCTGCTGGTGATCGTGCTGCGCTGGTGCATCGTGGGCATGCTCCTCGAGGCGTATGGCTTCGTCATGCTCTTCGCGGACTTCTTCCCGACCGTGCTCATGTTCCTCAAGAACGTGCCCATCATCGGGCCCATGCTCAACTCGCCGCGCGTCAAGGCGGCGCTGAACAAGATAGCGCCTGTCCAGACGCTGCCCGTGTAGCGACCGCTCCAACCCACCCCGGAAAGTCCCCTGCGCCCTTCCGGCCATGGGCGGCGCGAAGCTCGAGCCTCGTCTCAAGCGCGGGGTGGCGCGCGGCTGTAGTATGGAATAGTAGTAGAGTAATCATTTCGGCGAGCAGCGCGGCGCGGCGCGGTCGCACGCGGCCGCGCGCGACGCCTCACAGCGCGTGTGTCGCCTTAGCCTTGGCGATGGCGTCGGCGACGCGCTCGTCCGGCTCGTCATACAGATACATCTCCTGAGTGGCCCTGAAGGGATCCTCGGATGGCACGCCCAGCACGCCCCTCCATGTGTCGGCGACGCTCGCTCCGAGCGCGTCGAGGTCGTACCCACCCTCAAGGAAGAAAACAAGCCGCCCGCCGCACAGCTCGTCCGCGAGCTCCCTGATGCCCTCGCCCAGCGCGTGGTACGCGGACGTCGTGAACTGCAGGCCCGCGAGTTTGTCGCGCCAGTGCGCGTCGTAGCCGGCGCTCACGAGGATAATGTCGGGCTTGAAACGCTGCGCGGCAGGCGCCACTATGGCGTCGAACGCGAGGCGTGCTGCCATGGCACCTGCGCCACCGGGAAGCGGCAGATTGATGTTGGCGCCCTCGCCGGCGCCCTCGCCCACTTCATTGGCCGCCCCCGTGCCTGGGTATGAGCCGCGCTGGTGCGTTGACACGAAGAGCACGTCCGGGTCCGAGTAGAAGGCGTCCTGTGTGCCGTTGCCGTGATGCACATCGAAGTCGTACACGAGTACGCGTTTATACCCGCGCCGCTGCGCGTGACGCGCGGCAACGGCGATGTTGCTCAGCACGCAGAAGCCCATAGGCCCCTTCGGGACCGCATGGTGGCCGGGTGGGCGGCAGACGCTGAACCCGACGGGCGGCCGCTCTCCCAACGCGTGCGCGTCGGCGCACGCATCGACAAGCGCCACGCCGGCGCCAGCGGCACGCAGTGCGGCCGCATGCGTCGCCGCGGCGGCGTACGTGGGCCCACCGCCTTCAAGGTCCACTGCGGCAGCGCCGCTCTCCATTGCGCCGCAGCGGCGCTCGAGCGCGGGAAGGTACTGACTGTCATGCACAAGCGCGATTTGCTCAGGTGTCGCATCAGCCCAATCAGCGAGGAGCGCAGCCGCGTCAGTGAGCCCAGCACGCGCGAGCGCGCCCTCGATGGCGGGCACGCGCGCGGCACACTCTGGGTGGCCCTCGCGGTCATGGCCAGGTGCGCCGCTAACCGTGTAAAGCAGCGGCCGCGTGCTGGTGCCGTCCTCTGCTGCTGCATGCGGCGCCGCCCGCCGCTGGCATCGAGCCACGCAGCCGCGCGCCACCGTGCAAAGCGCCGCAGTGCGCCTTGCCGCACGGCTCGCCACAGGCGAGGCCATCGTGTACGCTGCTAGCCGCGCGCCGTGTGCCACCTCTGCTGCGCATACGGCGAGAAGTCGGTTCTGAGCGCGTGCAAACTCATGCGTGCACCAGCACGGCACCACAACGCGCGCAGAAGGCGCGCGGCCGCTCCTCTTTGGAGCCAGTGCGGGGTGAGGTGGGGTGGTGGCGGTGGCGTGTTGTGAGCTGCAGTTGAAGAGGCGGTGGCGTAGCTTCCGCCGTGAGGATGGTGGTCCGATTGAGGGCCTCGTGCGCTGCTGCTGCTGTTTTGACATTGGTGGTTGCGGCGGGCACCACGCGCGTGGGCGCGGGTGCTGCGCGCATCAGAGAGCGCGGCGATGCCTTCGTGGGCTACACAGAGCGGCAAGGTGAGTGGATGCGCCTAATGCTCCGATAGCCCGTGACCCGCTCCGCTTGGCTGACGTGCTCTGTGTTGCCCGCGCACGCGCATGCTCGAGGAGCCTCCGCAGGTGCAGGTGCGGACATTTCCGCTGCGCTGCGTGCAGAGCGCGCATATGGCTGCGTCAGCGGTGATGGCGCGGGCGAGAAGAAGGAGTGTCAGCATTGGGCGGCCACGGGCGAGTGCGTCACGAACGCCGCGTTCATGTGCGGCACGTGCGCATCGGCGTGCGCAGAAGTGGGGGAAGGGGAATGCTGTGTGCCTCCTGGCCGTCGCATGGCGAGTGTCCGATGCCTCGCCGGTGGCGTCGGCAATGCTGAGTCGGCGTGCCGCTATGCATTCATGGAGTTCTCGGTTGGCGGCTCACCTGTTGGGCGGGTAACCTTCGCGCTGTTCAGCGACGTGGTGCCCCTCACGGTGGACAACTTCGCAGCACTTCTGCCGCGGTACGAGAGCTCGTCCCTGCATCGCGTGATCCCAGGTTTTATGTCGCAGGGCGGTGCGAGCGCTGGACCCTCCATCTACGGCGCACACTTTGACGACGAGAACTTCGTCGTGAGCTACGACGAGCCCTTCCTGCTCGGGATGGCCAACAGCGGCAAGAACACGAACGGCGCGCAGTGGTTTCTCACCGTGACACCCACGCACCATTTGGACGGCAAGCACGTCGTCTTCGGAGGCGTGCTTGCAGGCTTTGGTACGGCGATGTCGATCAACGAGGCTGGTTCGCCGTCTGGGAAACCACAGAAGGAGATCATCGTGACCGCGGCGAAGGAGATCACGCTGGAGCAGGCACAGGCAGCCGTGGACGCGGAGATGCGCCGCGCGCAAGATGCGACGATGGCGTCTGAGCTGTGATGCGCGGTCACAGCTGAAGCGGGCGGGGCGCGCCTGCCTGTCTGTGCGCCCCGCTCGTACCGATGGTGAAGAGAAAGACATACTGTACATACATACATGAGCGTCGCCTATGCGCGCTTCGCAAGAGCGCACACATTAGACAACGAGGACCCCCGCCTCCGCATTGGACTTGTCGGCTGCCTCGACCGTGCCCGGGAGGCCCACGCTCCGCGTGGCGTTTCTCACAAGTGCCACGCTTTCAAGCCCGGCTACCTCGATCGCATCGACGGCTGTGTACGTGACGCAGAAGTCGTAGGCCAGGCCCACGCAAACCGCGCGCCGCACACCGAGCTCGCGTAGAGCGTCGGCGAGCCCCGTCCCGCTGCGGTGATCGTTGTCGCGGAAGGCACTGTAGGAGTCAATCGATTGACGGAACCCCTTTCGCACCACCGTCGCTTCTGCGGGGACCTTGAGGTCGGGGTGGAAGCGAGCGCCCTCGCTGCCCTGGGTGTGCGTGCGGCGCCAAAACGAGAGCGTAAGAAGTGACAGGCGGGCGTCCAGGGCAGTGAGCGCACGGGCGTCAGCGCTGGCGAGCTTCTCGCGAGACAGCGCATGCCCAGGCCCCAGCTGCGGTATTTGCGCTACGCACGGCGCTGCGCTCACCTGCACGCAGTGGTCCGGCCAAAGCGTCTGCTCGCCGTAATGTGCCTCGTAGGAGCCGTAGGGCTCCTTGCCTTCGTGCGAGCTCGCGAACGAGTCGTGCCCCTGCGTGTGCCAGTCCTGCGCGTACACGACGTGCTCGAAGCGAGCGGCAAGTGCGTTGCACAGCGGCACGATGTCGTCGCCGCCCGCGACGTGCAAAGCGCCGCCCTCGCAGAAGTCGTTGAGCACATCGACGATGATGAGCGCGTCGGAGGGGCCGCCTACCTCTTCGAAGCCCAGTGCCGCCATGGAGGCGAGCGCTGCGTCCGCGGCCGCCTCGGCGGCCGCAGTGGCTGGCGCCCCCGGCTGTGCCACGCCCAGCTCGCCTGCGGCGCCGAGCGTCGCGGGCGCGCCCATCGCGGCCGGCCGCGCCACGCCCGACGAGAGCACCGCGCGCTCCTCACGCGGTAGCCTGTGTGGCCCGTCGGCGAAGCCGTTGGGCGGCGTCGCGAGGTAGAGCGCCGCCGCGAGGGCGGCGAGGGCGGCGAGCTTTGCGGCGATTCCCGCCATCTTTGAGCCCCGCGTCGCCCGCTACCCCGTCCCCCTCACACTTCACACCCCACCCCACACTCCGCCCGCGCCGAAGCCGAAGCCGCGCAGGTGCCACGCTCTGTGGCCCCTCACCCCGCCGTGCACGGTGTTGCGTCGAGACTCCTCCCCCGTCCCGTCCTCTCCCTCTCCTCGCCCGCCCGCCCGCTCGCGGTGTGGCCCCCCTCCGCCCGCCCGGCGGCCGCCCCGCTGCAGCCGCCGGAGCGCGCGCAATTCGAGGCGAGCTGCACAGTGTACAGTCCAGCGCAGTAGCGATGGTATCGCGATGGCGCTCGTCGCGCGCACGCGCGCACGGAGAGACGCCTCGCAACCGACCAATCGTTTGTTTGTTCTCCGCCGCGAGTCCCGAAGGAAGTCGCGAAAGTCGCAACACGCGCGAAAGCCGCGAACGCCGCGAAGGTCCCGCGAGTCAAGCGCGAGTGCGGGGGAGGAAACGGGAGGCGCGAGAGGGAGACGTCGCCGCTCGCGCGACGCGACGAGCGCGATTCCGGGCCGGAGGGGGGAACGGATCGCGGACCGGACGGGATGGCGGGGCGGGCCGCGCTGGGCTCGCGCCCCTCCGATTGATTGAAAGAAAAAAACAATGCGGTGTACTCTCTCCCGTGGTGAAATTTGATGGTATAATGTGGGAAGAAACGGAAACGGGAGCGGGAAAACGGGAGCGGGAGAACGGGTGCGGGAGCGGATCGACGCAGATTCCGACGATTCCGATTCCGCCCCGGCGCCGCGCATGGCGGATCCCACCGGCCGAACCGAGGACCGAACCATCCGTTCGATGGGGGGCCCGGCGGCTCAGCGCGCAGAGCAGGCAGGCACACACAGAGGCAGACGGACACATCGGACGGGCATTCGTTCGACAGGCAGAGCAGACGCCATCGTTCAGTCAGAACAGGTTCAGATCAGGTCTGGACGTTGCGGGCGGAGGGTGAGCATCAATTCGGTCGGCATCTGCGTGTGTGTGTCTGTGTGCGCTGCGAAACGGAGCACCTTTTTCGCGCGCGCGCGCAGAGGCGCAGACGCGGGAGGGCGGTGGGCGCGGGCGGTGGGCGCGGCGCGCGAGCTGGTGGGAGGGGGGAGGGGGGAGGGGGAGGGGGGAGGCGTGCGCGCGCGCAATGCCGCGTGCGCGTGCAGTGGGGGGCGTGCACCGGTGGGCGGCCGCCTCCGTGCTCGCTGCGCTCACTGCGCTCACCGTGCGCACCTCCGCGCAGGCGCAGCTGGACCAAGTTCTGCTCGGAGGCACGGATGACACTGGCAGCACTTTCGGTGTCGTCACCGCAGAAGCTGAGGCGCAAGTACAGGCGGCCGGGGAAGGCAACGAGAGCGCGGACGAGAGGGGTAGGGAGTACATATGCCCATACGAGTGCGTGCAGCCAGACAAGGTGAGGGGTCATTGCACCGCGCTGCTGGTGAGCGAGCGCTCTATGTCTCTCCCCAGGTTCCTCCTTAGACACACGCGCACTCCTCTCAGGCTCAGTGGCGGCGCTGACGCCGCGCCATGCCGTGACGCCAGCTCGTTTGGTGTAGCGACGCCGTGACGTATCCATACTGCAATCGCGTGGTCGACACCGACGGCCAGGGCGACCAGTTCCGCAGCAATCTGTACATGGAGGACGCGGCCATGAGGGCGTACCGCGCGGTGCTCAAGGAGATACCTGGTGGCGAGATGAAGGACGCCTGCAAGAGCGCCCTGCGAGCATGGATGTGCTACTCTTTTTTCAACAAGTGCGCAAACGACCTCGTCAGGTACTACCCGGTGAGTCACAGGCACGGCTGGGCATGCGTGCGTGCGAGCGAGCGCATGCGAGCGGTGCGCGAAGAGGCGGTGCGCGCGCTGACCTTTCCACTGCATTGGTAGGTGTGCATGTCTGCCTGCGAAAACGCCAAGGCCGCATGTGGCGGTGTGGTGTGGATGAACTGCCAGGAGGGGGTAGAAGAGGGCGATCCCGTCTTCGAGGCGGATGAATTGGTGTGCACGGGCGCGGCGCCCACGTCAGGCAGCTCGCATGCGGCATGGCTCGCAGCGACAGCCGCTGCAGTCGGAGCCGTGCGTAGAATCTATTAATATTGCTACAGTAGTACTAGTACTAGTACTACTAATAGCTACATGTAGCTAGCTAGAGTTCTTGCAGTATTGGACTTCCTGTTCGGCGTCAGCAGCCTCTGCATCCGCGATGAGGTCGAGCAATGTGCCATCCAAACCTACGGCAGCACCACCTGCGGAGCCCACCCCACTGTGCGCTTGCGCGTGCACTCGGACCTTCTCCACGTGCTGTCCCTGTGTTGCGATCGCGCGTCGCGTGCCTTCGAGCGAGCGCTGCTGCAATGTGAGGCGTTCCTCCCAGGCTCTGAGCCGCGATTCCCACGCAGCCAGCTGCGCCTCTTTCTCCTCGAACGCCCGAGCGCGCGCGCGTGTGGCCTCTGCAAGTTGATGCAACCTCTCGTCGAGGACCTCTTCTGAGGCATCGCGTTCGGCGAGCTCGGCGGACAGCGCGCTAATGCGACGTTCATATTCGGCCGCGGAGGAGGGGCGCACCGGTGATGTGGCAGTCGTGGCAAGGGCGAACGTGCGCAAGGGACTGACCTCCTCCGGCGCGTATGGTGTGAGTCCGCTCAGAGAGCGTGCAGCGGCGTGCGCGCTCCAGATTGAGCCGAGGGTGCTGCTGCTGGCGGCGCCTGCGCCTCCGGGTGCCCCTTGCCCGACGCCTTCACCGCTTTGCTTCCCCTTGGTGGACACTTCGAGGACATTGCTAGTGGAACGCGTAGGGGAGGGGGGGTTTGATGAGGCCACGAGGGCTGCGGCAGAGCGTGCTGCGGCTGCGCCCGCTGCTGCAGCGGCTCGGCGCTCCGCAATGAGCCCTCCCTCCTCTGCCGTCGCAGAGCGCGGGGTGAGCGCCCCATCAACAGCGCGCGCCTGAAGCGGCGACATCTATGCGCAGCCGGGCGCGTGGCCGGGCGCGCCAGGCCAGGCGCCCGGCTTCGGGTTGGCGCCGCTGCGACGTGCGCGGCGCGTGTGGGCGCACGCGCGCAGCGGGCGGGGGGGGGGGGGGGGGGGGGGGG
>RQSC01000029.1:488594-533052 GCA_013416795.1 Prasinococcaceae sp. CCMP 1430
GGGGGGCGCTTCACCGCGGCGGAGCTCGTCGGCCGGCGGTGGACCTCCTCTCTTCCGCCTGTGGCGTTCGCATTCGCTCTCCCGCTCTCTGGCTGCCTGGCCTCGCTCGATCCGTTGGGGCGCAGGCGGGCGCGCGCGGGCGCCGGCCGCGGGCGCGCGCACACGCCAGGAAATGGATGGAGATTTTCGCGCCGGGCTGCGCCGCACGCCGCCCGTCCGTCCCACCGCACATCGGGGATCAGATCGAGCGCTACACCCTCGCCTGCTTCCATTTTCTGCTTTCAATTCAAAGGGTCGTTTTCTTTCTGTCCTTCAAAAACAGGGCAAAGAGGCGGCGGCGCAGCGCCGCGCGGCCGGCGGCCGGCGGCGTGCGGCGGCGGCGGCGGCGGCGGTGCGGTGTGCGCGGTGTGACGACGCCACAGTCGCGCCAGCTCGCGCTGCTGCCGACCCCCCCCCGACGTTCAAGGTGCGAGATGGGAGAGGAGGAGCTGGGGGTGTCGTGCGGGGGGCGCGGGCGTGGACATCTGCGCGGCCGCCCACGATGATCATCCCCGTGCGCTGCTTCACGTGCGGAAAGGTGAGGGGGAAGGGGTGGGGGAGAGGGGACGCGGCGCGGGGCGCGGGCGCTTGGACGAACAGCTGCAACCCTAGGGAAGCCGCCAGCGCAGGGCAGGGGCGCAGGGGGCGAGGGGGCGGGGGTGAGGAAGGGGATGACAAGGGGGTGCCGAGCCGCGAGCTTGTGTGGAGGAGCGAATCTTATTGCGCCGTGCGTGCGGCGAGCTAGCCCTGCCCCCGGGCGCTGCTGCTGCATGCGCACTGCCCTGAGCGCGCCTCCGCGCCAACGTGCGAGCATCGCAACGGCAAGTGGTGCTGACACGCAGACGTGCGATACGCCCTGTCTGCCGCGCAGGTGATCGGCGACAAGTGGGAGCAGTATTTGGAACTCCTCCAGGCAGACTATCCCGAGGGCGACGCGCTTGATAAGCTCAACCTCAACCGCTACTGCTGCCGCCGCATGCTCATGACGCACGTCGACCTCATCGAGAAGCTGCTCAACTACAACACGCTTGCGCGCGCCGACGGCGCCAACTGAGGCAGCCGCACGCTCGCGAAGGACCGCTGGCCATGACGCGTTGCGTGTGCCGCATGGTGCATGGCCTAGACAGCGCCCCGGCCGAGGTGGTGTCGTCGCCCCAGCTGCGCCATTGCTTCCGTGCCTTGTCGTATACCTGTACACTAGAGACTAGAGAGACTATGACTAGCTACGTAGCATTATGATTCAGTTCAACCGCGCAGCGCGCTCATGTGCGCGGCGACCGCACTGCTGCCCAGCTGCGCGGCGAGCAGTAGGCCGAGGCTTCCCGAGGCGTCACCATCCGCGCGCGCAAAGCCCCCTTCCACCTTCCCCCCCAACCGCCAACCCAACCCTCTCCCTCCTGCCAACCATGCATCCGCCACCCCCACCATCGGCGCATTTCGCAAGTCTCAGCGCCAGGTCAAACGATGGAACACAACGCGCACTCGCCGCAGTGCCCCCCGCCCAGCGCGGAGCAGCGCAGCGGGTTCACGCGCACGCGCTCTGGGGCGTGCATGCGCCTTCACGGGGGCGCGCGGGCACAGGCGCGACAGGAATACGCGCCCGGCGTAGATGGTCAAGTACGCTAAGAGCCTGCTGTCGGCGCAGGCCGCCATCGGCGCGGCGGCGCCCGCCGGCGCTGCCGATTCGCCACCGCTGCCATGGGTCCCGTACAAGCAGCTGAAGAAGGCGCTCAAGCGTGGCGCGCCCAGCACCGAGCTTTTAGACACGCTGCGAATCGCGGTTGCGCGCGTAGAGGAGGCGTTTCAGCGCGAGGCGCGCAAAACGCTCGAGCGTTACCATTTGTGGGCGCCGGGGGGCGACCACGGCCACGGCTGCGGATTGCAGCTGCGGAAGCTCTGCTGCGGGGGTGGTCTTGCAGAGGTCGGTGACGACGATTGGAGCACGCAGGCAGCAGAGGTGGCCACCGCCGCGCGTTGCGTGCGGTTGTATGCGGCTGCCAACGCCACCGCGGTGCGCAAGTTTCTCAAGAAGACGGTCAAGCAGCGGCCGGCGATGCGGCGCGCTCTGATTTTCGAGAGCGAGGTCATGCACGGTACCGAGCACAGCGGCACGGGGCCAGGTTGTTTATATGATAGCGACGGCCATGAGGAGGGCCTAGCACCGCAATCGGCAATGGAAGAGGCTGAGGCCGAAGCGGATGCGGGCGACAGGCTTGCACCGCCGGGGGGTGAGGCCTTGCTGAGGGGGGGGGAGGGTGCGTCCGCACGTACATCCAGTGAGGCTGCGGGCGCTAGTTGGGAGGAGAGTGCTTCGGCCGCAGGGGGCACTTCTCCGCCTGTGGAGCGCCCCACGGTGCGTCGCTGTAGCTTTCTTCACTCGCCGCTGCTGGTGGACCTCTGGGCGCTCGAAGAGCGCGCCATGCGGGGCCCGGCCGGGCAGTCTGTGGCCCCTGCCGAAACTGAGCGGCAGTCGCTGAGCGAGCGCGACCTGGGCGTCCTGTCGGTACCGGCGCTGGCGGCGCTCGAGCGCAGCTTCGGCAGCACACCTGGCAGCATATCGCGGCTTTTGCCCATCAGTACGGCCAGTCGCGTCGACGAGGCGGAGGAGGACTTGGCGGACACGCTCGGATGCGCCGTCTGTCTAGACGTGGTGCACAACGCGTTCGGGCTGGCGTGCGGGCACTACTGCTGCGCACGCTGCCTGCAGCAGATCGCGCGGCTCCCACCGGGCGGTGACTTGCAGCAAGCGCCGGCGAGTCGGCGATGCCCACAGTGCCGCCAGCCGGGCGTCTTCAAGGAGGCCATGCCGCTGCCTCAGCTCAACACGCTGGTGCGCCGCCGCTTGGGGGAGAAGGCGTACAGACAGCGCAAGCAGCGTGAGAAGCGCGAGCTGCAGGAGGCGCGTGACGAGCACGACCTGCAGACCAACCCGATGAACGCACTGCTGGCGTTGTACGCCGGCGGCCGCTCCCAGTAGCTAGTCTAGCTAGAGCTCATCGCAGAAGACGCCTGCTCCGACGGGGCCGCGCGCTGCACCCCGCGCACGCGCACTTCAAAATCCGAGCAGCGGCAATTCGGAGGCTCCCGCAGAGGATGATATGAATGCACGCCGCAGTACGCCGCAATCCCTCGATACGAGTTGGCGTCTGTGTGCTCTGATCTCCCGTGTGTAATCAATATATCTTTTTCTGTTACAAACCTGCTGAAAAAGAAACCGATGGCCGCCAGCGCCTGCCTGCGCCGCGGCACGAGCGCCAAAAGTCGCCGGCACTCACTGCGCGCTCCTGTGTGCGGGCCCGGGGCGGCTGCCGCGCCGCAGCAAGCGTGCGGAGGGCGCCGGCACGCTGCGCGGCGCGGCAGAGAGCGCGCGGAGGGCAGCGCAGCCGCGGCCACAGCAGGCGTGGGCGGGGTGGGAAGGAGGTGTGCGGAAGCGGGGAGTGAGTGGGGGCCGGAAGCGGGAGGGGAAGACGTTGCGACGAGGCAGTGGTGCCGCGCAAACGGCGGCGGCCGCGTGAGGCCGCGGGTGAGGCGGGTGGCGCACGTCGCTCACCACGGCTGCGGCGCCCGCCGCTCTGCGCGGCGCCCCCTTCCCGCCGCGCAACTCCCTGCGTGCGGCCGTGTGTGGAGGCGCCTGCCGCCTGCGCTGCACGCGTCGCCTGACCTGCGCCTTGGAGCGGGGGCAGGAGCGGGTGTGGGCCGTGTGGGCTACGGCGGTGCGGTTGCGCAGTGGGGCTGCGCGCGGGCCACGCAGGCTCTGGCTGGTTGGCGTGCGCAATCGCGAGCCGGGCCCGGAAAGCACACACACACACACTGTGCTTCTCCCCGCGATTCTCGTCCCAGCATCCGTGCCGCGCGCACTGTGCAGAGCGTCCCCCCTCCCCCACCCCCACCGTTGCAACAACACACACCGCACTCATCCTAAGGTGTCAGGGTACGCGCGGACGCGATTCACACAGGGCATCGCCAGGCGTGCCAGACACAGCCCCAGCTGGGCAGGCGATGGCGTCCTCATCCGACAGTGACATCATCATTATAACGTCGTCTTCGTCCGAGTCCGAAGAGGAGAACGACGGCACAGCTGCGGCCGACACCGGCACTCAGCACGTGGAAAGCGTGGCAGCGCCCGCGGAAGCTGCAGGCTGCGCGAAGGCGGGCAAGCCCGAAAAGTCCGCAGCCGCAGCAGCCGCAATGGCGTGGGACATCGCCCCGCCCAACAGAAGCGCCAGGTCGGAGGACGAGGCCGAGCGCGTGGGCGAGGATGAGGTCGCTGTCGAGGCCGAGGGCGACGCCGAGGGCGACGCCGACCGCGACGCCGAGGGCGACGCCGACGGCGACGCCGAGGGCGACGCCGATGGCGACGCCGAGAGGGGAGATGCGGAACGGGGCGGTGACGCTTGCAACCCGGCGGTAGCGCCCCTGTCTGATGCTGCTCTCACCGACGCGGCCGGGCCGAGTGGCACCGGCGCAGAACGAGGCCGAGCTGGCCTCGGTGGTGCTGATGGCGGCAGGAGCCCTCAGGGTGGCGCAAGCGGGTCGGACTCGCCGAGTGCGCCTGAGGACCACGCGGGGACGGTCACAATCGAACCAAACGGCGTCTTGCGCTTCGACCCCGCCCAGGGCGACCCATGGCTTGTGCGCCCCAGGACTTTCGTGCGCGTCAGGGCGGACGACGAAAGCCCCATTATGTGGCTCGCGCAGGTACGGAAGGTGTTCAACAACGAGGATGACGAGGTCATCGTGGCAATTCATTGGCTTTACTCACCTCTTGACGCAATGGAGGAAGTGAAGCCCGCCTTCCACGACCTCCTGCGTCGTATGCAGCCGGGCCAAGACTACTTGTATTCCTTCCATCAGGACGAGATCCAGGCTGGGGCGATCGAGGGGCCCGTCGACGTGCTTTTCCGGTGCGCGGGAGAGTTCGTGCCCCCGGCCTGGAACGGGCCCGTCGTGAAGCACGTGCTGGATTCGGAAGACAAGGAGGTTGCGAGCCTTGGCAACAAAGACTTCATCCAGAGCCTGCTCGACCACCGGCAGAAAAACATTAGCTCGCTGCTACGCATGGGAGAAAAGCTCACGCAGCAGCTACGCGATGGCAAGTACGTGCCTAACGCCGCGGCGCAGCTCGAAACGGCCGCTGATTTGGCGCGGAAACGCGCAGAGAGCGGCAGAGGCGCGCACGCAACGGGCGGCGACATCTCGGGCAAGAGCAAGGCGCTCGCAAGCACTACAGGGGAGGGCACAAGGAAAGTGGCGAATGTGATTGCAGCGCCGGTGAAGAGGCGGAGGCTGACTGCGCAGCAAGCACCAGAGGAGAAGACGCAACGCCTGCGCGAAAAGCTCGCTCTAGACGAGCCGCCGCCTGTGAGGGCAGTTCCGGCCGCGAGGAGACAGCTGCCAATTTTGACGTAAGTTCCAAGCACAAACAGCCCCAGCGCCCAGGCGCCACCCACATGGCAGCGCTGCGGGTGGCGGCCGACCACCGCTGCGGCGCCTCCCCAACCCCTGCGCAGGGCGTGTAACTGGGATGCCGGCATCCGCTGGCGCGGCACCCTCGACCCGAGCGACCACCTCCAGGCGCCTGGGGGGCGCATGACTCTACGAGATGACCCGTTCGTTGCTGTCGTTACCAGCGACGAAGAACGATGTCGGGCCGCCGTACAGGAGGCGCACGTAAGGCAGGAGCTCCGGCAGGTCACGTTTGACCGCGTCGAAAGTCTTGGTGCGGTGCGGGCGGAGTCTGGAACGCGTTAGCCGCGTCCGCAGTGTGAAGCACACGCGTGGACTCCGCAGCCGAGATAGCGTCGGCGTCCCCGAGGTCCCCGTGGGATCCACTCGCTTGTCCCGCTTGGTGAAGAGGTGAGCGATGTCGCCCACGGTGGACTTGTGCGCACGGCCCAGGGTGTCGAACGCCAGCGGGTGGAACTGGATCGTGTGGTGCGCGCAGATGTGCGCGTAGCGCTGGACGTGGGCCTTGTAGATGGGCGACGGCAACCAGTCCTAGGAACGCTAGATCTACCACGCTGGTCCGAGCAGCACACCTCAAGCTGGGCCACCCGTGGTGGACCAGTAGTGTAGGGTGCGATTACAGTATGAGAAGACGCAAGCGCAAGGTTGCGTAGCGCGCGTGTGTAAGATCTAGGTGCATGTGTGAGAGCGAGCTATCCTGTGCGCACAGCCCAGGGTGTCAAACGCCAGCGGGTGGAACTGGATGGTGTGGTGCGCGCAGATGTGTGCGTAGCGCTGGACGTGGGCCTTGTAGAGGCGCTCCAGGCCCGCCGACGTGGACGGGTTCGCGCCTGCCATGTTGACCGTGGCTGACGGGTCCGTGAAGGTGACGTCCAGGCAGTGTCTGTGTCCTGTCTTGGTGTCGGTGATGACTAGGTCCGAGCGCAGGTCAGTGGGCTGGCCATGTTCGTCAGTAGTGTAGGGTGCGATAACAATACGAGAAGACGCAAGCGTCAGTACCGAACGAGTACTCGAACGAGTTGTGGGAGCTGGAGCCTTGGGTGTGCACGTGATAGCCAGTGCGGCGAGCGACCTTCGCCACGTTGCGCACGAAGCGGTTGTGGCGGTAGGTGCGCTCTCCAGCTGTTGACGTGCAAGACAGTCAGCAACGCTTCGAGGAGCAGCGCTGCAAGGACGTGGCATCGGCTCATCGTTGCTTACACATCCTTGCGCTTGCGTCTTCTCGTCCTGTAATCGCACCCTTCACTACACATCGCTCCGCGGGGCCTTCGCGCTTGTCCAAGGGCCCACCGGGCGTGCCGCAAAAGTCGTCGCGCTCGCCAAGACCCAGCAGCGCAAGCTGCGCATGCACCTCCACCCCGATATGCGCTGATGTGCGTCAAAAGGTTGCAGAAACAAAATTACAGCTTTGTGCCCGCGCGCACGACAGCAGCCGCTCTAGCGGCGAGTTCCACAGACGAAGCCATCGGAGGGAGCGGGAGCAGTGCCTGCGCGGCGGCAGTGGCGATCGAGCTCGCAACGATGTCGTTCCGAGCTTCTGCAAGTGCCACCACCTGCTTCCGCAGCCTAACCATCTCTGTTGCCATGCTGAACGCCTTCGCAAGGTCCCTGTTAGGCGCGTGCGTCTCCATGCCCTTCTTCGTCGGCATATGGTCGGGCAAACGCGACAGGAAAGTCCTCCCGCGAACAGTGCCGACGGCAGCGGCGCTGTTGATGGCGTGCACGAGGTCACCATGTTCCAAATCGACCTCATCGACAGCTGATGTCCAAGCCAGGTTCGCGCTGTCACGCCACGCGTTGAACGCAGCGCACATCAGCCGGGATCGAAAATGGGCGCGAGCTGCGCCATCTTTGGCCGCGCACGCTCGTTCTGTCTGAGCCATTGCATGGACGCGCTTGAACCCTTCAATCCCTGCGCTCATCCGGCCGAAGTCAGCCTCGGCGCTCGAGCATGTGGCTGCACAACGCGCCTCCCAAAGTGCCTCTGCCCGCCCGAATACTCGCCGGAGTAATCGGCGCTTAGCCGCGCGATCTCGAAGCCAGGACAGCGAGCGCCGTAGCAGCTGTTGCCGGGCGACGTGCTCGCCCTGCTGTCGAAGGAGATCGAGCAGGGCATCGTTCGCAGTCACGTTGCGCCATGCGAGCAGCAGCTTCTGTGCCCGTCCTCTACGTGCCATGCGAACGTAACGCTCGTGAGCAACGCTCCTCGCGACCACCCCGCGATAGGTTGCCAGTGCGCTCCGAAGAGTTTTGCGCCTGTCATGAGCGACCGCCGCGTCGATAGCTGTGCGCATGCGCATCGACGCAGTCGTTGCTGATCTCCACATGTCCATTGCCTGTGCGAGCGCCTTCGCAGTGAAGTGCTTCGTCGCAGTCCACTCCGCCGCGCGACCGGTCCGAGCTTCACGCGCGGCGCGATGCCAGCGTGCCATGTAGGTCCGGGCCATGATCACATCGCTGGCAATGGCTGCGTCACGCAGCGAGGAACGCTCCACAGCGGCGCCGGCCCATGATCGTAGCACCGTTCGCAGTCGATGTAACCGCGCGCGTCCCAAGTTTGCAGCCGCCCGGGCCCGATCACTGCAGTACGTGCAGATTCAACGCAAGCAAGCCGCATGAGAGCGCTCTCACACGGGCATGCTCAACGGCGAGCGTCTCCATCTCCCTTTGGCGTGCTTGCTCGACGACGTTGCGATGGAATGCGAGGAGCCCAGCTGACTTAGTCCGGTACTCTGCGTGCTTCTTGGCCAGCGCGCGGAGGCGTGATTGTTGCGCACGCGCGACAGCGTTGAGGGCGAAGCAGTGCAACGCCAGCCCCATCGCCCTGCGAGCGGCGTGTTTGTGGGCCTTGACATGCAGCTCCCTCTTCCGCGCCTGTGCAGCCATGTTGTTCCAGAGACCCGTGAGCGCAGCGTCAATAGTCCTGCCCCTCGCGTACCCCTCCGCCGCGCTAATAGCGTCTCTCTTAGCCCTGCGCTCCTCTACGTTGCATCCAAATGCGAAGAGGCCTGCACGCAGCGCCCTCGATGCCGCGTGTGCTCTCGCGCGCTCTGTCGCGGCACATTCTGTCTCGATTGCGAGGTCGCCTCCAGCGAGGACAGCGCCAGCCTCGTCAGTGTGCTCGCCCGATGACGCCTCCGTCGGGCTACTGAGCAACACCTCCGCGAGATCACATGTGCCCGATTCGTCCTTCTCCTGCTGATCGCTGCCACTTTCAAGTGTGGCAAGTTCTGACGACGCCTCTTTTGCCCTCTTCGCCTTCGCGCGCATTGCCTCCCTCAGCGACTGCAGGACGCCCCTCCTCTCCACGTCGTGTTGTGGCGAGGGCATGGGCGAAATACCGACGATGATCCGTGTCTCAATCCTGAAACGCCTGCGCCTGCGCGCTTGGTCGAGCGTGCGTTGCGCGGCCCGCGCGTGCGACATGGATTTGGCGTACGCACGGAGGCTCGCCTGGATCTGCACGGGCACGGGCGCATCGATGCGACTCGCCCCACCTGTGGGCAAAGCACGCTCTGATACGCTTCTCCAACCACGAAGAGTCACCCATGCGAGCCGCACACGACGCCAAGCAGTGCTGCCCACAAGAAATGTGCGCACCACGAGCTTCCACAGCCAAAGCGACTCCCAGTGCGCAAAGGCGGCTGCATAGACCGCCCGGGAGTGGTGCATGCGTGCAACCTCAAGCCTCTGCCTGACTGCTCGCGCCAAGCGGAGCCCCACGGCCCAGGACGACATGGCGCGACCAAGGATTTGCTTTTCGACGAATTTTTGCATGCGTCTCCTGCCCGCCAAGCGAGCCTCGCACGCGCCTCGCCACGCATGCAGGGTTGTGCATGCCGAATCCCTCGCCGCGCGACCGCGAGCCCTCGAAACAAGCGCGTTCAGCTGTGCCCGCCTGTCTGCGTGACAGCGCAGCGCGAGCATGCCCAGCTTCATCATGTGGCGCTGGTACAGCTCGCTGAGCAAGGTTGCCCTGAAAACCGATCCGCTGCAGCTGGTCGGCGCGTCGTGTGAGGAGGTGCCCACCGTACGGGAGCACGATGCGCGCGCCTGCCCACCGCATCCAACGCCGCCGCAGCTCTTGCCGCTGCTGAAGCCACCGCCGCCCTGCCGCCGCGCCTTCCCCATCGCCATACGCGCGCTTGCATCCGCCTCCTCTTCAGCTATCTGTCGCCGAATCTCGCGAGCGCGCGTTGCGTGCTGTCGCTGAGCATCTGCATGTATGTGGAGGCGTTCCGCCAGCAGAGTGCGCACCGCTCTCAGCCGTCGGACAGCGTCAGACAGGGGAGGAGGGGAACTTGGGGGTGCAGGTGGCCCGAGGATTGCCTCCGCCGCTTGGACTTCGGCGATGGCCACAGTGGACGACCTCAGCCATTCGCCATTCGCACGCGCGAGCTCATTCACCAAAGTGTTGCGCGGTGCTGCCGAGTGCCCGTCGGCGGCAGCGATGCCTTCAGATGGAATCAGGTCCCCCTTCAGCTGAAAGCCTGCAGATTGCCGGTGCTGCGGGGCTCGAGTCGACAGTGACCCACCCTCTGCCCTGGCGGCCCTCACGCCCGCGTGGTATCCCTCCTCGGCCCTCCTGCGAGCGGCTCTCAGCATTGCCAGCGGCGGGCGCCGAAGGACGAGTGCCATCTTTGTCTGCGTACTTCCATCGCGCGAGGCACGATGCAGTCGACCAGGCCCACCCGATGAACCGACTACCGCCGAGGTCCTCGCAGGATCGTCCTCAATTACCTCTCGGGGTGTGTTGCGCTCGACTGTGAGCGGGTCTGTACTTTGAGCCTCGCACACTGCTATCGTCGGCAGCTCTGCGCGCGGACTCTCGGCCGCATCGAGGAAGCTATCTGAGTGAGGCGCAGCGGCGGAAGGCATAGGTGCGAGATGCTCCACCACGGGTATGGATGGGGACAGCGGCAGGCGGGGCGGGGCTCCATCTGCAGGGCCATACGCGCCGGCGTGAGCATGCCCGACGAACTGGACGGCGCGCAGCTTCAATGCGTCGTCCAGGACAGCATGCAGCCGCAGTGTCTCATCCTGCACGACGTGCCGGTACGGTGCAGCGTCTGCCAGCCGTGAGGGCTTCCCCTTCTCATCGCGCCCCGAAACCTCAACGCCTTCGATCAGAGTCGAGCTCCCCAGCAGTGCTTCCCGCGGCTCCTCCTCAAAGAGCTCATCCTCGTATCGCGCGATCTGCGCGCCAGCACTGGCTGGGTGCAGCTTGGCACAGTGCGGGGCCGAGGGTGGTGAGGCTCGCACTTCACCAGGCACGAGCGCCCCAGCGGCGAGCGGACCAGCGCCTTGGAGGTCACACGCGTGCCCTCCCGTGGCCCTACCAGCCGTCTGTGGGGCCGACTCATTTCCACCTACAGCGAATTGCGGCCTCGCGGCCGGGCCAGTACGCGCGGCTGGCTCCCCCGTGCACACGTTCGCCCCATTCGGCGGCCCCGACTGCTCCGCACTTTCAGCACCGATGCTCTCAGCTGAGGCTGCGCCGTCCTCGCCGCCGCCGTCTGACTGGATATCGCCCACGCCGATGATTCTCCCCGGCTCGCTGGCTCCGTTGTCCTCCTCGCTCGCGGGCTCGACCCCTTTCTCGCCCTCGTCCTCGTCCTCGTCAGGCTCAAGCATAGGTCCGCACTTATCTATGCCCGCCTGCACGAGCTGTGCGGCTGCACGCACTGCCGCATCGGCGCGCCCGCGGAAGGGGAGGTCGGCGCCACGGCCTTCACGCGGCGCGCCTGCGCCCACGCTGGTACACACGCCGCCCCTGTCTCCCGCTCGCAGTCGGAGCTCTCCCTTCATATCCCCGAGGTGCGCCGCACGAAGTTGCGCCTCATGCTCAATTTTGCCGCGCAAGTGCTCGAGCTCGAAGGCGGCGCCCCCGAGCGGATGCGCTCCGAGTTCGTGCGGGTCCACGACAGCCAGGGCCGCCGCTGCCGCGCGGGCGGCGCCGGTCTCCGAGCGCGCGCGCGCGTGCGCATGCGCTTGCTTGAGTATGGGGCGCTGCATGGAGCGCGGGGAGAGACGACCCGCCTCGCGCGACGCTTCGAGCTGCGCCGCGAAGCGCACCGACTTGGCGACGTCCATTGAGCGTGCGCACGCCAACGCCGCGGCCCCGCCAGCGTCGGCAGGCGCCCTGGCGGGCGCCGGAGCCGGAGCCCGCGCGTGCGAAGCCCCCTCCCTCCTACGGGAGGAGGTGCGCAAACGGGCGCGCGCGCCGCGCCGTCCCCACCCCCACCGCGCCTTCCCGCCGCACGCGCGCGCGAATTCGGCGGTCGCGCGGAGCGAAGGGAACTAACTGAACGCGCGCACGGGGAGACCCGCGGCGGACCGCGCAGCGATACCAGGTGCGATCCGTTTCAAATTCGACCACGCGAGCAGCATCGCGTGCGAAACGGCGCGGCGCAAACCCGGCCGTCGCGCCATCAAATCGCACTGCGACCTCCGAACATCCGGTCCGAGCGGGCGCGCCGCGGCGCCCGCGGCCGACGCGGCGCGGGGGGGCGCGGTGGCGTGCTGCGCACGACGCGGGGCGTCGAACACGAGCTCGCACGCGTGCGCGCACGGCCGGCGGCCGGTGGCACGCCCACCCCGCGTGTCGTGTGCGTGCCCGGCAATCCCGGCTGCGCCGAGTGGTACGACACATTTATCGTTGAGCTGCACTCGCTGCTCGGCGGGCGCGCCGAGGTGACGACCCTCGGGTACGCTGGCCACGGCGTGCGCGAGCGTGACGGTGGCGCAGTGTACTCGTTCTCGGAGCAGAGCGCGCACCTGGAGGCCGCGCTGCGCCACTTGGCGGATGGCGAGGGCGGTACAGGGGGGGACGGGCAGGCGAGCACCGCGGGTGCCGATGCCCCGCTCATCCTCATCGGCCATTCCATCGGCGGCTATTTCTGCCTCGAGGCTGCCCGGGAGGCGCAGCTGGGCTCCCGCGTCGACGCCGTGGTCGGGCTGACACCGTTCCTGGAGATGTACGACCACGCGTCTCCACAACAGCGCCGGATGCGCCTTGCCGCGGGTACACCGGCGCTGCGCGCGCTCGCGTCGAGCCTGGTGGAGCTCGTGCGGCTGATGCCCCGCTTTCTCCAGCGCATCGCCATCGGAGCGATCGCTGGCCTGAGCGGGCGCGCAGCCGACATCGCGCTCGACTCGCTCGTCCGCCGCGGCCACTTCGCGGCTGGTTTCAGGAACTACGTGTACATGGGCACGGGAGAGATGGAGGGGTTCGCTGCGCGCGGCGAGTACGATCACAATCACCTGCGGGACGTGGCGCGCCGTACGGCGCTGCTGTACACCGACGACGACTTCTGGGCGCCGCACGCGCATCGCGATGCATTTGCAGCCGCGGCCGGCGAGCTCACGGTCATCGACGCCGAGGGCTTCACCGACCACGCATTTCCCGTTTGCGACGCGCAGAGCGCTGGCGCGGCGCGCGACGCTGCGGCTGCGCTCGCGCAGCTCGTGCCCGAGCTCGCACAGCCCCCCGCCGTGGGCGGCCAGGCCCTCGTTGAGCTGTCGGCCTGATCATGACTCCACCCTCACAGTAATATATATATTTTGCTTTCGCTTTCGAAGTTTCGAACTGTGTTGACTGTGCCTTTTGGACATCGCCTCCCGAAACCCTCAGCACAGAGCACGGCGCCCGTGTGTCGCGCGTGCGTCATACGCTGCTGCTTCCGCGGCGGCGGTCGCGGCGGCCATGCTATTGGGCGCGCGTGGCGGCGTCACGTTCGCGCCTCGCTCGCTGCCGCTCGTGCACGCGCGCGCGGGGCAGCCGGTAACCGCGCGGGGCGCCCGCTCACCCGCCCGCGCGGCCGATGCCGACGCCGGCGCCGTCTCCCTTGCCGACTCAGGGCAGGAGGGCCACCACAGGCAGCGCACGCCCGAGGAACGTCGGGCACACCGGCGGCGGCACAAGCAGCGCCGCGCGGCGGCGCGGCGCGCGGCGCAAGCCGACGCACTACGAGCTGCGCGCGCTGCATGCCCACTGCGGTGGAGTGAGGACGCTGCGCTCGGCGACGAGCTGCCAGTCGACGCGCTCTGGGCGAGCGTTGAGTCGCGATGGACGGCCCCAGAGTCCACGCATCAGCCGGGGCCGCACCAGCCTGAGGGCGAGGACGGGGACGAGCAGGAAGGAGGGCAGAGTGACGTGGAGCGCTCTCTGCTTGCATTGGGCGCACTCGAGTGGGGTGCGCTACCCGCCGCAGCCGACCTGTCACGCGGGGGCGGGCTGCGGGACTCGCGCAAGGGCTCACGAGCGCGGCGCAAGTCTGCGCAGGTCGAGTCCGTGCGTGCCGCTCTGCGCCTGATGGGCTGCCTCGAGCCTGGATGCGTGGTAGTGGACTTTGGTTGTGGCAGCGGCAATTTGTGCCTCGCGCTCGGTGCAGCACACCCGCTCGTGACGTTCGTTGGCGTCGATGGCAATGCACGCGCCGCGACCCTGCTTGCTGAGCGCGCGGCTGACGCGCAATTGAGCAATGTTGTGAGCGTGGCTGGCCGCATCGAACGCTTCTTCGACTCGGCTGCCGGACGGGACTTAGCGCGCGTGGACGCCTGTGTTGCACTCCACGTGTGCGGTGCAGGCACCGACCACTCCTTGCTCGAGGCAATTAAGAGGCAGGCGGCGTTCGTCGCACTTCCGTGCTGTGTGGGGAAGGTCACTGCCGCCAGTCCAAACAAACTCGTTGACGTCGAGAGCGGGCGAGCGGCAGCGGGTGCCGGCGGTCGTGGCCTTCGGGACGTGTCACTTAACTACCCGCGCAGCTCGTGGCTTGCCACTGCGATCGATGCCGAGGCTTACGCATCGCTGTGCGCAGCAGCAGACTTCGCAGGTCATGACGGTCTCTCGGGGTACGACAGCGAATCCGAAGAGGGCGTGGTGCCACGAGCGGCCGTGCGCGCACTCGGTGCTGACCGCCTCCACCCGGCGAGCGAGGCAGGATACGACGTCTGGCTGGCACCAATGCCTGCAGCGAACGCGGATGTGCGTGGCACGCTGCTTCTGGGCGTGCCACAGAGAGAGGAGGCTGCGGCTTCGCGGCTGCACGAGTGGCTCAAGTGATCGTCGCGTTCAATGCTGTGTACACAATGTAAATCTGTGAAAGTACTTGCCATAAACCTGGGAGGAACGCCGCACACTATCCACACATCGCGTAAGTTCATGCGCTTACTCCGGCTCGTCTTCGGGGTACACCGCTAGCAACTGCACAACCGGGGACTGCAGCACCTCGCCCTCGTCGTTGACGCTGCCGTCCTCCACTGTCCAGGCCTCCAGTATGTCGTCCGTGAGCACATCGCGCGCCACCCACACGTGGCCGACAAAGGATGAGCTCTGGCGAGTCTGCCCCGCCTCCAGCGTGAAATAGGAGCGCTCCACGCCTTGGAAGTCGACCCAAAGGATGCGGCAAGGCTCAGTGCGCCAATTCATGACAACGATTTCCTGGGACTTGCCGCCCACCTGCGACTTGGCGTTCTCCAGGTCGGGCCGCACGTGGCCATCGGCGGGGGGGTCAAGTGTCCGGCCCTTGCCCTTCGAAAAATGCACGACAGCAGGCACACGGGTCAGCAGCTGTCCACACGCAGCGCCGCAGCGCAGCGCCGAGAGTCACGCTCCGGCGCGTCAGTAGCTCGAGGCCACGATGACAAATGCACCCACGAGAGCATACGCACCTCCACACTAGTGCGCGCCTTATTGAAGGAACCTAAGCTCTCCGCCACCTCCTTTGACCCGCCCTTGAGCGCCGCGCGCCAAGCAGCGGTCATTACGCGCTCGTTTGCGGGGATTTTCCCCACCAGGCAGTGCTGCACGCGCGTCGGTGAGCCATCCGACTCGGCGTCAGAGGCCTCCTGCCTCTTCAGTAGGTCGGACAGATGCACGGTGTGCTCGTGCTGCACGGGCAGTTCGATGAGCCCCGCGGCCGCCGCCACGTCCAGGGCGAAAGCCACGATGTCATCAGCCGACCACTCGTATTCGTCGAAGCCCTTCTCCCGCACATCGCTGTCTCTGCCGTGGAGCCCCTGCTCCTGGGCCAGCCGGTTGACCAGCCTCGCGCAAGACTTCAGCCACGAGGCCTCGAGCGCGGAGCGTTGAGCGACGAAACCTTGTGGGTAGTAGCGCACGAAGGGAAGCAGGTCGGCCGCCAGGGGGCGCGTGGCAATGTCCGCTGACTCCTTGCCACCGCCCCCGGATGCGCTCGATGCTTTCCCACCCGCCTCGCCCCCCACGCCAGAAACCTCCTCGTGCCTCAGCTGCTCAATTTCCTCCAGCGCGCGTACCTCCTCGGCATCGATCGTCCCTCCGGGCTCGACCGTGCTCTCCTGACGTTGCGAGACTCCCTCTTCGGCGCACACCTCCTCACTAGTAGCGCTGCCTCCGCCATCGCGCGCGAGCCCCGCGGCGCTCTCCCGCGGGAAGAAAAAGCGGATGTCAGGCATCTGCGTCACGCCCGCCGACTCGCATATGCTCTGGTGCTTGGCGCAGTTGATAGCGAAAGTGCGTAGCCCGTGCCCACTAAGCAGCATCCCAGCGGCCTCGACGATCGCATCGTGCGCTTGCACGCAGTGCAGACACTCGGGCGAGTAGTACATGACGAGCATGCCGCCCCGGTTGATGCCCGCCTCGGCGTCTGCCGCGTCAGCGTCCTTTAGCACCTTGGCACTCGCACCGCCTCTCTCGCCGTCCACCGCGCCCGCCGCCGTCTCCACCTGCCGCTGTAGCCTCTGCCAATGTATTGAGGTCCGCACCTCCTCGATCCGATCCACCGCGTGCACGAAGCGCAGCTGCGCACTGGATGCGAGCAGGCCGAGGAAGGTCGCCGCTGCCGCTGCGCGCCCGACCTCCGTGCGCGTGTCGAGCGTGAGCACGTTAACGACGTTCGTCTCGTCGCTGGCCGAGTCGGCGCCGATGTCCGACGCCGCGTACACCCTGAATACCTGCCCCCCCTCCTCGAACGCGCCGCTCTGCCCAGCGCGTGCGGTCGCGTCCAGCTCCGCCCATCGGTTCCCACCGCGCCCCAGGCATGCGGGCCCAGAGAGCGACGTACACAGCGCGTCGTCGCTTATGGCATGCTCGAGCGCGTTGGATGCGTGGCGCGTGAGACGTGCGGCCGGGAAGGGCAGCGCGGACGCTGACAGCCTGAGCGCCGCCTGCTCAGGGGGCACGGGCGCGCCCACCGTGCCGTCCGCTGCCGGGCCGCCTGCCGCGCCCGCCGCGCACAGCGCCGCGCACAGCGCTGGCGGCGCCGGCCCCCGCGGGCACGCGGCGCCGCGTGGCCGACCGCACCACCACCCACCCCAACCCGACCTCGCCACCCCGGGCACGAACCCCAGGACCGCCCCCGCCGCGCCGTGTGTCCCCCGCCCCCACACACTGTCTTCCCCATCCGCGCATCCCAACACCCTCCTCGCTTCCCCCCACCCTTGGTGTTGGTGGGAGCCTCTTGGAAGGCCGTTTGATGAGCCTTTGTTTCAAAACCGAGCTCGCCACGCGGGCGGGCGGGGGCGCGCGCATCCCGCGCGCCACTGCGGCGGCGGGGCGCGTGCGGCAGCTGGCGGCGGAAGGAGGGGGAGGACGAGGGAGGAGGGGGGTCTGAGAGCGCGGGCGCGTAAGGGCGAAAGGGAGCTGTGTTGCCAGGGTGGGAGAGAGCGGGGGATTGGGCGGCGGCGGCGATGCAAGAGCATGCCGCGCTGCTGCTCGCCTTCCTCGCCGCGGCGGGCAACAACGTCGGCAAGGCGCTGCAGAAGGAGGGCACGCTCACGCTGCCGCGGCTCTCGCTCGACCGGAGGGTGCTTGTCGAGTACGCACGCAGCACGCGCTGGCTGGCCGGTTTCCTCGCGGACATCGGGGGGGCGCTGCTGATGGTCGTCGCCGTGGCGAACGCGCCCGTCTCGCTCGTGCAGCCCATCGCAGGCTCGGGGCTCGCCGTGCTCGCGCTCTACGCGCACCTGCGCCTTGATGAGCGGCTGTCGCCTGCCGACTGGACGGCGGTAGGCTGCGTCATTGCGGGGACCTTCCTCGAGGGCCTCACGGCCGACGAGGCCGCCGACGTCGAGCCTCCACTCCCGAGTGCTGCGCAGCTGGCCGCGTGCGCCGCGCTGGTGCTTGCGCTGCTCTATGGGTGCCATCTGTGGCTCGACGCGCCTGCGGGGTGGACGGGAGTACCGGGGGCCATCACCTCCATCGTAAAGCGCCTCGGCGGCCTCGGCAGCGGCACTGGTAGCGGTGGCGGCGATGGCGACGAGCAAAAGGTGCATGCGCGCCCCACGGGCGTCGTGCGGCGCCTAGCATTTGCCGTTGGCGACCAGGCGCGTGGCGAGCTGGACGACCTGGTGGCAGGCGCGCGGGCGGGCGCACTCTTCGGCGTATCGGCGTGCGCCACGCGGCTAGGATTCACCGCCTCCGACAGCGGCGGCGGGGCGTTGTGCGCGGCGCTTGGGATAGCGTGCAGCGTGGGGCTCTCGGCGGGGGGCTTCTACTACCAGACGCGCGCCTTCAAGGACGGCCGGGCGGTGTCTGTAGCGACGGCCGCGTCCGTGTCATCAATGCTCACTGGCGTCGTGGTGGGGCTGGCGGCGCTAGGAGAGCGCATGCCTGCAGCAATGTCCAAAAGCGTGCTCAGGCTGCTGGCGTGGGCGCTCCTCGTGGTGGGCATCGGTACGACACGCAGCTGCAGCGCATCACCTGGCTGTGCGAACACGCAAGCAGGCGCACGGGCCCGCTCCTCGCGCACGTGCATCGCGCGTTGAGTGGCTTCTGACACACGTGCACGCCGCTCCCCGCTTTACGAAGGTGTCAACGCGCGTGGCGCGAGTGCGACTGCGCTCGCGCAGGACAAGGCTTCGACCGAGGCCATGCTCGAGGGCAAGCACGTTCAACGACGCGTCAGCGGCGCGCACACGCCCGGAAAGACACCAGGGAAGGGTCTCAAGCTCGCCACGGCCGTCTGAGTAGGGCCATTAATATGTGACAGACGCGCGCGTAGTCGCGCGTGCACAGGCCGGCGCGACGCAGCGGCGCGGCCCGGTAATTAATCGTCAAAAAGAGGGCATCGCGTGTACATGCATGCGCGCGCCGCGTCAGCTCTGCGTGTGCTACGCCGCCCCGCCACCCCCTGTGCCGCCCCCACCGCCCGGCTTGTTCATCTTGTGTATCTCATGTGTCACATCCTCCATGCCCTTCTTCATCTCCTGCCGTGCGCGTGAGCGACGACGAGCAGTGTGTGTGTGTGTGTGTGCAGCCGCCCGGCAGCTGTGTGAGCACATGGGCAGCACGTTACGCGCTCGCGGCGGCGGCGAGGTCGAGGCCTCGCGCAGGGTAGTTCCTAGGGCGTGGCGCGCGCGGGCGCGGCCGCTCACCTCTCGAAACACTTTTGTGAACTCCTGTGCCTTCTGTTGGTACTCGGCGGCGCCTTCCTGCATAAGCTTGTCAGTGCGAATGGCGAAGCGCTGGAACCAGCGCGAGTTCGCCAGGCCATCGACCATCACCTGCGGGGCGAAGATGCCGAGGGGAGGGAAGGTCAAGGTGAGGGGGGAGGGAGGGACGCTGGCGTCAGGAAAGCACAGACTGTCCTCGCGCAGGATATGCAAGCAACGCTCTAGCAGCGGCGCTCTCGCCGCGGCTGCCTGCCTGCCGGCGCACCTGGTTCATCCAGTACGACACGAGCCTCTGGAAGAACGACATGCCGCCGAGCAAGCGCTTCTTTCCCCCACCCGCCCGGCGCGCGTGCGAGCTCGCGCCGCGGCCCGCCGGCGCCCCCCACGCGCGCGCCCAAAGGAACGCCTCGGCCCCTCCCCCTCCCTCTCCCCCTTCCCTTCCCCTCTTCCAGCCCGTCGCCCGCCCACGCCTGCGCGCGTCCCTCGGCGCCGCCCTTCGATGCCCTCGCGCCGGTGCCGCCGAGCGTTTCCGCGGCGAAGACCCCAAAGTGCTCATCAACGTGCGGTTCGGCCACCGGCCGCGGCTGCCGCAGCGCGCGCCCGCTCGCGGTCAGGAGCTTCCAGAGACTGGCGCGCGCCCTCGCCGCCGGCAGGACGGATTCGCGACCTTTCAGAGCGACGCGGCGATGGATTCCTTTGAACCCAATGGCTCCGCGATACAACAGCAAAAACACGCCGCGATGGATTCCATGCGATGACGAAGGAGTCGCCCGTGGGTCAGATCCCGCGTTGCTGCGTATCAGCCGACCCCCACGCACACGAGGCCGAAAGGCCGGGGCGGGGGGATCGGGACCGTCCCCGGCGTGGGAAACAAAAACAAAAACAAAAACAAAAACAAAAAGAGGGCCAACAGCCGCTCGCGCGCGCGTGCGCGTCTTTTTTTGCGCGGCGCCGGGCAGAGGTAGGCACAGCGCGCGCCCAGGGCGGCGCGCGCCTGCCACCCTTCACCACCACCACCACGACACACGTACACGCGCACACGCTCCCGCGATGGCGGGGGTGCGCGCGGCGGCGGCGGCGGCGGCGGCGGCCGGGGTGCTCAGTACATCGAGGCGCTGTTGCTGCGCGCAGCGGGAGGCCGCGCTCGCCGGCGGCGGCGCAGGCGCGCGCGAGCGCGTCGGCCCTGTCGGCTTCGTGCGCGACACACGGGGCCTGGTACGCGACGTGCGCGCGCTGCTGCTGCTGCTCGATGACCGGGGCCTGCTCCCAAAGCGAGGTGGAGGTGAGGAGACGGCGTCGACCTCATCGTCGCAGAGCGCCATGCTCGCCGTGCGCGACCTCCTCGGCGAGGTGAACGCGACTCTTGACAAGGCGAGCGGCCTGCTCAGCCAGGCGCCGGTCGAGCGCGTCACCAAGATCGTCGCGGGCGAGGTGAAGTTCGCACCACGGCCGCCGGGGATGCCCACAGGCTTCGAGCGAACGCGCATGCTGGTCGAGGACGCGCGCAAGGCCGTCGAGGGCTGCAACGCGGCGCTCGAGATACGCGGCGTGCGCGCGTGCTTCCCGGGGGAGCGGGAAAGACTGCTTGGCGGGGAGGCGGGGGGCAGCGGCAGCGGCGTCGAGTCTGGTGCGGGCTCGCCAACGAAAGCAGCGGGCAGTAGACCACGCGACTCGCTCAAGGAGGAGCCGCGCAACCCCATCTTCTCGCGGCGCCGTCGCAAGAGCTCGAAGACGACCGAGCTCGCTCGGCCAGCGACGCAGCCAGCGCTCAACCGTGTGGGAAAGATCTGCTCGGACACAAAGGACGCGGTGAAGACGGCGAAGGAGCTGCTCGAACTCGATCACGTGCGGCAGAAGATGGGTTCCTCTGCGGCACAGGTGGATGCAGGCGGCAATGGCTCGTTTACGGGTGGCGTAGGCAGCGCTGCCAACAGCCCGTCGGGCGGGTTTGGCCTGCCGCGCGTCGGCAGCGGCGGCAGCCTCGTGGGGCTCGCGGCGGGAGCGATGGCGGGCGAAGGGAGCGCAGGGGTGCTGCTGGGCGCGGGCGGCGCGGCTCCCGGGATCGTGGACACACCCTCTACTCGTCGCAAGGGCCTCGGTCCCTTTTCACACTCGCAGCTCGACGCGCACGCGCTCGGCGGCCCGGGCAGCGTGGCGCAGCTCCGTGCGCTCGAAAACATCACGCGCAACACAAATGTGGCCATGCAGGCGCTCGAGAAAAATGTGCGTACGCTGTCCAACCCGAACGTGCGCCGCGAGTGGCGGCACTTCGTTTACAAACTGCTCTTGGCGACCTTCGTATTCTTCGCGGCGAGTCTGTCGTACGTCGCGCAGTGCTGCGCCGCGCACATGCACCTTCTGCGCTGTGATGCGCCGCCCCGCACTCCGCCGTGCCTCGCGGCGCCACCTCCCCCCCTCTGTGTACTGACGTCGGCGGCTGGCGCTCCGTTGGAACGCAGGTGGGTGTGGTGGCTGCGCTCGCTCGATGCCGACCAAGACGGACGCATCACCATCCATGAGCTGTGCGAGGGATTCCCGGCAGCTGCTGGCATCGACTGCAAGGCGACCGTCAGGGACATGTTTGACACAACGCACACACACTCGTATGAGGATGAGCATCAGGATGACTACTGGGCCAGTGGAGCGGCCAGTGGCGCGCGGTCAAGGCTCGACGGCCACCCAACAGAGCTCGATGCGGTGGCCGGGTACTAGGGAGTAGACACTAGCTAATGAAGTACAGTAGACTACTATGTACAGTAATAGCATAGAGGCGACACGTCTCCTCTGCCGAGGTTTGGGGTGAGGAACTTTTTCCTTGCGCCTTTTTCTCGGTATTTTCGCACAAATTCATCCAAAAATCCACTGAGCAAAATCCGACGCGCCCTGAGGCGACCACGTCAGCGCCCGACGGCCGACGAGGGGCTCGCGGCCGACGGAGGCCCTCGGGCGCCCCCTTCCCACCTCCCACCGTGCGGGCCGTAGCGTGGTGGCAGGAGCGGAGGGTCTGCGCGTCAGCGAGCGGCGTTGGGGTTCGTGGGAGCTCGGAGGTGAGGGGTGAGCTGCGGGGCGGGCGCTCAGGCTCGAGTTGGGCCGTTTGGGGTACGGCCGGTGCGGTGGCCGCCAGGCGCTTGGGCGCGCCGGTGGCGATAAGGCGCCGCGCGCACGCGACTGCGGGAACTTCCCCCTCCCGCCACACGCCGCGCGCGGCGCGAGGCTGTGCGCGTGCGGGGTGGGAACCGGGGAGCGCAGATGGCGGCAGCATGCGTGCCGACGGCGGCACGCGCCGCGCCGCTGCGGAGTGCGGGCGACCGCGTGTGTGCGTCCGCGGCGCGCGGCGTGCGCGTGTGCGCTAAGGGGCGCGGCAAAGGCAAGGGCAACGGCGGCGGCGAGCGCGCGCAGCCCGACGTGCAGTGGGACGGCGAGGAGTACGGGGATGAGTATGACGAGGAGTACGGCGAGGAGTACGGCGACGCGGACACGATAATGCCCGAAATGATGAGCGAGGCGGAGGAGCTCGCCGCGCTGGCGGGCGAGGCCTACGAAGTGGACGCAGCCGACGCCGGCCCCTCCGCCGCCTTGGAGGCTGAGCCTGCTGACGCGGACGAAGTGGAGGAGTATGCCGACGTCGCGGATGCGTATGCGGTCGACAACGACGAGTACGAGGATGAAGAAGGTGAAGCTGTTGACTACGCCGCAGCCGCCGTGGCCGCCGAGATGGCGGAGGACGCCGCGGCCATGAGCGAGCAGCAGCCCTCACCCGGGACTCCTGTTTCCGACGCCGAGGCCCGTGACGCCGCACGCGAGCGCGCAGCTGCACGCCGCGTGCGCTCCCGCGAAAAGCGCGTGTGGAACGCCAAGCGCAACGCGCGTATCCGGCAGATCGAGAAGCAGCGCGCGGAGGCGCGCGACACGGGCGTGCGTGAGAGCCGCGCGGAGGAGGCCCCCCGCGCGCTGTCAGGCATCGCCGGTGTGATCTCCGACGCGGTGGAGGGAGTCGCGCGCTCAGTGGGCGAGGATGCGGTGGAGTCATTCAACGCCAACGTCAACCCTGTGAGCGCAGGCAAGCGCGCGAGAGAGGTGATTGGCGGCGCATGGGCGTCCCTCACGGGCTCGGCGAGGCTCGCGCAGGAGCTGCAGTATGAGCGCTCCAGGTGGACGCGCATGCCCGAGGCGACCCTGGACGACTTCCGCGCGCCACAGGCAGCGTATACCAAGGTGCTGGTCGTTGGCGCCACTGGCCGTGTTGGGCGAGTGCTCGTGCGCAAGTTGCTGCTGCGTGGCTACGAGGTGCGCTGTATGGTGCGCGAGCTGCCGCGCGGCATCGAAACGCTGCCTGGCCTCCCCGCGAGCGTGGAGCTCGTCAAGGGTGACCTTCGCGACCCCGTGAGTGTTGGCCGCGCGGTGCGCGGCTGCAGCAAGGTCATCTGCTGCGCGCGCGCGGCCACGCCTGTGCGGGCGGACCTCGAGGCGGTGGACGCGTACGGCCCGCAATACCTCTGCTCGGCGCTGCTCAACGAGTACGTGCTGGAGAGTCAGCGCAGGCGCGGCACCAACAGGCGCTCCAAGTACACCTTGCACAACTTTGAGAGGCGCGGGCGGGACGACATGTCCGCGTGGAAGGTACGCACCGAGGCGGCCGAGACCTTCAATGCGCTGAACGAGGACTTCCTCGAGAAGTATCGCTCGCAGCTCGCCGGGTCGAGCCAGGCCGAGTGCGGCCCGCTGGGCGATGAGTGGGGGCGCTCCCACATGCTGCGCTTCAACGGACGCATCGCTCCGACTGGCGGCGCCGCTGAGATGAGTGCGCCGCTCGTGGGACCCACGTTCGACGTGGAGGGATCGAAGAGCCACCGCTTGGGCGAGCAACTGGCATCCCTCGAGGGGCTCCAGATGCGCGTTTCAAGCGACCGCAGCAAGATGTACTCGCTGGTGCTTGAAGACACGGAGGGTGCGCGCTATGCGGCGAGGTTCTACACGAAGCGCGGCTTTGCGACTGTGCGTATGCCAATGAGCGCGTTCAGACCCATGGACGACGCCGACGGCAACGATGTGCCCCCGCTCGGTAGCCGCCCGCTGGCGCGCATCGCGCTGCGTTACGAGGCCACGGCTCGCCCCGGGACTCGCGGTGGTGTTGCACGCGAGGCGGCGCTGTCGGCGAGCTCCGACGAGCAGCTGTACTTCGGGCTCAGCCTCCACTTTATCAAGGCTATGCCAGCGGTGGAGGAGCCTGACATCGTGCTTGTGTCATGCGCTGGGGCGGGCGTGGACGAGGAGTCGCGTGAGGCGGTGGTCGCCGCCAAACAGATGGGCGAGGAATTCGTCAAGTCGAGCGGGCTGTGCTACACTGTGGTGAGGCCAGGGAAGCTCATCGAAGAGCCCGGCAGCAACAAGGCTCTCATCTTCGACCAGGGCGACCGCGTTGACCAGCCCATCAGCTGCGCGGACGTCGCAGATGTTTGCCTCCGTGCTATGCACGACCCCGCCGCGGCTAACAAGGCGTTCGACGTTTCTTACGAGCGCGAGGAGTCCGACTCGGCGTATGAGCTGGTCGCTCATGTGCCGAGTACGAGCTCGAGCTATCTCTCGACTGCACTCGGACCTCTGAAGAAGAACTACTAGAGCCAGCCGTGCGAGCATCATGTAAGGTCTCTATGCGCCCATTTTGCAGGTCCAGACCCCCGCCCAGTACAGCACCTCGCGCTGCTTGGAGGCTCCGAAGCGCTGTTCCAGACGCCCCGCGAGCGCGGCGTCCCTCCCTGATCTGAGTCGAGCCTTTTTTTTTTTTTCCTTCTCTCGGTTTTTTTCAACAAAGGCCGGGACCGCGTGGTCTCCTGCGCCACACAGCGCTCGGCGGGCACCGCCCTCGACGCTGGTGCCCCGATGGTGGCCCTGCGCAAGCTTCCCGGTCGCTCGCTCCTCTCTGTGACTGGCAGCGACGCGCGCGCGCTGCTGCGCGGCGTGCTTACTTGCGACGTCGACCGGCTCGCCGGCGGCGATTCTAGTCCCGCCGAGGTGAACCGAGTTGAGTATGGTGCGCTTCTGAACAGCGCGGGGCGCGTGCTGTACGACGTCTTCCTGCACGGAGGGACGAAGGAGGTGGAAAAAGAGGCGGGTATGGGCGGCGTCATCGTCGAGTGTTCCGCCAACGCCGTGGACAGCCTCGCGGATGCGCTCAGGTGTGGAGCGCATTGCGAGCGCGAGAGTGCAGGGCGGAGGGTTTGGTTGCGCATCGCTCGGCGCTGACTGGCGCGGCGCGGCACACGCTCGCAGGCGCCGTACGATGCTTGCGGACGTGACTATCAAGTCCGTGCCCGCACGCCGGCTCGCCGTGGCCGCATCGTTTGCCTCTGATGGCGGAGATCCGGGTTTTAGCGATGTGCTGTGCAACGACCCCCGTGCAGCGGGCAGCGCCAGGCGCGGCGTTGTGCCAGCAGCGGCGGTCGATTACGCTGAGAGCTTCATGGACGGGGAAGGCTATCGCGCGTGGAGGTACGGACATGGCATGCCCTGCGGCCCGAGTGAGCTCCCCCCCGGTGTCCTCGGCGCTTTTGAGGTCAACTTGGACGCGCTTGGTGGGCTGCGCGCGTCGGGCGGCTTCGTGGGTGCCGACTACCTGCGTGAGCGCTCCTCGCGCAAGGGCGGCCGCGTCAAGCGCCGAGTGATGCCGGTGGTGATTGAGGGTGAGGGCGCCGCCAAAGCTGCGGCAGGCGACGAGGTGGTTGTGGCAAGGCACGGGGGATTCGAGGGGGGGAACGGCGTAGGTCGGCTACTTGCCGCCGAGGATGGCCGCGGCCTCGCTTTGCTACGCTTGGATCGCGCGATGCCGGCCGCGCTGGAGGGGGCGCCGCCGCTGGAGAGCGCGTTGGGCCATGATGAAAGCTGGTCCAAGGCCGACCCCAAGGTGGCGTTCACGGTGAAGCCGACTGTGCCCAGCTGGTGGCCGCGCGCATGGTACGAGTGAATTCCTTACGGTCGAGGCGAACATACAGAGGGCGTCGGCGATGTAATATCACAACATGGTTGCCTGTCGCGGCGCCTGCGTCGCCCCGCCGCCTCCGCTTGCCTCCAGCTGTTCCTCCTCCCCCGTCGAGGCTCGTCGCTGTTGTGCCGTGTGGCGTGCGGGCGCTGCTGGGTGCGTGCCACTGGCGGAGACGACCGGGGCGGCGGCCGACTGGGTCTTTGACGGGGCGTGGGTTGTGCCGTTTTCCCTCGGTGTTTGCGTTGCGCCGTTGCCATTCTCGCAATCTGCCGACGGCCCAGCGTAAGCTGGTGACACACAGTCATCCTCGTCAGTCGCGACATCCACAAAGTCGCGATACTGCATGCTGAAGGTGTGGTCGGTGTCGCGCCACACGTCGTACACGCTGAGCATGTGCCACAGCGCCTTGAGCGGGGGCATGCGCGTGACGTTTCTGTTCCGGAAGTCTGAGGAGGGGTATGTGAACAGATTTGCCGCCGCGGCGAAGACGCACTCCAGCACGATGAGGAAGTCCTGCAACGAACGCACAAGCTCGTTGCGGGCATCCTGCTCATTGTCGGTATCAGCGGCGCCCACGGTGCCGCATGCGCTGATCACGCCTGCCGTTGCCAGTATTGCCAAGATCTCCGCTTGGCACCAGGTCACAAAAATCACCAGCTTGATCATCACAAACTTGCCAACGGGATTAAAAGGCCTGAGGATGTGGGCAGAGGCAAAGTAGAAGAGGAGCAGCGCGTATAGTGCGACGCATATGCTGATGTTGTAGACAATGAGCCCGTACACGTAGAAGCACGAGAAGTCCAGGTGCCCTTCGCAGTACACGCCCACCGCGTAGGTCACGATGGAGGCGATCACGAGCAAGATGCGTACCACCACGAACTGCAGAACACCCTGCATGACGCGCCGCAGGAAGAGCCCATCGAGGCGCAGCGATCCGCAGCAGCACGTCCCCCACCACCAGCTTGCGGGGAATCTGTGGTCGTCGACGCGCCAGCGGTCGACGAGCATGGCTGCGCCTCCCATGTAAGCTAAGCAAAGGGCCACGAAATTGTAGAGAGCGTACGCCTCGTATACATCCCTAAGCGTGTCGCTGTAGAATGCCACCACAGGAAAGCACAGCGACACATAGGAGGCCACCGCGTACACGGGCGGCAACATGAAGATGCGCACGGCGTAGCGCTGCAGGCGCGGGCGCTCGTAGCGCATCAGGTGCGCGGCTACATTCGCCGCCGACAGCGTCACCGTCAGGGCCATTGCGGCGCCCGTGCCGCCCAGCGAGCCGGTCGAGCGCAGCCAGTCCCATGCGCATGGCTCCGCCGCGGGCGGCGGCGGGGGCGGCGGGACGGATGTCATTGTCGGGCGCCGCGCGCAAGCACCACAGTCTACAGCACTACACTCGCGAGCTTAGGAGCTGGCGGCGGCACGCAGCCGCCGCCCCCTTCCCCTGACCCCTCCACACGCGCGCGTGCGCGCGCGCGCCTGTGGCGCGCGCTGAGCCGCGGGGGCTTCACCACGCCTGTCAGCCCCTCGCTCGTGCGCGCGCAAGCGCGCACGGCGGGCACGCGCCGCTCGTCGCAGTGTGCTTGCGCGCTGGTGCGTAATTGATTGGCGTCGCCGCAAAAACCTCGAAAACTGGACTTTTTTCTTTTTCTTTTTGCTCTGCGGCCCCATCATCATTCCGAATGCGCTCGACGCGCGGGCGGTCCTCTGCGGTCGCGCAATCGACCTCCCAGAAAGAGCGCCCGCTCGGAGTTCGTGGACCGGGGTGGTCGGTTGACCACTCCAGAGAGTGCCTCTTTTCCCCCCGTTCGAATCAGGGGACCGGGGTCAGGCACGCCGCACGTGTAGTCGGCTGGCAGCACTCCGAGCTGAACACCCGCCGTCGACGACTGAACGGTCGTCAGTCAGCGCACGCTCGCATGCCAGCACCAGCGACCGACGGGGTTGCGGAGGCTGCGCAAGCGCGTGCTCAACTGGACGCGTGCACGCTAGCTAGAGGGCACGCGCGCGACACTTGCAAGGGGCGGGGGGAGAGGACGGAGGCGGCGACGAGGGCTGNCCGCACGCAGCGCGCAATGCGCACGATGTGCCGCGCGCGTGTGCATGGGGCCGCCCACGTACATCAAACAACCTCCTTACAAGTGCCGAGTGGCGTGCGCATCCGAGCGCCTTGCGTCTCAGGGCTCTCCCTTCTGATCCTCGCCGTCTTCGTCGGATTCCTCCTCCTCGTCCTCCTCTCCGCAGTAGTCATCTAGCGTGGGAAACGGGGGGATGGGATCCTCCAGGTAATCGACGCCAAACTTCCAGGCGTGCCCTGAGGTGTCACTGCACCGCGTCTCCTCGGGCTTGATGAGGCAGGAATCGAGCGCCGCCTTGATGCTCGCAACCTTCATGTCCTGCCCGATGAAAACGATCTCCTGACGGCGGTCCTGGATCTCGGGTCCATCGAAGTCCTTGCGCATCTCCGCGTACTCCTCGGTCCCCTCTTCCGGCAGCGCGTCCTCAGGCATCTTGCATATCCACGGCCCGCCGCATGACAGCTCGCCGACGACACCAGACTGGCCCCACTCGCCGTACACATCATCGCGCCCCGCGATCCAGAAGAATCCCTTGCTCCGTAGGATCGTCCCAAACGCAGCCTTGCACGCCGCAATCCTTTCCGCGCACATCGCATCACGTTCCTCGCGCTCCAGCTGCGCCTCCTCTTGCTCCTTCTGCTTCCTTTCCTCCTCCGCGTCTTGCTTGGCCTCTATCCTCGCGACTTTCTTCGGCCTCTCATCTTCTTCTTCTTCATTCTCATCAACCATCCGTGAAGGTAGAGGGCACACACCCTCCTCCTCCTCCTCCTCCTCCGGAATCAAAACCATGAAGTGCGACATAAGGAAGTCGTACAAACGCTCAGGGTGAAATGGCGTCCTCGCTGAGTAGACGAAGCTGCCGATATTGTACACCTCCGTCTCCGGAACCACAGGCTCGCCGCGCATCGTCTGGAGCCACCCCGGGGAGTTGCTTGCTTTCGCCATTGAGAAGAGACCAGTCTTGAGCACCTCGTCAAGTGGCACGTCCCCGCGCGTCGTCCGCAACACGCGCGCGCACGGGTTGAGCGCCCGCACCGACGCTTCCACAGTCGCCGCCTCTTTCTCGCTCACCAGGTCAGCTTTGTTCAGCACGACCACGTCTGCGAACTCAATCTGCGACATGAGGAGCGGTGCGACGCCGCGGTCGTCTCCCTCGTCGGCGCTGCCCTTGAATTGCTCCTGCAGTTCGGCGACGGTGTGCAGGTTTGCCCTGAACGTCGCGCAGTCCACCACCGTGACGCACGTGTCGAGTCGCGCGACATCGTTGAGCTTCGCCGCACCGCGCAACGCCTCCTTCACCGCATTCGTGTCAATGGGTCCCCCCCTGGTGCCCTCGTCAGCTGGCTGTGCCTCCTCCTCACCCACTTCGTACGTGAAGGTCTCGGCCACCTCCTGCGGGTCGCTAACGCCCGTGGACTCGACGACGATGGCATCGTACTTGTTCTCCGCCGCCAAATCCGTGAGGGCCTTCACCAGATCCTCACGCAACGTGCAGCAGATGCAGCCGTTGTGCAGCTCGACGAGCTTTGCCTCTTGCTGCATGAGCTTGGTGTTCTTCACCAGGCTGGCGTCGATGTTCAGCGCCGCCATGTCGTTCACCAGCACGGCGCACTTGATGGGCTCCGCGCCGTCCGCGCCGCCGTGCGCCTGCGAGAGGATGCGCTTCAGCAGTGTCGTCTTGCCCGCGCCGAGGAAGCCCGAGAGGACCGTCACCGGCACGGCGGGCGCTGCCCCCGCCTCGCGCTGAGGCGCCCCCATCGCCCCTGACCCGTGCAAGCGCGCACACACGCCGAGGCTGCCGTCTGTTGCCCGCAGCGGCTGCGCCGCCGCGCGTCGCCGGCGCGCTCGCTCGGCCGCTCCGGAGCTCGCGTGCCGTCCTTCCCCCCCGCAGCGGCTCCTGGAGCGGGTGCGTTTCATCAATCACGACGCGTTCGTCCGTTGGCGGCTGCGGCGGCTGGCTGCGCCCGCACTCGCGCGCGCCGCGCGTTTGGGGTTTAGGGAATTTCGCACCACCACCCTTGCCCCGGTCTTCCCCTCGAAATCCAAATACATCGGGTGTGTCCAGCGCACCACTCCCGGTTCGTCGGTGTCCTCCGCGCTGGCTGCTCCCTGGCTGTCTGGCCCGCTGCGTGGCTCAATTGTTGGGAGCGTCCCCGGGGGCGGAGCCCCGCCCGCGCCGAGGCGGCCGGGGCGAGAGTGGGGAAAAGATCTGCGCCGCCGCGCGGCCGCGCCACGCGCGCGCGGTGTGGCCGCGCGCGCGCGCGCGCGCGCGCTCTTTTGCGCGCGTTTCGTTCCCCGCGCCGAAAACGCCGCCGAAAACGCGCGCCGCCGTTCCCGTTTCGCTGCCCGAGCCAAAACTTTTTTGTATGTGCGTGCACACACATTAGACGGTTTTGCGTCACGTGCGGCGCATATTTGTGGGTTTTGGGGGGGGTACGAACGGGGTCGAATTCGGGGCGGTTTCGCCGCGGGCGCGCGTTTCGCGCGCGCGGCCAGGGGTAGGGTTAGGGTTAGGGTTAGGGTTGCGCCGGATTTGCGGTTTCTCGCGCGCGTTCGGCGGAGGGAGGGTCCGCGAGGCGAGGCGCGGGAGGGGGGGGGTTAAGGTTGGAGTCGCGCCGAATTTGAGGTTTGAGATGTGAGGTAGGGTTTATAGGTGATGCGGCGAGCGCCGTCGCATCGGCGCGCGGCGATCTAATGCTTTTTGATGGCGATCCTTTTTGATGGCGATGATCGGATGCTTTTTGACGTGGCTTCGAATGCGCGTCAAAACGCACGCGGCGGCTGGCGGCGGCGGCGGCGGGCCGATCGACACCCCACCCCAGCCCCAGGCGGAACGATTTCGAAGGACGCTTTCCGCGGCTTTGCGGGAGTTGATGGTACAAATGCAATACAAAATNGCCGGCAGGCGACGCGGCCCGGCGCGCCGCGTTTGTGCGCGGGCGTCGGCCGCTGGGGGCGAGGCCGAGGGCGGGGCGGAAGATCTCGTCCCCCAGAGCGCGGAGGAGCTGCTGCGCCGCGCGCGGCGCCACAAGGAAGGCGCGGCCGGCGCAGACGATGCGAAGGCCTTCGAGGTGCTCGAGAAGGAACCGTCGACGTGGCGCGAGCTCGAGATGTGGGGCGAGCCGAAGGAGGTGTACGTGCTCGGCACCCAGACCGGGCTATTCACGCTGCGCACGCGGCGCGCCGACAACAAGCTCAAAAAGGAGCTCGGCAAGGTGCTCGGTGCGCGCTTCACGCGACGCGGCGAAAACCGCACGCCGCTCGCCGACAATGTCGCAGACCAGCCCAACGCCGGCACGGCGTTCAAGCCGCCCATACAGAACTACTCGCGCAAGACTGAGCCGCCGCGCCTGCCGAACCTCAACAAGGTCGTGCGCGTCTCCGACATCCGCCAAGGGGTTCTCGTATTTGAGGTGCGCCGCACCGCGCTCCGTATGCCGCCCGAGACGCCGAGAGGCGTGCCACCGCGCCCGCCTGCCACGCGAGGCGCCCGCGCACCGTCCTTGCGTCTGACGCCCGCCCGCTTGGCGCACAAATTTGTCGCTGCCAAATTCACCCAGGACGAGGAGGCGGCGGAGCATTATGCGAAGGCGATCGAGGACGAGGACATGGCCCCGCGAGGCGACGACGCGCTGTACGTTGCCGCGGTCCGCTCGGGCGAGCTCTTCGACGTCGTGCGCGAGAGCAAGCACCTCGCCGTTGTCTTCCGACGCGGCACCGCGGCGCCCATCCCCTCGCCAAAGGACCTCAAGATGGAGCTCGTGTCCAAGGAGGACGGCTCCCTCGATGGCTTTTAAGCGTGCCGGGCATACGTTGTGCGCGTGCGCCACATCGCTTGTGGCCGCGAGGCAGTGTGCATTTCCAGATTTCCAGCCAGGCGGCGTCGATTGCGGGCGGGCGGCACTCGCCGTGCTTCCCGCCACCCGGAGCCTCGGCTGCCCCCAGATCGCGTGTACGAATCACGGCACAGCCGTAAGTAATGTAATCACTGGCGTGCCTTCCATCTTTATCTTCTCACCGCAGCAATACGTGCGTCCCCTGGTGGCAGCGCCGACAGAGAGCTTTCTCTTGGGTGGCAGATGTCCTCATTCGCTGTGAGCAGCTTGTTGCGTGCGTTGCGCCGCTGCCTGTGCTTGCGCTCGTGGTTGATGCTGCGCACCTGCTCAGAGGCCTCCAAGTCCACCAGCAGAGCGCGCTTGCTCTTGTCTCGTGGCCCTGTCAGCTCAGTGCGTGTGGCACGCATGCGGACGCCTCCGCTCTCCCTTCAGCGCTCGCGGGCGCCAGAGAGCTCTCTGAGCGCCCCAAACCCCTCCCACATTTTGAGGTTTTAATACATAGGGTCCACGATTTCAAAGTCCCCATCCGGAGGTCTCACAGCGCACGCCACGCACGCGGTGTGCGTCACACCTGCCGCCCGTGGAGGGCAGGCGGGCGGCGCCGCAGGGGGCGGGCGGGATTGGCAGGGGGATCACATGGTGGTCATCGACCCGCCGCCGGCGGTGCCGCCCGACCCGCCCACGTGGGATGGGCGGTATGCGTACTCGACCATGTCGGAGAGGCTCGCCGCCGCTGCGGAGGCGGCTGCGGATCGCGCCGCAGGCCGCAGGCCAGAGGGGCCGGCGACGGCGGGGGTGGCGGGGGCGGCGCGGGCTGCAGCGCTGGCGCCAGCGGAGGCAATGGCCGCCGTGGCGCTCACGCCGGGCGTCGGTCCAGCAGGCGCGCCGCGCACGCCTCGCATGGCGGTCGCATTGCCACTCCCCGCCCGCGCACGCTCGCGGACAGCGCCCTCTTCACCCCCCCCATTTGCCGATGCGTCCGCCTCGACTGCAACCGCCGCCGCCGCCGCAGACATCGCGGAAGCCGCTGTCGCCCAAGCCGAGGCGGCTGTTGATGCTCTCGAGGCCGCGGCCGCCGCGGATGAGGAGGGCGACGGCTGCTGTGAAGCTCCGGAGGCTACTACGCCAGATTGTGAACGGACTGGCTCAGCGAGCATCCCAGGCGGTGGTGGCAGCGTGTCGTTGTTCCGAGTGCGGCAGCGGCGCCTCGAGCTTGAGGCCTCGCAGCACCGGCTCGTGGCGCGGCTGCGCCACCTGCTCACACGTGAGGCATCGCGCGTTGCGGCAGATCAGAAAGCCGGCATGGATGCAGCGGCCAAGGGCGCCGCTGTGCGCGCGGAGCGCGAGGGCCTTCGGACCGAGCGTGCGCGGCTCGACAAGGAGCTGCGCGAAGTAGGCAGGCAGCTCGTGGCGGAAGACAGGCTTGCAATGCAGGAGGTGAGCGCAAGGGCAAGCGCGCCGCATGTTGCACGTGCACACGCGCTCACTCGCTGACGTGCGTGTCCTGACCCGCGTGCCCGCGCGCCCGCGCTCACTCGCAGATTGCAAGACGCCGCAAGCGCCACGCGGAGGCAGCCGCCGCTGCTGGCGCTGCACTGCGTGCCGAGGGCTCTGCATTGCGTGCGGAACGCATGGCCAATGCGGAGCGTCACGCTGCACACGGCCGTGCACTCGCTGCCGAAGCCGCTGCCGTGCAGTCACGGCTCGCCGCCGCTGCCGAGGCGCAGCGCGCCGCCAGGGCGGCCAGGGGCGCCGCGCTGCGTGAGGAGGCTGCGAGGCTGCGAGCGGAGAGAGAGTCAGCGGCCGCCGCGCGCGCAGCAGAGGACGGGCGGCGGGCAATGGAGAGCCGTGAGACCGCTGGTCGTGCTCGTGAGGCTGCTCGTGAGGCCATGCACTGCGAGGCCGGCGCGCGTGCCAATGCATTGCGCGCCGAGAAGCTTCAGCGCAGCGCGGAGCGCGAGGCGCAGGTGCGTGCCAAAAACGCATGTGCTTGCTTGCGCGCGCCCTCATCTGCACGTGTGCGCACATTCTGACCCCCTCGCGACGTCTTCACGTACGCACGCCACCGGTCACCCCTGCGCACTCGCCCGCCTTGCGCATTTACCACAGGGATGCGAGGCCCGCGAGGCGTGTGCCATCATCAGCGAGCGCCGCAAACGAGAGAGAGCCAGCGCCGCCGCGCGCCGCGCGCAAGAGAGCGAGGAAACCGCGCTGGCAGCAGAAGAGCTGCGGCTATACTCCGAGGAGTTGCGGCGTGAGCGCGAGCGCGAGGCTGCCGCGCGTGCAGATGAGGGCGCGCGTCGGCTTCACGAGGAGCGCAAGGGGCGCGAGGCGCGCGAGCTCGAGTGGAGGGCTGCCACAGAAAACGGCGAGCGCGTGTACGCGCCTCCCCGGGCGCGCGCGGTGGCTGCTGCAGCGAAGGAGGAGCGGGAAAGGCTGAGCGCGCAGCGTGCGCGCAACGAGGGCGAGGCCCGCGCCCGCGCGGAGGAGCTGCGGCAGGCAGCGCGGAAGCTTCGCGCCCGCGTCTCGGCCAGCCGCGCGGCAGCAGCCGAACGCGCTGCTGCACGGGCGGCCGGCGTCAAGGCGGAGAGCGAAAAGCTCATGGCCGCACGTCGCGACGCCGAGGCTGCGCACGTAGCCGCTGGTGCGTCGCGTGCAGGCCCTGACGCCCGCGCGCGCGCGTCGGCGGCGCGTGAGGCCGCGGCTGAGCAGCAATCAGCAGCACTTGCCACGCTCGCGCGTGCAAACGCAGAGGCGGACGCCGCCACGCAAAGGCAGCGCGAGCTGCATGCCCGCGAGTACGTCGCCTCCGCGCGCGCTCTCCGCAAGGGGATGGCACTTGAGAGTGCTGCGCGCTGGGAGGCCGCCCGCGCCGCGCGCGAGCGACGGCGCCGAAGCGCGCGTGCCGAGGCCGAGGCAGCTGCTGCCGACGACATTGCTGTGAGCGAACATATCGAAAACCGCCTGGGCACGCTCGAGAAGCTCGTGGAGGAGGTCGAGACACGGCTCCTGCTCAGGGAAAATGGCGAGGGCGAGACCGTCGCGGCCGGCTCTGGCCAGCTGTCCAACTCAGTCACGACCACGAGCAGCGCCGGGTGAGCGAGGAGGCAGCACAATCTCACTGTCATGTTAATACTGTACGTTATTGGATTGAGTCGTCCCGCAGGCCGCTCTCGCGCGCCCAGAGCGCCCAGTCGCGCTCCCACAGATCGTCGGGGTAGGGCGACTCGAAGGTGCTGCCGGAGCTTGGCGGATGGAACCAGTCTGGGCGGGTGCGGCGTCAAGGTCAGGCGAGGCACGGTTGTCAGCAGTGTGCGTGCGCGAAGCGCAGCCACTCTCTCGCGCGCACCCTGGGGCGCGCCATCGACTCACAGTTGAATGCCATATGCGCCCCCGCGTCGCCGCTGAAGGACGTTACCTCGTGCCACCATCCAGCCGGTAGGTAAAGCATTTCGCCGGCGCGCACGGTAACCTCCACGCACGGTGTCTTCACGTCGCGAGCGTCTAGGCTGCTGAAATGCGGGAGCTCGGCGTCCTCGCCGCCGCCCGCGCCATTTCTGCCTTCGTCGCCACTACTGCCGCCGTCGCCCCCGGCCCCCTCCTCGTAATCATCGGTGCCCTGGGTGGGCATGCATGTGTGTGCACACGCGTATCAGGGAGTGAGCTTCAAGGCAAACCTGACCTGGGCGCGTGTGCAAGCATGCAGCGCGTTCGCAAGATGGCACCCGCCTGCAGGCACGCGCACGCGACTATCGCACCTCGAACGCCGCATCGTCGTAGTCGTCATCCTCTATGAGGAAGCCCGCATCGCCTACCTCGTCCTCGTCGAGGCCCTCGTCCTCCTCTTCTCCCTCGCCCTCGTTGTGAAGCACGGCACCGCCGCCGTCACCGATGGCGAACTCGAGCGCCGCATCCAGGCGCGACTCGGCAGCGGCCAATGCGGCCTGCGCAGACGCCTCAGCCTTGGCGCATGCGCCATCCGCCTGCGCGCGCTCAAGCGCGAGCTCTGCGAGTTCGAGCTCCGCCTCGGCAACACGCCGCGCGTCTCTGGCCGTTGCTCCGTCCTCGCGGCAGCGCTCGCCGCCCGCGTAGCGGATGCGGCCGTTGGGGAGGACCTCGGCGACCTTTCCCCTCGGTTTCATCTCGAGCGTGTCGGTGGGTGGCCAGATCCTGAAACGCTTTGTGCCACGCAGCAGCACGTAGAGGTTGTCGTGCCAGTCGTGGTGCAGCCCGGAGCTCGCGCCACCGGTCGAAGCATCGCGCCCCATCCACAGGTTGTACGCTGCGGGCGCCAGGTGTCCCATCAGCGCGGGGCGCAGTGGCGCGTCGCCTGCTGCGAGCAATTCGGGCACCGGTGCTGAGGCGACCAGCAGCCTGCCGCGCGCGTCGAGGCTTGCAGCCTCTGTGGTGAGGTATTGCGTGTCGTCCCCGGACGCGAGATCGTCAAGGAATTGCGCCAAGGGTCGCGGGGGCAGCCTGTCGCCGCTACGCGCACCAAACACGGCCGCGGCGCCGTCGCCCTCGGCAGGCGGCGCGCGTTTCTCAGGCCGCACTGCGGCGCCACCTGCGACGGCGCGCAGGTATGCGTCCGTCCAGCGCTCGGTCGCGCGCCAGCCCGTGTCGGACGGGTGCGCGAGGATGTGCGCGGGCTTGCGTGTCGCGACGTGCGCATCGAAGAATGCCCGTGCGTCGCCAGGACACTTTGCGAGCCTCGCCACGCCGCAGCTGCCGCTGGCGGCGGCGGCCTTCTGGCGCTTCGCCGGGGGCTCGCCGGCGCTCGCTGCCATCGTGCCACCAGCGCGCAACCGTGCGCGCGCGCCATGTGGCGCGGCGGCCGCGGCGGCGACTGCAGTGCGTGTCACGCGACGCAGGATTTGGTCTCATTGGGCGCCAATTTCACAGCCGCAGCCACAAAGCGTGTGGCGTGTGCACACCGCCCCACTCGCGCCCATATGACTCGATGCTTTCGCTCTTGCCACGCTCTTGCCGCCGCGTGCCGAACCTCGCGGTGCGCGGCGCCTATCTACCAACTTGCCTCACACCGCGCACACGCATACTTGAGCAGCTACCAAATGGAATGTTACATCGGCGCCAGCTCGCGTGCATGCCGCGCTCACCGCTGCACGCTCCACTGCAGTAGAGTCTCCCCCGCCGCCGAGAAGAGGTGCGAGCCGTTGGGCATGAATCGCAGTGCGCCCACTCCATCGGCGCCGTGGCCGCCATACACTTTGGGGCGCCCGCCAAGCGCAGGCGCGCGGTAGAGCGACACGCTACCGTGCGCATCCCCTGCCGCCGCGCATGTCCCACCGCGCATGTGGTCCACGCACAGCGTGCTGCCAGGCGCTGCCCCTGACGGGTACACGCCCGCGTTTTCCCACGCGCACACGCACGTGTGCGTCGCCCACGCGACGGCCGAGCATGCCTCGGCGTCGGAGGGTGCGCCGCGGGGCATCTCCCAGTGTCGCAGCTCGCCGCCGTCGAGCGCGCAGCTGCGCATCCTCATGCCGTCCGCCCCCCAGTCGATCTGGCTCACCGGGGCGGTGTGGCCCTTGCAACAGCCCACGCGTCGGTAGTCGCGGCTTGAGTCGTATACGTCCACCACGCACTCGGCACCGACCGCCAGGAAGCGGCCATCGGGCGAGAACGCCACCACGGGCGCCTCAGCGCGGTCCTCAATGACCTTGGCGATCTCCACAATCCCCACGGAGAGCACCACCACGCGCCCCGAGGCCATGCCGCACGCGAGCGTCTCGCCAGTAGGGGAGAAACACAGCGAGCGCACGCTGCCAGTGTGGGAGCGCTCCTCAGCGCCAGGTAGCGACTGCCACTCGGCCCTGGGCAGCAGCTCGATGGGCGCGCCGTAGGGCCTGCGCCGTGCGACGTCCCAGAGCCGCAGCGTACCGTCGTCGCCGCCGGTCGCGACCAACGCTGCAGTTGGGTGGACCGCGCACGCGCGCACGCACGAGAATGGAGCACTCGGGCGCGCAGGCCCGCCCTGCGCGCTACCCCCGCCGTTTGCGAGGCCCTCTAGCGCGCTCCCGCCGCCACCCCCGCTTTTCGTGGCCGCAGGCACGCGCACGCGCACGCGGCCGTGGCCACTCACCAGCAGCTTGACCTTGCCCCCCTCCACTTCGAAGAGCTCGCCCATGCGCGTGCCCAGCAGCATTTTGTTCTCGGACTCGCCGTAGATGGCACGCACGCTTCCGAGATCGGGCAGGGTGTGAGGCACGACCACCGTGCCCAGGTGCTGCAGCGACTTGCGCGCCCACAGCTTCAGGCTGCCATCGCCGTCGCCGCCACCACTTGCGACAAGGTCGGTGCCGATGAGTGCCACAGACTGCACACCGCCGGCCGAGGGCGCCCCGCGCCGTGCAGCGGCGTGCGCGCCGGGCTTGACCAGCCTTGCCGTGTGTCCCACGAAGACATACAACGAGCCGTCGGCAGCACCCACCACGCTCGTGCCCTTGGCGACAAAGGCCACACAGTTGAACGTCTGCAGCCGCCCATGTGGCCCCACTGCGCCGCGCCGCGGGGCAAGGATGGCGCCCTTGGGTAGCAAGTCGGGCACGGTGGTCACGAAGCTGAGCACCTTGGCACCCACCGCCGCCAAAATGTTGTCAAAGGGCGACCAGGCGAGCGCGTGCACATCGCCAGGGCCCACGGCGTAGATGCTGACCAGGCTCTCGGCCTCCCAGTCCCACACCCCTACCGCCTGCGCCCCCACGCCGCCGCCACCGTTGCCGCCCACTGCGGCCAGGTACCGCCCGCTCGCACTGAACGCGCACGCGCGCACGCCACGCGCGTCGCGTGCGTCTGCCTGAAACAGGCCGCCCAGCTCTGCCACCACGCGCGCGCTCTCGCACGACCAAACGAGCAGCCTGGGCGTCGCCGCCCCCGCCTCGCCCGTGGCGAAGAGCGTGCCCTCCGGGTGTCGCGCGAGGCAGCCAATGCGCTGCGCGTGTCCGCTGGGGACGCCCTCTTCTGAGGCCATGGGGTCGTCCACCAGATGCACCTGTGCATGCGCCTCTGTGTCCAGAACCACCCCCACCGCGCCCGCCGGGTACACGGCGCGCCCGAAGCGGTCGTACGCGACGTTGGCGCGTGCGTCGAACCCTGAGTAACCATACGCCCACTCCAGGCGCAGGCTCTCTCTGGCGCGCGCGTGGGTGTCCGAGAGCGCGCGGAAGTCCGGAGGCGGTACCAGCGCGCCCGTCGCGAACGCCTCCGACGCCTGTGTGAGCGGGCAGCGATAGCCGCGTCGGAGGTGGAGCTCTGCAGGGGACCGCGCGCCGGCTGCCAATGCGCGCGCGAGCCGCGAGCCACCGCCTGCGAGCACCTGCTGCGCGTGCGCATACTGCGGCGTGCCATCGCGCACACCCACGCGCGCGTGCGTTGAGGCGTGCTTGGCCGCGTGTGCGGCCACACGTGCGCGCTGATCGATCGCCGCCTCCTCGTCGATCTCTTCGGCGGCGTCCTCGTCGGGTTGCAGGTGCCGCCACTGCATGACGCATCGGTCAGTACCACCGACTGACAGCAGCCACCTGTCGTCCGCCCCGAAAGTCAGACACGTGACGTGAGCGGCGTGGCCCGAGTACGCACGCCCCTGCGCGCGCGCAACGTCGCTGGGATACCGGTAGAGGCACACGCGCGACGCGTCGTCGGCGGTGGCCAGCACCACCTCATCCTCCCACCACGCGCCACCGTGCGTGGCGGCGCACGCATTGATATCGGACACGCTCGAAGAGTCCTTCGGCCACACACCCTGCGTGCCCCATGCGAGCGGGCACGTGTGCGAGTCCCATTCGAGGTCACACGCGGCCTCTGGCGATAGCTTGGCCTCTCCAGCAGGCATCGCCCAGTAGCACAGCTCACCGTCGGCGTCATTAGTGCGAAGCACACAGCCGTCGTTCGACCAGTCCAGGTGAGTCACGCCAGCCGCAGCCCGCACTCTCCCCACGGGGCGATACCCCGCGCACGCATCGGAGCCCCCCGGGCCCTCATCGACGCCTGCAAGGGACCACCTCTTGCCAGCGTCGCCAGTGTCACCGCGCGAGCGACTGGCGTCATAGATGACGACAGTGCTGTCGGCGGCGCCGACGGCGAGGTACCTCCCGTCGGGCGAGTAGGCAGCGCATGCACACGCGCGTGTCGCGTATGCCAGCCGTGTCACGCAAGAGAGTGTTGCAAGGTCGTACACGAGCACTGCACCGCAGGCGGTGCCCACCGCGAGGTGCTGCTCGCCGTTGCCACTGGGCCGGAAGGCCACGCAGCGACCGCGGTGCGGGAGGCGCAGCAGAGCGAGGGGCCGGCGTGCGTTCGCGTCCCACAGCCGCAGTGTCTTGTCATCCGAAGCGGTCGCAAAGACGTGCGGCAGTGTCGGGTGCGCCGCAAGGCCCCACACCTCCCCACACCGGCGCGTGGGAAGCGGCATGCCTTGCGCGTCCTTGCCTCCCTTGATGGTGGCGCTGGCGTGACCTTGCGTAAGCATGCGCCTGCCGGCATCGCGCTTGAATGCCTCCTGACTCGAGACGTCGAACTCGAACACCTCAGCCGCCTGTGTGCCAACAAGCAGCTGGCCGAGCAACGGCTCGTAGCAAAGGGCGCGCACAACTGGTGCGCGTCCCGCTGCGCACGCGAATGATAGCGGCTCGCCACCCACCGAGCCGACGATTGCGCTCGCCGCCTTGGCGACATCCACCTCGAAGCGCGGTTCCATGTACGCGTTGTAGAATCGCACCTTGCCGTCCTTTCCACCCGAGACTATCGCGTCGCCCGCACACGCAAGCGCGTGAACGGGCCCGGCGTGGCACGCGTCGAAGCACTTGAGCACCGAAACGCCGGGTTCCTCCTCCCACTTGTAGATCTTGCCGTCGAGACTTCCGGTGAGGCAGCAGCCCTCGGGCGAGAAAGCCACGCTCAGCAGGGAGCTCACGGCGCCCTTCTTCCCGTACACGCCGCGGCGACCGATGAGCGTGGCACCGCCGGCACTGGTGTCACCGCTGACGTACGACCAGAACTTGATGTGGCGCTTGCCCACGGTGGCGAGCCTCTGCCCCGAGGGCGAGAACGCGCATGCGAGTATATCCGTCGTATCACCCCGTGTTGCCGCTAGCACCGTGCCGCGCGCCCAGTCCCACAGCGCTACCGTGTGTCCGGCATCGGAACCGACGCTCGCGAGATACGCGCCGCTCGGCGCAAACGCTAACGCGCGGATGCCATCCGTGTGCACGCCGCCACGCAGCGTCACGAGCACGCCGCCCTCGTCGGGAGTCGGCACGCCCTCCACAGGGGTCGACTTTGGATCCTGGATGTGTGACTCCCCTGGCCTGGGCACCGCGCTCGCGCGCCACACGATGATGGATGGCGCGCTACCCGCCTCACCGGTGGCAACTATGTCGCCATCCGGATGCATGGCGAGGCACGTGATGTCGTTTGTGTGACGCCCGGCCATTAGACGCTGCTCGTTGCTGGCAAGATCGAGCACGACCCCAACGGCAGCAGCAGGGTACACGGCGGCACCGCGGGAGCTGTAGTGTAGGTTCGCCCCCGCACCGTGACCGCGGTAGCCGTGCACGTGCATGAGGCGCAGCTCGTCGCGCGGCGGCTCGGCGGCATCCGCGCGCGTGGACCACGCTGCGGGAGCAAGCGCGCCTTCCCGCGCGGCCGTCCGCGAACACATGAAACCGGCGTCTGGCGCGCTGCTGTCGACATCCGAAAACGCTTCGGTGCTCGCCCGCGGGGTGCGGAGCTCCTTGAGAGTGGCCTCGCCGCCTTCGGGTAGCAGGGGAGCGCACGAGCACGCGCCCGCGCATTCGTATTTGAGAGTGTGTCAGCGCGCTGGCGGCGGCGCGGGCAGGCGCAGGCGCGGGCGCAGGAATGCGTGCGCGTCGGCGCTGGTGCCGCCGCGGCGCGCCTCGTGCCTGCCTCGGCCTCCACGTCTGAGTCCACGCCCTCATTGGCCTGGCGCTCTGCAGGCCCTGCCGCAAGCGCGGCCTCGAGGCCGAGGTGCGCGCCTGCCCCGCTGGCAGCGCCGGGATCGACCTCTGTGCTCGCGCCGGCGCCCATGTCTCGAGAGCTCGCTCCACCCCAACGCGCCTTGCTTCGGCCTTCCGGCGCCGCGCTGAGCCACTCCACCCTACCCCGCCGCCCGGCACGCCCGCCCGTCCGGAGGCGCGCGCGCGCGCGCGCGCCGCGCAGCAGTGGCGCCCCGCGCCGCATGCTCGAGAAGCTGCGCAACGAGCGCGCCGCTTACATGCAGTGGTCCAGCCAGAACGCCGAGCTCGTGCGCTCGCACTCGGCCGAGTTTGACTGCGCGCGCGCGCGCAGGCGCGTTTGAAGGCGCGCGCCTGCCGCCCTGGGGAACCGCGGAGCGCTTCAGTTCGGGTTTGCGGTCGATGCCCTCAAACTCGAATCGAAATAAAAAAGCGCCGATTGAAACGATTGTTAAATGATGAACAAAACGGCGGATTTTAGAAGCTCTCCTGGGCGGGCCGAGGCCGCGCCACCATCAAGATGCATTCTCGGCGCGCGGGCGCCGCCCCGATGGCGGGAGTTTGGGGTCGGTGCGCGCGCGGGGAGTGCGAAATGACCTCGTCCTCGAATGGGCGTGGAGGGCGGTGGAGAATGCGATTTGACTCGAGTTCGGGACCCTGCTTGTCGCCCCCCGCGGCGGGAAAATCTGCACCGCGCAGTGGCCCGCGCGCGCGCGCGCGCCGGCCAGCGGAGGGCGGGAGAGCCCCGGGGGTGGGCGGCGGCGGCTCGCGCGCGGCGCCGCGCGCATGCGCTGATCAGTGCGGCGCGCGCGGGTGCGGCGGGCCGCGATTAGCAGAGAGGGGGCCAGGGCAGCGGCTGGGGGGGAGGGGAAGGAGGTGCAAGGTGGGAGGTATGGGGCGAACGGGCTATGGCATGGGCTATGGCGCGGGAGAGGGGGGTGTCGGCTCTGCAGATGCCGGCGCCGGTGGTAGCGCCGGCGCGGGGAGCAGCAGTGCGGCCGGCGCTGCAGCGCAAACACAGCGGCCGCCGCCGCCTGTGCCTACGGCCTGGCAGGAGGTACTGGCACCGGCTCCACCTGCTGGGATGGTGCGACGGCTCTCGGCTGCGTTTGACGCCGGCGCCGTAGGCCAGCGTGAATATGAGCGCCAAGCACGCGTGCGTGTGCCAGTGGATGCGGGCGCGCCAGCCGGTGTCGGCATGGGCGTGGGTGTGGGTGCGGGTGTATCGCCCAGCATGGCCGCCCGCGCGCCCGCCGCGCGGGCATCGCCTCTGCGCCAAGTGGCCGCTTTGCGCCGCCTCGCACAATCCACTGCACTTCGCAGTGGCCGTGGCGGCCGAGGCCGCGGTAGCGATGGCGCGCGCGGGCGAGGCGGTGACACAATCTCGCAGGGGGTGACAATGCAGCTGCCGCCGCCGCACCCAACTTCAGCCGCGGGTGGCACGTCCGAGCGAATGGCAGGCGCGGGTGCCGCCCGCGTGGCTGTCAGCAATGCTGGCGCAGACGCCATTCCTGTAGGTGCAGCTGCGACGGCCGACGCGGGCACGGGCCCGCCGGTCCGCTCCTCCGATGCAGCAACCGATCCCGACGCCACGCACGCACGCACGATCGCAGGCGCGCAGACGTCGGCGCCAGCGCAGGCAGAGGCTGGCGCGCAGACGGCCATGCGTATGCAGTTGCACTCGGAGACGCAGACAGCGGCGGCGCCCTCGCGTGCAGAGGCGGGCGCGCAGACGGCTGTACATGCGCAAGCAGAGGCGGGGGCGCAGACGGCGTCGGCCGCACAGGCAGAGGCAGGGGCGCAGACGGCGTCGGCCGCACAGGCGGAGGCGGGGGCGCAGACGGCGTCGGCCACACAGGCGGAGGCGGGGGCGCAGACAGCGTCGGCCGCGCAGGCGGAGGCAGGGGCGCAGACGGCGTCGGCCGTACAGGCGGAGGCGGGGGCGCAGACGGCGTCGGCCGCGCAGGCGGAGGCAGGCGCACAGACAGCGTCGGCAGCGCAGGCGGAGGCAGGCGCACAGACAGCGTCGGCAGCGCAGGCGGAGGCAGGCGCACAGACAGCGTCGGCCGCACAGGCGGAGGCGGGGGCGCAGACGGCGTCGGCCGCGCAAGCGGAGGCAGGCGCACAGACGGCGTCGGCAGCGCAGGCGGAGGCAGGCGCACAGACGGCGGCGCCTGCCTGCGCTGAGGCAGGCGCGCAGACGGCATCGACTGCGCGAGCGCTGTCCCACGCGGACACGCAGACGGCGGCGCCGTCGCGCGCGGAGACGGGCGCACAGACGACCGCGGCGGTGCTGTCGGATGCCCAGATCCAGTCGGAGGCCTATTCCTCCGACGATGACTGGGCCTCAGCGCCGTCGGAGGTTCAGTCCCCAGGATCGCCTGACACCGGCCCATTCGTGGCCGCCGTCGCGGACGCGTCGACGATCACGCCAACCTTCGACGCGGCGTCGCTGTGGGTGCCCGTTGCGTGGGAGGGCGCGGACGCGCCCGGCGGCAGGAACGATCAAAGGGCGCCACCGGTGGGCAGGTGCGTGCGCAGCCCCCCCCCCCCCCCACACACACACCACCCCCCCACGCAGCCCCACGCAGCTGTGCGCGCTCGAACGCGCCGCGCATCGAAACGGCGACGTGCACCGCCCGCGCGCTCGCGTGGTATCGCGGCGCTCGCCCCCGCGCCGCCCCGCGCCCC
>RQSC01000029.1:533871-564990 GCA_013416795.1 Prasinococcaceae sp. CCMP 1430
GTTCTGCCGCGCGCGCGCGGAGCTCGGGGGCGGCGGCTCCCTCGTCCGGCGCTGGCGGGCTGGCGCCGGTCGCGCAACCATGCCGTTCGGGAAGATGGCGGACGTGCAGTCGCAGGCGGCCCTCGCGCAGGTGCGCGCGGCCGCCGCGCAACAGAAGCGCCACCTCGCGGCGCTCTGCGTAGCGGAGGAGCAGGAGGGCTGCGCCTTCGGCCTCGACTGGGACGCGGAGGTCACCGTGCTCAAGAGCGTGGACGACGCCGTCGAGGAGGCGCAGCAAATGCTGGCCGGTGGCGACGAAGAAGTCTCGAGCGGCAAGCACGATGAGGCGCTCTTCGCCAGCCTCTCCGTCGCGCTCGGTAAGCTCGAGAAGCAGGCGGAGCGCGCGGCGTCGGCGCAGTCGAAGCGCTTGAACACCACTCGCGCGTCGAATGGGCAGTCGAACGGTCAGTGGGCGGAGCTTGAGGCGGGGCGGCAACTTGCGTACTCGCAAACGCTCCCTCAGCAGAAGCCTCACAGGCACCCCCACCAGAACGGCAACGGGAAGTCGTCCGTGCTGGAGGCAGCGGGTGCGATCCCCCCGCGAAAGCCCCGCTCATCGAGGCGACGCGTCGGCAATCCCCTGCGCGCGCTCACGCGCGCCGTGGGGCACGTGGCGACTGCGCCGGTGCGGGCGGTCGCACGCACTCCGGCGTTCGTCGTGTCGCTGCCGATGCACGCTGGAGATACAGCCGCTTTCCTGGCGGGATACGTGTTCGACATGGGCGTCGGGTTCTCGCTGATACCGACAGCGCTCGTGCGGTACACGGCGTTGCTTCCCGTGCGCGCCGTGCAAGCCGTTGCGCCGGCAACGGGCCGCGCGGCGGGCGACGCGGCGGGCGCGGCTGGGCGGGGTACGTCGGCGGCGCTGGCGCGCATTCCGATTCAGCGGATTGCGCTGCTGTTCGGCTTTGCGCTCACCCTCTACGCGCTGGGCGGCGAAGGCCGGTTCTTTTACGCCAATATTGATTGGCAGGTGCGCGACGCGGTGTTGCGGGACATGGCCATTCACCCATGGCCATTCGCCTATGTCCAGCCCGGCGAAGAACCGGCATTGCTGCGCGCCGCCATCGGCTTTTTCCTCGTCCCCGCGCTTGCCTGGAAAGCATGGGGGCCGGTGGCTGGCGACATTGCCTTGCTCCTCCAGAACAGCGTGCTGCTGACGGCCTTGCTCGGTTTGGGCGGCACCCTATTGCCGACGCGGCGGGCGCGGCTGGGCGGGGTGCGGGTGCTTCCGCGCGGGCGGCCGGCAGAGGAGCCACCAGGGTGGTGCATGCGTCCACCGTTGGAGTGGCGCGCGCGTCCGCCCGTGCCATCGGTGCACTGGCACGCGCGCAAGTGCGCGCCGCTCGCAAGGCCTTGCGAGCAGCGCCGGGCGCCGCTGCAGCGGCGGCTCGGACGCCCGTCGTGCGTTTTAGTGTCGCGGTCGCGGTCGCGACGGCAGCGGCCACCAACGCGGACGTCGTGGGCAAGGGGTTGGGGATCGCGGCGAAGCACGTCTGCACTGCGGCGAAGCAGGTCAAGCGCGTGCCCGTTGGAAAGGCGTACAGAGCCGTGAGCGAGCAGGCCAAGCGCGTGCCCGTCGGCGACGCATGCGTGCTGGCGGTGCACGCGGCCAAAAGCGTCACAGAGCACGTCAAGAGCGCGATCCCAGTCGGTGAGGGCAAGAGCGAAGTCAAGGGAAGCAGCAAGCGCGCCCCGCAACCCACGGTGTGGACCAAGAGCTATCCGCGAACGACTGTGCGCGTGCGTAAGGAGGGGGCCGCGTTTGCTGAAGACCCGGCAGGCGAGAGCACGCGCCCGGTGTTCGCCAAGGCGGCCGACACAGCCAGGACAACGGGCAGACCTGCGACGCCCCCCCCGGCGTCACCCACGCAGTTCAAGGTGTCGCGAGTGAAGAAACTCGCCGGAGCGGAGCTGGCGTCGCTCGGCATGGGCTAGGCGCGCGAGAAGCGCGGCAGCGAGCGGCGAGCCAGCACCCTACTCCCCCGCCGCGAGGAGGCGGGGGCGCTGTAATACGAGACGTCTCCGTTGTCTGTCCTCCTCCCTCATCCTCGAAGGGGAGGCAGCTCCCAGATCTACCCTTTGCGCTGGCTTGCCCGCGCGCTCCTTGGTGCATGCGCTCGCTGTTCGTTGGTGTTGTGCAATCATTACGCGCGGGGCGTGCGCGCGGCACATCGTGCGCATTGCGCGCTGCGTGCGGGCTCACGTGACTCACCCTCTCTTTGTCACTGCCTCTCGTCCCGAGAGGGCAGCTTGGGTCTGTGGGTAGAAGGGGTGTGCAGACATACGTACCCCTCGCGGGCCTGCTCGTGCGCGTGTCCGCGTTCGAGGTCGCTGGATGAGCACGCGCTCAGCGCGGGCGGTGGGCGGCCCTGAACCAGCAGCGGGGGCTGGCACGCGCGCGAGTGCAGGCGCCGCCAACGGTCTCAAACTGCGCGTGCGACTGACGGCCGAGGAGGCGCAGGCGCTCAAGCGGTGCACCAGGGCGGCCCAGGCCAGGGTCCAGCAGGAGCAGTAGAAAACGCAGCTGCGTTGCCGCGCGCGCACAGAAGAGCGCTCGGGGACACGCTGCGCGAGGCTGACGCCGAGCTACTCGGGCTGCGGAGGCACACCACAGGCGCCAGGCAGGTGTCCGTCGCGACGATGGATCGCCACCGCGCGCTCCTCGCCACGCTACCGAAAGTGCGCTTCGCCGTCGCGTACGGCTCAGCCGTATTTGTGCAGGCGGGGGTGCGCGTGTCAGCACCGCGCATGGTTGACTACCTGCTCGCGGTGGACGATGCACGCGCATGGCACGCGGCGAACCTGCGCGCCAATGCCACGCACTATGCGGGCTTGCCCGCAGCGCTCGGTGCGAGCGCTGCAGCGTCACTCGCGGAGAGCATCGGCGCGGGCGTGCACTTCAATGCGGGCGTCGGTTTCGCCGGAGGAGAGGTAAAGTACGGGGTAATGGAGGTCAGGCGGCTGCGCAGGGACTTGACGACGTGGACAGATATGTATGCGGCAGGCAGGTTGCAAAAGCCAACGCTCGCGCTAGTGGGCGGAAGGCGAACGAAAGGTACGGGGTGTGTGTGCAACAGTGCGCGCTCGCGGGGGGTTCTGCGGGCTGACACTTTGGCGCTCGCCGCGCGTTGGCGCCGGTGTGCGCTCGGCTCTCGCTCCTGGCGAAGGTGACGACGGCGCGCTCGAAGACGAGCGCACTGGGCTTGCCATGGCGGCGAACGAACGCGCGGCGCTCGCCGCTTCGCTGCTCCTTCTCGCAGACACGCGAGTACCCGCGGGCGGAAGCGCTGGCGTCGCCGCAGGCGCAACTCCGGGCGCGCGCGCAAGAGCGAGCGAGCACGAGCTCTTTGAGGCCATCGTTGGTCTGTCTTACAGCGGCGATGTGCGCATGAGCGTAGGTGCAGAGGCGGCAGGCAAGATCGGTTCCATTGCCGAGGGCAGCGCGGCACCCATGCGCGAGATGTACGCGCCGCACCTCCATGAGCTCGTCGAGGCCGGCGTGCTGACTACCGCCGCTGACAGCGGCGAGGTCGAGTGGGATGCATCGGCCGCCGCCAGTGCTCTCCTGCACACGCACCTGCCGCGTGCGTACGCGCACGCATGTGGCGAACGCGGCGCCGAGGGTTTGCGCAACGCGCTGGCAGCCGCCGTACGCGCATCGAGCGCGAGGGCGGCGCTCGCGGGCGCGTGCACGGCGGGCGGGCGTCGTGGCTCGGCCTACCTGCTCGCCAAGCTCAAGAAGGGCATACTCGCACCAAAGTAGGAGGCCGTCCTGGACAGACGTCGTTCGCTCGTGCCAGCTGCCGGCGTGCTGCTCTGCGCTGCGCGCCATGCAGACACACACATTCTTTACTGTACATAATAATAGGCCGCGACCCGGCCGTCGCCCGCGCACGTGTGCGCACATGACACCGTACAAGAGGGACGACTGCCTTCGCGCAGGCGAATTGCGCGCTGCTATTGGGGCTGGGTGATGCCGCTGCCCGGCTTGTCGCGCCCGCGCGGTGTCGACGCGGACGATGTGGAGGGCGTCGTTCGCTGGCTGCTGTCTCGGTCCAAGGTCGCCGACAGCGTGCGCGCACGCTGTTGCCCCTGCTGTTGCTGCCCCTGCTGCTGCAAGACCTGCGGATGCGGTGGGGAAGGGCGCTGCGGCGAGTGCGACGGCAGCGGCAGCGTGTGGCCGTGCCCCAACCCCACGCTGGTCACCCCGCCGCGGGAGCCACGCGCCGCCGCGGGGCGGCGCATCGCACGCCTGCCGCCGCTGTTGAGCCACCGCCCCACGCCTCTGTCGCTCCCAGCGTCCGAATCGTCCTCCGAGCTGGTGGCACGCACGACGAAGTCCAGCGTCCGCTCGAGCTCGACCTTCTCATGAGTGAGCGCGTCGATCTGCCGCCGCATCGAATTGACGATGGCTTCCTCCTCGCACTCGAGCGAGTTCTCTATGGCCACCTTTTCGAGCATGAGGCGCTCGCGCTGCGCCTTGAGTTCGCGCACCTGCTTCTCCAGCGTGCGCTTCTCCAGCTTGGCAGACGCAAGGCCCTTCACCTGCTGCTGCAGCTGCGCGCGCTCATTGATGAGCGCCTGCACTTGCCGGCGCGTCTTGGAGACCACCATCTCCTGCTCGGCCTCGAGCGTGTTCTCCAGGTCGGCTTTGGAGCGCGCGAGTGCCTCGCGCTGCGTCTCAGCCTCGCTCTTCGCCTTCAGAGCCTCATCCTTCTCACGCGAGAGCGCGTCGAGCTTGCGGGTGAGCGTGTTGGTGAGGAACTCCTCCTCCTGCTCGACCTCTGTCACGAGCTTCATCTTCTCCTCCTTGAGGTCGACCACGCGCTTCATGAGCTTGTTTGTCATCGACTCTTCCTCCTGCTCTACGCTGGCAGAGACGTCGAGGGTGCGCTGGCGCTCGCGCCGCAGCTCCTCGGCATGGCCGGCCGCGTGCCTGCGCTCGACCGCGAGCGCAGCCTCCTTGTCGGCAAGCGCGTTCTTCAGGCGGAGCAGCTCCTGGGCCATCAGCTTGTAGTCGTCAAGTGACGGAGCTTCGGTGGGAGGGGAGTCGGTCATGGCCAGCGCGGCCTCCGTCGCCGCCAAAGACGCCTGCTCCGCCGCGGCATCCCCGGGCGCGTCCGCCATGGTTGCCGCGAGCGCGGCCGGCCGCGCACCGCCTTGACACGAGTGCGCGCAAGAAAAGGGCGCGCGCAGGGCCTCGCGCGGCGCGCCAGAGCGCGCGCAGGAGGGGGGAAAGGCGAGGAGGGGGGTGGGTGGACAGGGAGTGAAAAGGGGCTTCGCCGCTTTCGATCACCGCGCGCGTGCCTCGCCAACGCCTCCCGCGCCCGTCCCCTCCTGAGGCGGGCGTGGGCACGCAAAGCGCGGCTCTGTCGCAGAGTGGCGCCGCCGCCGCCGCCGCAGCGCGCGGGCGCTGAGCTGGCGGCCGCGAAATCGACACCGGCGCCCAACCATAATTCGAAACGAGGTCAAATTCCGCGGAAACTCTGTCGGAATGCGCGCGGGAGCGTGGGATCAAAAAGGAGATCTTGCGGCCATACGGAAAATGCCACGCAAAAAAAGCAAAAGCAAAAGAGAGTGGGGAGACCCTCATACTGTGATAAACCCTTTCTTGGCGAAAGCTCAGGGTTAGGGTTCGGTGAGGGGCGAGCGAGTCCCCGTTTGATGGTCATTTCTCTTGCGCGCGCACTTTTTGGCGTGTGGGGCCTCCCCCCTTTTCCGCGCCGATCCGGCGCGGAGCGCGCGCGCGCCGCACCGTGATTGGCCGATGGCGGCGCCGCGCGTTCTGCGGCCAATCACAGCGCGGCGCGGCGCGCGCTGTGGGCCCCGCCCGCGCCCACGCGGTTGCCGCAGCGGCAACACCGTGCGAGGTCGCCGATTCGCGCGGCACCCCACAAAAGAAAAAGAAAAAGAAATCAGCAACGACTCTTTCGTGATGGGGAGACCACAGCACCCCATTTTTCGAGCGCTGCGGAGTCGTCGCATTCCGGGCACCACCCGCAGAAAAAGGCAACACCAAAAAGGAAAGGAAAAGGGGCGACAAAAGTCTCTTGTCGAAATGCACACGGTGCGGTTCAAAGCCGTGCTGGAAACAAAACCAAAACAAAACGCTGCGGGTTTGACCTGCACGAGCGCCACCCGCGCCAAGGGAAGGGGTGGGGTGGGGGGTAGTGTGCGTGCGCGGAAGGGGCCAGAGCGCGCGCGGGGGGCCTGCCAGGGGAGCGAGCGGAAGCGATGCGAGCACAGAACGAGCCCATAAAGGTGCGCAACCACCCATCCCCCCTTCCCGTGCGCGCCCGCTGCTGTCCCGTCTCCCCGCGCGCGAGCATGTGTGCTTGCTTGAGGGCGCCGTGGCTCGGGCGATGGCGCTGGCGCGCAGGCGGGCAGGCGGCCCGAGGCCGGAGGCTGACCCGCGCGGGCGGCGCGCAGGTGTGCATCGTGGGCCCGGCGGGCTCTGCGAAAACGGTGTTAACGAATAACCTCGCCGACCTGCCTGTGCCCACCGGGTATGAGCCGACTGTCGGCTGTCGCGTGCAGGAGATCGAGCGGCCAAGCGGCGCAGGCGGGCGCAGCGGGATGGCGCGCGTGCGCCTGTGGGATTGCGCGGGAGGCAGCGAGTACCAGGGATGCTGGCCCGCGCTCGCGCACGGCTGCGAAGGTCTGCTGATGGTGTACGATCCAGACGTGCAGGGATCGGAGGAGACGCTTGAGGCGCTCTATCGCGTGTTCGCGCAGCCGCGCAGCCTGCGCGAGAAGCAGTGCTGTGTGCTGGCCGTGGTCAGCAGCGAGCAGGCGCGCTCGTCCGCAGGCCTGCAGGGCAAACTCTCGCAGCTGCGCCACATCGTTGTCGACGCCGCGCAACTCGCGCAGGGCGTTCGATGCGACGCCGCCCTCTCTGCCATCGACGCGGTCGTCGCCGCCGCCGCGCAGTAGCTCGCCGCCGCATCGCGCACGCGCTGCCGGAAAGGGCGATGCAATGCAATGTGACGTGATGTACAATATATAAACCCTCTTTCCAATCCAGCACGCGGCAACCCTAATTTTCTTCGGGTTGAGGTGGCCCACCGCACCTGCTGCGCCAGTTCGAGAGCGTGGCGGTCGATGACGAAGGCGTGCGCACATCTGCAGGTGCTTCACGCGTCATTCTCCTCGGCCATTTTCTGGGCCATCTGCTGCATCGCCATCTCGACGTTGGTCCTGTGATCCTCCTTGGCGTCCTCCTTGCCGGCGTGACCTGCACGTAGGAAGATGCTCCCAAGAAGCTTCAGAGCTCGCGCGCGCTCTCGCCACACCTCCTTCGGCACCTCAGCATCGCGCAGCACGTGGCCACAGGCGGTCTTGAGCGTTGCTTCGATGTCGAGCCTCGACACGCACCATAGCGCCTCGAGCACCGCCGGCATCGCCTCCTCTGCTGCTTGTCGTATTGCCTCGGCCTCAGAAGGAGCGGAATCTGCACCCCCCTGCGTCTCCTTTGTGTCCTGTCGCGCCGCCTCGTGTTGCTGCCCGCCCGGTGCGTTGGCGCCCTCTCTGTTCGCACCCGCGGACGTGCGCCGGCTTGGATCTGCATCTTTGTCCTCATCGCCGCCGTTCGCTCTGTCCATGATCTCGGCGGCGCGACGCTGCGCCTGGTACGCGCCCATCGCGGCCTTGATCGTCCGCCCGTACGTTTTGATGGTGTGCCCCCGTTGGACAGCCATCGCCCAAACGCTGTCCAGCCTGTGCGTCAGGTGGGCCTCGGCAATGTTCTTGTACTGGAACCCCACGACTCGTAGCAGCCTCGTACCGTAGGGCACATGTGCGAGCTCGTTGGCCTCGGTCTCCGCCCACATGCGGAAACCGTCCTTGTCGCCCTCGACGTACTGCCGCAGGTACGCGCACAGCTTGACAGACAGCTCGGCCTCCCTCCGCAGCTGCCTTCGCTTGACCTGACCGTTTTCGCTGAAGGCATCGGCAATGTCCGCGGCACCGCCCGCACCGCCGGATATCTCCGCCTCGTCCAGCGCCATTGCGAGCTTGAGCTCGCCGATGAAGTCCCGAAATCGCTCCGAGCCGAAGAGCACGGCAAAAAAGACGCTCGTGTCCATCATGCGCTCCCCCTTCAGGGCGTCGCGGCCCGAGCGATCGTACTTCGCGCGGAGTGCGGGATCCGACAGGACCTGGTACGCCTCCCCGACCGCCTGGAAGCGGGCTTTGGCATCCTCGTCGCCGGGATTCTTGTCTGGGTGCAGCTTGCGCGCGCGTACGTAGTACGCCTTCTTGATAGCGCCCTGCGTCGCGTCGGTGGGAACGCCCAACAAGTCGTAAAGCTCGGTATCACACACTTCGCCGTCAGACTGCCGAGCGCCCGCGTTCGCGCGAGCGCCGCTCGGACCGCCCGCGTATGCGCGCTGCCGCTCCGCCGCCGCGCGCATTTCTGCGTCCCGCTCGGGGGAGAAAGCGGCGTTGTCGACGACCACGCCTCTTTCGTCGCTGTCGGCGAAGCACGCTTTGTAGCGCGCCATCACGCCGTCCGAGGTCCACGTGCGTCGCTCCTCGTCCCATGTCTTGCCGTCGTGAGACTCTTTGACGGCTTCGGCAGTGTTCACAACTCCGCGACCGAGCTGCACACACCCGACCACAGCTCCAGCGACGGGTAGCACGACCGCTCCCGCCACGCCGGCCGCTAGACCCTTGGCGAACCCCTTGGTGCCCTCATTTTTTGCACCGAGCACCGGCGCGGCGACGAGGCTCGCAAGGCCCGCGGCGACGCCCTTCACGGTGGACTTGAGGCCGGAGCTCAGACCTGCGGCGGCGTCTCGTGGCCGGCGCGTCGAGAAGAGGCAGTCGAGGCTTGCCGCCGCAGCAGCGGCCGCGGCCGCCTCGTCGATGTTGCCTGCGCCGCCTGCGGGTCCTGCCGTGCTGACCTCGTCGGTCATCGGTGGCGCTGCCGATGGCGCCACCGTCGAAGCGTCACCCGCGCCCTCCGACATCGGCCGAGGCTTCCTTCCTGGCCCGCCCGCCCCACCACCCACCCCACCCCGGCTCGGCTCGGCGGGGGGAAAAGAGGGTAGCGAGGCGCCCACACCGCCGCGCCCAGCGTGCCCCTTGCCACCGAGAGGGGAGGAGAGAGGGGAACGGCGCAAGGCCAAGCTGCTCAGAGAGCGGCCGCCTCCTCCAGGCCCTCGGCTCTCTCCGCTTTCGCCGCCGCACCTGCCGCCGCCGCAGCGCGCGCCTGTGGCGCACGCGCGCCGCAGCAGCAGCAGCGCCGCGTGCGCGCCCCGAGATCCGGTCGTGTCAGATTTTAGGTGCGCCGACCCGCCCGCAGCCGCGGGTGCACCGGCTGCCGCGATACCATGGACTGCCGAGTTTTTGTATTTGAGTAGTACGAGCACGTGATGCAACTTTTGTCGCGCCGCGCGCGCGGGCGCAGGTCTGTGTCTGACCCGGGTGACACTGTGGTTACACGTCGCACCTATGGGTCTCTCTACGAGTGTCGGGCGCAACTCGCTACAGCCGCGCCGCGCCCCGAAGCGCCCCTGGATCGAAGGCCTTGGTTGCACGAGCCCGCCCGAGCAGGCGTCGTCCCAAGACGGCCTACAGAGAAATCGAGGTCGAGCATCAATCGCGCTCACGGGTACAGCCCGCGGCCCCACGCGAAGAAGCCCTTGATGGCGTTAGTGATGGGGTTGCCTCCCTTCTTCCCGGTGTCGACGGTGACCTCCTCGACCTCGTCCTCATCGACCTCGATGGCGTCGTCGCCGTCACCGCCCTTGGCGACGAGGGAGATGGCGAGCGCTGCTGCCACCACGGTCACCACGGCGCCGGTCACCTTGCGGGCGACCTTGCCGGCGCCGCTCTTCTCCTCGCCGGTGGCGGCGGGGACGCTCGCTGAGGACGCTGTGGCCATCGCAAGTCCAGAGCCGGGCACGGTAGCAACGCCGGCGTCGGCGCCGAGATAGGATGCCGCGCGTTCGGCGTCGGGCGGATCCAGCGTTGGGAGGGTGGCCGCCGAGCCGGTCACGCCCAGGTCGGCCATCGACGGGGCGTCGCCGGGCGCGTCGGATGAGGGGAAGCACGCGTTTTTGATGCCACCGACGCCGGAGTGCACCAGCCCGCCCACGGTGTCGACCGTCGTTCCGACGACGCCACCCACGCCATCGATGACGCGGTTGACGCCCGAGGACACGCCCGAAGCGACGTTGCCCATGGCGCGGCGCGAGGGGCGGAAGGAGCGGAGCCGACAGCACCGAGGAGAGGCAGAGCGACGGGAAGAGTTGAGGTCGGTCGGGTCAGCTCGGCGTGCGTGTGAGTTCGTTGGCGGTAAAGCAGGCGGGTGAAGCTTGGCGGTCGTGCTCAAAGGGCTGCGCGCGCCAGAGCGCCGCGCGGCGGGCAGCACACGGCCGCGCGCGAATCGTGCACGCCCACGGCAATCGCTGGTGGCGTCAGCCAACACCTCCCTGAGGCGGGGGCGAGGAGCGCAAACACGCGCGGCAGGTGTGCGGCGCGGGCGAACGCGCAGACCTGCCGCGATCCTCAGGGCTCGCGGCTGGACTCGAGCCGACGCGTGTGGCTGGTCCCGTCCGGACCAACACCTCGCCTGCCCCCCCCGCGTGCACATGTGCTGGCGTGAACACCACTCGACAGCAGCGAGCACACCCCTCAGCGCGCAAAATAGCTGCTTGGCGGGCAGCCCCTGCCCGCACGCGCGGTGGCTGCAACCCGGGCGTGCAGGAGCACGCAGGAGCGCGCGCGGGAGGGGGTTGGGGTGCGGGCGATGAGGGCAGCCTCGCACTCTGAGGCGTGCGCCGCCGCCGCCCCGTGGCTGTTTGCGCACGCCTCGCATTTTTCCGCGCGCGGGCGGATAACATTTTTTGACGCCGTCCGTGGTCGGCGCGCGCGCGCGCGCGCCGCCCCCGCGCCGCGTGCGCCGCGCGCACCGTCCTCGCCGCCGCTGCGCGAGCCGGACGCACCCATGAATGCGGCTACGACGGGGCGCTGGCGCTGCTCGTGTGCGGTGTGGCGTCGCGCCGCGCCCCCACCCCCACACACATCACATACCCCCCCCCCCATCCCGCGCCCCGACGCGCCCCAAACGGCCGCGCGCCGGTTGACATTGGAACCCAAAAAATCTCCCGCGCCACATCCGACGCCCTCGATGGAATGGAACGAACGAACCACAGCGACAGGACGGCCAGGCCGCCCTCGGGCATTCCCCGCCCCACACAGCCCACCTACCCACACGGTGGCGCCCACCCGTCGCCTCTCCTCTCGGTCACACCGACCCTCCCCTCGGCTGGTTGGCCCTGACCGACCGACCGACGGGGCGCAATCTGCAGGCCTGCGCCGGCCCCGCGCCAGCCGCCAGCCTTCAGCCTGGCCATCCGCACCCGCCCGATCCGCCGACCCGACCCCGTCCCATCGACCGGCCGAGCGGGCCACTCAGTGGGCGGCGGGATCGTGCGGCGGGCGGCGCGCCGGCGGCGGCCGGGGGGATCGGGATCGCGCGCGCAATATCCGCGACGCGACGCGTGCGCTCGAGCGAGCGCGTGTGCATGTACGAGGGCGCGCATGCACGCTCTGCTCTGCCGCGACGACGCGTGCGTGCGTGTAGAAGCCGAGAGCACAAGTTGCGCATCGTGAATGCGTGTACCATCGTCGTACACGTGTGTGGGCGCGTGCGTGCCTGCGTGCGCGCGCGTGGTGGGCCTCGCTCCTGCGCACGACACACACCGCGCCGGCGCTCCGCCAGCGGCCCGCCGAGAGCTCGCTCGACAACACCCCCCCGCGCCTGAGTGTGGTTCAGCCCGCCAACGCACGCGCCCACGCGTCCCACTCGCGAACACCCCTCCCACTGGCTGCCAGCCACGCGACCCGGCCGAACCAAACCAACAAGAAAATTATAACCCTAATCACTACCCCAACTACGTGCGCATCGCCCCAAACCTCCGGTTGCGTACTGCACGCCCAGATTTTGTGCGGGAGCAGGGGCGTCGAGAGCGGCGCGCGTGCGTGTGTGTGGGTGTGCGTGCGTGTGTGTGGGGGCGGGATGGGGAGGGCGGCGCCAAAGCGCGCGCCTGAAGCGGTTCGCCCCGGGCGGGCGGGCGGCCTGACGGTCGATCGGGGCGGTGGCACGCGCGTGGCGAGCGGCCGACGCGTGCGCGGGCGTGCCGCAAACGCGCGGGCGTGCCGGCCGAGGAGCGCTGCGGCGGGCGATGGAGGCGGACGGGCAGGCCCGGGGCGAGGCTGCGGCGGCATAGGTGAAGAGCCGCCCGTTCCCCCTTCTCGCCAGCGATGGAGGCAGTGGCGCAGCGCGCGCCACACGACATCGGAGCGCCTCCACGCGGCGCCGCGAGTGGCGCTGGCGGGCTGGTTGACGGCGGGGGCGGCGGCGGCTCGGCCGCCGGCGATCCACAGCCTCCGCTACGCAGCGTGGGGAACGCAGCGCTACGACGGCTGTACTCCGGTGCCAAGCTCGTGCCCCTCTACGAGCGCCTCGGCGTCGACCTGTCCGAGCTCTCGTCTGAGGCGGCCGCACTCGCGCGATCGGCAGTTGTCGTGCGGGCGGATGGCGGCGGCGCCCCCCTTTCAGGCGCCGGACGGAACAGACACGCGGGCGAGGGCACGAGCACAGGCGCACCGCTGACTCCGGCGGCGTGGTCGCGAGTGATCGCCGAGAGCGCGTCCGCGTGCGCCCGTAGCCGCGCCTCCAACGTGCTGAGTCTTGGCGTGCGTTCGAAGCGCGGCCGCGCTGCGGCCCTGCCCACGGAGGTCGTGTATCCCAACACGAGCACCAACTCGCTGCTCACGCGGGATTGGTGCGAGCTCGTCGCAGTTGCCGGAGAGGCCGCTGCGCGAGAGCTGCTTGCGTCGGGCGACGCACTTTTCATGCGCCTACCAAACTCCAACTACATGCAGCTCGCAGGAGTGCCGGCTGTGGAGCGTGGCAAGCGCGTCATGCGCGAGGCGGCGCGGCGCAAGGCGAGAACGACGGGTGGCGCGGCACAACCGGACGGCAGCCGCGAGCAACATGTGCAATGCGCGTCACGGCGAGCACAGCAGCACCAGCGCCCGCAACAGCGGCACTCGCAGCCACGCAAGCGCTCGGAATCGGGCCCGGCGGGGGTTGCCGCCGGCACTCACCAACCCCCGTCGCAGGCTCCGGCCTCAGGCAGTCAGGCCAGGCAGGGCGATGGCGCGCCCGAGCCTCCGGTGGCCGCCACGACCGGTCCGCGCCCGCGAGTGCCGGCACCTGGCGGCTCGGTTGGCTTGGGTTCAACGCCTGCCGCCGCGCTCGTGCCGCGCAACTTTCTCTTTTGCGCGTACTTCGGGCGTACGCCGGGACTGCCCACCAACCACGTGCTGCTTCGCGTGCAGGCGCACGAGGGCGGCGCGGGCGCGGGGCGAAGGCTGTACACCGCTATCTTCGTCAATCCGCCACCGACGCTCGCGAATACGGGCAGCAGGCCGCACGCCGGCAGCAGCAGCGGCGGCACGCATTCCTCCTCCAATAGAGGCCGGCCCGAGATGATCCCCGCAGGCGGCTATCTGCCAATGCTACCCCAGCGCGTTCCGCGCGCCCATCGCGGCGCGCCTGCTGCATTGGCGGCGCTCGCGCGCGGCGCGACCGCCTGTCCATGTGCGCGCCTGCTGCGGTCCCACTGCCCGCTGCCCCAATGTCTCGAGAGGGGCAGGGGGCAGCAGAAGCGACGACCGCAGCCGCAGCGGTCGCAGCAGGAAGGTGCGTCTGACGGGTCTCGGCGCCGCGAGCCTTCCGGGGCGATGGCCACACAACAGGCGGCCTGCGCGCCAGCGCCCGCAGCGCGCTCTGGCGAGGTCGAATTCGACACGCAGGAGCCAGATGTGTGCGGCGGGGGGGCGGGCGCGCCTAGCGGCGTCCACTCGCATTCGCATTCGCAGCTCGCATCGGAGGTCAACGCCCTGGCGGCCGCTCAGACGTCTCCTCGCGCGGTCGCATCCTTCGTGTGGGCGTGCCTGTTGCACATGGCGGGCCCCTCGGGCCTGCTCGGACCCAAGGGCAGTCCCACGCGGCGCTCGCTCCGACAGCGCGTAGAGTGGTTCATACGCCTGCGGCGCTTCGAGCAGTGCTCGGTGCACCAACTCATGCAGGGCGTGCGCCCAGCGGATATGCCCTTCGTGACCACGGCACCGCACGGCGAGGCGAGTGCACGCGTGCCCCCTCAGCAGGCCGCCGCCCGCCAACGAATGACTGAGCGCTGGGTGCTCTGGCTCTTTGCGTGCATGGTGTCGCCGCTGGTGCGCGCGCACTTTTACGCCACCGACGGCGAGGCCACGCGCCAGTCGGTGGTGTTCTATCGAAAGCCCGTGTGGGCGCGCCTCGCCGTACTCGCAGAGAGACAGCTCGCGCGTAGAGGGTGGATGGTGCCTTTGGTGGGCGCGGGCGGCGGCGATGGACATGGCCCGGGGAGCGAGAAGGGCGATGCCGAGGCCGATGCGGGAGTCGCTCCTCCGCCCGCGTGTACCGTGGCACGCTGCGCGCATACGCTCGCTGGGAGGCAGCTTGGCTTCGCCGACCTGCGGCTGCTGCCGCGCGCGCGTGGCAAAGGGGTGCGCCCTCTGCTCAACATGGGCAGGAGCCACGCCATAACGACGCTCGCTCGAGCGGCCGCTGGGCCCACGAGCGGGCGCGCGGGCGGCACTCACCTCCGCTTCCAAGCAGTGAATGCCGCTCTTCGACCCGCTTTCCACGTGCTCAAGCACGAGACTCGGCGCGCGGGCGGCGGGACTGGCGCGTCGGTGTTCCACCCCAACGAGCTGCACGTGCGGCTGCGCGCCTTCCTGGCGACCAATGCGCGTGCCCCTGGGGTACCGCTTGGCGCGAGTGGTGGCGTGCTGCCTCCGCACGCCCGTCCACGCATGTACATCGTCGCCGCCGACATTAGCAAAGCTTTCGACACCGTCGACAGGCCACGCTTGCTGCGCGCTCTGGAGGACACTTTCAGCGAAGGGGAGTACCTCACTGTGCGTTACTCGGCAGTGCGGCCAAATCACTTGAATGGCTCGGTGCGCTGCACGTGGGAGTGCGCCGTGCGCGCGGCGGCAGACTATCCGCAATTCGCAGACGTCGCAGCGGGGCTGGCATCAACGAAGCTGTGGCATTCAGTGCTCACCGACCAGGTTGTGTACTCGACCCTCGAGCGGCCATACGTGTTGTCCCTCGTGCAGGAGCACATCGCCGGTGGCGTCGTGTGTGTGGGCGGATGCGGCCGCCACGGCCGCCTGTACCGCCATGCTGCTGGGATCGCGCAAGGCAGCGTGCTGTCGAGCCTCCTGTGCTCTCTGCACTACGCCACCATGGAGCGCGAGACGCGTGTGCCGGGAATCGGCTGCGACTGGGCAGCAAGCGGTGCGGGGCCTGTCGCAGGCACGCCGGCCTCTGTCGAAGCAGGAGGGCCAGCCGCAGCGGAGACTCACAGGCAGCAACAGCAGCGTCACAAACACGGCGGAGCTGGGCAGCAGCAGAGTGCGACGCAATCCATGCTCGTGCGCATGATCGACGACTTCCTCTTTGTGTCAACGAGCGCGCGCGAGGGGTGCGAGTTCCTAAGCTGCGCGGCCACACGGTTCCCGGCATACGGCGCTGGCCTCAACGTGGCGAAGACTCGCCTGAACTGGGATGCCCGAATCCCCGGGGAAGTGGGCGGGGAAAGCTCGCGGAGACGGGAGGCTGAGTGCGTGCCCGCGCACGTGATTCGCGACGGTACCGGCGAGTCCTTCGTGCCCTGGTGTGGCCTCTTGCTGGCCTCGCGTGGGCTCGAGGTGCGGGCCGACTACTTTCGGCTGAGCGTCGCGGGGCTGATGGGCTCGGTCAACGCCAGCGTGGAGAGGGCACCAGGCGCGCAGCTTCGATCCAAACTGCTCAGGTGGGTACGCGAGCGCCTCAAGCCCGTCCTGCTTGACCCAGCGATCAACGCCCGGCGGACAGTCGCCCTGAACTTGTACCAGGGAATGCTGATGGTGGCGCTCAAGCTCCGCGTGTACGGCGCGTCGCTGCGGCGTGCGGGCGGCCACTGCGGCGCGCGTCTCACCAGTGAGCTCGCTGAGGGCGCGTGGCGTTTCGCGCGGCTGGTGTGCGCGCGTGAGGCGCGCGCTCGGCGAGACTCTTTCGGCGCGCACGCCGGTGGGTGGGTGCCCCGCGCGGCGGAGGTGCACGCGTTGTGCGCGGCGGCATTCGCGCGCGCTTTCTGTGTCAACCGCCCCGCGGGACTGCCGGAGGCCACCGCGGCCGCGGCAGCTCTGCGCCGCGCGCAGGCGCGTGCCGAGCGCGCTATCGAGGCGGCCGCGGTGAGGGGCGGTGACGAGGCACAGGCGGCGCTTCGACGCTTGCACTACGCGACAGACGCCCGCCGCAGCTCGCCGCTCGAGGCCGTGCTGGCCGGCTTGCCGTCGACCGTGTGAAACACTGTAGATGTAACTGTACCTGTACGTGTACACACGAAGCCCCCTCTAGTAGCCAGCGGTCAGCGTGTGCTGCGGCTGCCGCTGCACAGTTGACTGCGCTTACCTGTGTGCGCATGTGCTGCGCGCGTGATCCTCCGCGAATCATTCCGGTCACGAACAGAGCGTTTGTCTTAAAAGCAATCAAAAAGACTGGTACGGCACGCGATTCGCGCATGCACCCGTGCGGGTGTGCGGGCGCCACAGGGACGCTCGGGGGCGTGCGTGCCGCAGAGTGGCATGCCCCCCCCCGAGGTGCCTTCGGCGCTGCTCGCGGCGGCGCTCTCCGCTTCGGGCGCGCCGCGCGCGCTCGCGGCCGAGTGCGCCGGCGCGCTTGGCTTCTTCGGCGCTGTCCTTGGATGTCGACATGCGTCTCCGCGGCCGACGCGGGCGCCAAGGCAGGCGCACAGGCGGCGGCTGCGGCAGGGGCGTTCGCTGCGGGCGCGCTCAGGGAGGCGCTCGTCCACGCGGCCGAGGCCGCTGGCAACAACGAGTTGCCGGCGTTCACGTGGGACTGGGTGTTGGCGGCAAGCGATAGCGACGCAGACAAGGGCGCGCCGCTCGCCGGATGGGCAGCGATATGTGACGCGCTCGTCCTCGCTGCCCGCGGCGGCCGACCAATCGCAATGCGCGTGGCGGTGAGCACGCTTGCGGCGCTCTCTGCACGCGGCGCGCGTGCCGAGGACGCCGCGCTCCAGTGCTGCCTCGACAGGGCGGTGTGCTGCGCATCGCGTGGTGGCGGTGACGCGACCGCGGCCACCGCCGCAGCGGCGCTCAACAGAATTGTGTTGGGCGGAGGCACTGATCGGGGCGGCAAACTTGCCGTCCTGGGGGTGCATGCGCGCGCGCTGAGCGACGGGCTGACCGCCGCGGCAGTAGAGTTGGCTGCTGTGTGCGGCGAAGGCAACACGGGCGTGCTGATCGAGCAAACCTCGAGCGGCTGCGAGGCGGCGATGTTCGGCATCGCGCGTGCAGCGGCTGCTGCAGCCGCGTCAGCCGAACCGTCCACGGCCGCGCGCAGCCTCGCAAGCCGCCTCGAGACGGCGGAGGGCGGTGGCGCGCTGATAGCCGAGTTCGCGTTCGGCGCGGAGCTCATCGAGGCCGGCTCAGCGGAGATTGCTGACGCTGCGGCGCTCGCATTACTCGCGCGCGCGGCCGCCCAGCAGGGCGAGCCGCGGATGGTGATGCCGCTGCAGGCCGCAGCGCTGCGCTGCGTGGCCCGCCGCTTGGAGCGTCACGCTGGCGACAGAACGGCGAAGGCACTCGCCCAGGTTGCTTCCCCCCACGCAGATGCCATCGAAGCGGCGGCAGGGCTGGGGTGGGAGGGCGTGACGCTGGCCGGCTCAGGCTCCTTAGACGGGAGAGATGCGGCTGCGCGCAGGGCGGCGGCGTGGGGCGATCTTCCGGGCACGCGCGTACCGGCGTCCAACACGGCTGTAGAGCTGTGGGGCGAGAAGCCTCGTGCAGTGCTCTCCATGACACAGTTGGTGGAGGCCGCCGCACCTGGCGCGTCAATTGGCGTGGGCGCCACTGGACAGCTGCATGCTGACGCCGTGTCAGCCGCGGGGACGCTCGCTCGCACGCTGGTGCGCTATCGCCTCGCCGCCGCGCGCGTCGCGGCGAAGGACGCCGTAGACTGCGTAGTCGCCGAGAGCGTCATCGATGGACTAGCTGTCACGGTGCCGGCAGGGCTGGGGGAGGCCTTGTCGGACCCCACACGCCGAAGGGCGGGGGTCGGGCGGTCCACGCAGCCTGGTCATGCAGCTACACATTCACGGGGGGACGCTGCAGCGTGTCGCATTGCAGCGGCTGTCGTGGGCGAGCTAGCGCACGCAGCGGTCGGCATTCAACACTGTGCGTCGGCGCACCGCGTCCACCCACAGGCAGCAGACGCGTGACACGGCATGAGTAGCGATCGCTCTGCTGACCAGTGCGCGCGCCCCTCCCCACGCCCCTCTGCCTTCCCCCACACGCGCGTGTGCACATCGAAAGACGATACTGCCGTGCGACGTGCTACTGAGGCGATGCAGCTCATGCGCGCAGCTATGCTCCTCAACGGGGGCGACAACCGCGCCGCTGCCACGGCCGTGCCCAGCGGCAACACGGAACGTATCAGTGGATCTCGTGCGTCGCTCTCACGACTTGCGCAAGTCGTCGCGAAGCAAGCGGACCTGAGCAACGACCAGCACGCTGATCTTCTCGCTTGGGTGCTGCAATCTGTTGCAGCAGCTGAGGTGGGACATCGTGAACTCGCTGGTGCGTGCGACGGGGCCACGCCCGCGCTGAGAATCGAATCTACTGACGACCTTGAGGACGACGAAAGTGACGTGACGCTGGCGGACGTGGCAATTCTATGCGCGAGTGCCCTCAAAAGAGGCGCAGGGAGCACACAGGCGGGCGCACGCGGTGTCCGTGCACCGATGAGAGATGCTATGTTATCGCTTGGCACAATAGCCCTTGTGCGTGCCCACCTCCGCCGTCACGTCGGCCCGAGCGCAAGCACCAGCAGGGCCGCCAAGGCGGTGGCGGCCGTGTTGCCACTCTGTGCTGCATTCACATCGACCAGTGCGAGCGACAGTGCGTTGCTCTCCATCCTTATGCTGGAAGCAGCGCAAGCGGGTGGTGCAGACGGCTATGCGCTCGCCACAGCTGCGGCAAACTGCGCCGTGCGCCACTTTCGTACGCATGTATCGCCCCTCAGCACCTCCAAATTCGGAAGAGGGAGCAGTCTGGGGACCGGCAGGAATAGCATCGTGGATTTGGCTCTCACGGCACTCGACGCGCGCGTCGTGAGCGCCCTGGGAGACGCTGACGGGCACGTCGTGCACCTTGTTTCGCTCGCCCTCGCGCCTACTGCGCATCGGCCCCAGTCGCACCAGGCGGCGAAAGCTTTGTCAGTGGCTTGGCAGGCTGGTGCCATCGCGTCGTGCGCAAACAGTGTGGCTCGAGCGGTCGGCTCCAAGCCGCGTCGCGTGAACGCTGCACTGAGGCGCGTGCTGCACCCAATGTGCACCGAGCTTCACAGTGCTCTCAAGAAGGCGTTGCGCCGTGAGATGGCTGCCGCCAGTGGTCGTGACGGCAGTGACGCCGTCCGCGCACGCGTTGGCGCCGGACTGCTACTGTGCGCCGCGTCCCACCTCGACACAGCGAGCACGCACCTCGATGAGCTCGACCTATCCGGCGATGAGCTCGCTGAGTGGACTGCGGCCATCGCTGAGATAAGTGGCACTCGCTGCAAAACTGCGTGCGGTGGCGGTGCCATGTCTCGCAGCCGCAAGAAACTACGCCTCGACGAGGGTGGCAGTGCTACTGCTGACGACGGCAGTGGTGTCGGTGGCGATGCGAGCGCCGGATTCGACCGTGCACTGAGCGCATTCGGCGCGCTCGCGAGAGGCGCGCTTCGCCGCCTCGTCGACAGCGACGCGATTGCCGATGCTCAGCTGGCTCGTAGAGTCGCCTCCGCGCTCGACGCTGCTTGCGGCACCGCTGATCCCCCCGATGCATCGACGGATCTTGGCGTGCAACAAGACAACGCTGCGGTGGGAGCACACAGCAACGGCGATGCACATGCCGCGGCGCAGGCAGAGTGCGACGAGGCGCTGCAGCGTCTGCTCAGCAGCGGTGTCAGCGACGCCGGCGAGCGCCCCGACTGTGACATCTTCGCGTTCGAGTGGCCCCTCAGTTTCGGCATGAATAGCGGGGGGGGGCATTGTGTGGTCTCTGGCGGTGACTTCGGCGGTGTTTCGCTGGATGACCCCGATGACGAGGCGATGCTCGAGCCGAGCGACGACGACGACACTGAGGACAGCGAAGACAGCGATGACGCTGAGGGCTTCTTCGTGAAGAACCACGCGTGAGGCCTTTGGGATGTTTCTTATACGTAACATTATGTACAGTATGATCTCCAGGGGCCGCTGGCTGGTGCAGCTATCGCGGCGCGCCCTCAGCGCCGTCGTTGGAATCCGCAGACCTTCGTTGAAATGGATTGAGTGAGCGCCACGACCAGCGCGGCTTTGGCGCCGCCCGCACATTGTCCGTTCCTTCCTCCCTTGCTTGACTGCGCGCCTGCGCCTGCACCTCCGCGAGCGAGTTTGCTTGCTCGCTTGTGTCCAACCCCCTGGGTTGCTGCTGCTGCTGCTGCAGCAGCTGCTGCCGTTGCGTCTCTAGTCGTTGTTGGTCAGCGGCTCTCGTCTGGGAGAGCACCTGCGAGAGCACCCGTGCTCCTGTGCCTACGACGGCCTCCTCGCTTGACAATTCCTCTGTTTGACTCGGCCCCGCACCGCCGCCCACGCCGCCACCGCCCGCGCCGCCACCTTCGCCGCTCGTCACCATGAAGAGGAGCTTCTCGACGGCCCCTTGTATCTCCTCGAGGTGCGCTCGCATCACGCCGAAGTTGTGCTCGAGCACATGCAGCCGCGTCGGGATGTCGAGGCGGCGCTCGCCGGTCACATCGTCAACTTCGCTGCCAGCGCCTGATAGACCCGACTCCGCATCCGTGGGGGTAGCCGCGGCGGCCCCAGCGACTCGCCCCCCTTGCCCCTCCTTGAGTAGCTTCCTATCCTCCGGCGTCTGCGGCAGGACCTCACCAGCTGCAAGACGCCGGATGCGCTCTTGTCGCAGACGCTCTGTCTGCCACTCGTTGAATTCAATGGCGTACTCGCCCATGATAACTGCAATGGAGCCAGCGAGCAGCGGGCCCTGCTCGTGTGCACGGCGCACGTCGCAGCAGCGCGGCGCGGCAGGAGCAAGAGCGTACGAGCACGGTCAGCCCGGCCCAGCCCGCTGCGTGCGGAGCGCGAGGACAGCGGCGGCGGCAGTGGCGGCAGCGGTGCCTGCGGGCGACACACCTTGATGAATTGCGTGATGTGAAAATCCCAACGCTCCGTGAGCGGCGGTGATAGCCTGGCGTGCCGCCAGCCCTCGCCGCCCGCCGCGCCGTCCGCCGCGAAGAGCGCCTTGAAGCCGCGCACGACTGAAGGCCCGCGCCATCCGCCGCTGCCGGCCATGGCGTCGGGGGCGTGCGCGCGGACGAACGCGTCCCCCGCGCGCGTGCGGCCCTGGGCTGCGGGGGCGCGCGCCAAGGGCGTTCAGGCACGCGGGCGCGCGAGTGGATGACCTCCCTATCCTCCCCCCCCCCACCCACACAGCGCCCAGCGCTGCGGCGCACGCGCACGCAATGGCGAGCGCCGTCGGTGCAGGCCTCTCGAATTCACTTTCACTTTGATGAGGATTCATTATTTCTAACGTCAATGGCACCAACTCGCAGCGCTGCTCACGCTTGGGACGCGGCGGCGGCGAGCGCGTCGGCAGCCGTGGGCGGCAGCGCGCACACCGCACCGTCGTCGGCGCCAATGGATGCACAGGTAACCTCCGCCGAGGCCAACACGCGGCCCTCGGCGGCGGTGGTGGCATCCGAGGGGTCGAGCAGCTGCTGGGTGAACTTGACCATCGCGCCTCTGCGCACGACCTTGACCACGCTGCGCACACACAGCTCCTTGCCGAGCACATCCAGCTGCGGGATGAAGGCGCCCTTCGTGATGCGCGCGACGACCACGTGGACGCCCGAGTCTTGCAGCGCCGCCAAGCCCGCCGCTCCGCCCAGTGTTTCGGTTCGGCATCGCTCAAACCACCTGAGGACGTCCGTCTCGCTCGCCACGCCGCCGGGCCCCACCTCATCCGGGTACGCGCGCACGTGCGTGCGTACTACAAAGTCGCTCTTGCCTGCGGCCGCGAGCTCGAGCTGCGCGCAGTCGCCATCCTCATCGCCCCGCATCACCAGCTGTGCGCTCCAGAGCTCCTCGCCCGACGCGGCATCGCGCGCGACATGGCTCACCACGCCGTCCTCCTCGAACGTCTCCATGCGCAGCGCGCTGCCTAGCTTAGCCGCTCGTGTGTACTTCGCGCTGTCGATGCGAGCGACCCCACCGTCGTCCATGCCCGCCTCCCAGCGCGCGTCGGCGGCAAAGCGGAAATCTGCGGCGAGGCCGTGAGGAACGCGTGCGCGCGTGCATGGGCGCGTAGACGTCAGCAGGCCGTGGGCAATTCGCAAGCGCGTGTGCGCGGGCGCGTGGAACGCTCCCGTGGCACGGGCGACCGTAACCACAGGTGCACACTGACGCACAGTTGGCATAAAAAACGACGCCAAAGCAATCGGTGTCTTCGATGTACACCGTGCGCTCGTGGACCACGCCCTCGCCCGCGCCGCCTGCCGCAGCCGCCACCCGCCGAACGTGCTGTGAACGCCGAACACCGGCGCCGGGCCGTGCTGCGGAGGCCGCGCGCCCTGCCGCAAGCGTCGCCATGGCCCGCCAAAACAAGGAGGTTGAGCGCGAGGAGCGAGCAACGGTGCCAGCGGGCGAGGTCGCAGGCGGGCTGAGGGGTGGGTGGTGTGTATGAGGGGGGAGGTATTGCAACCGCTGCCAGGAGGACGCTGTGGCCGCTCCTCTAGCAGCTGCCCCCTCCCCCCCCCACACACACCTACTGTACCTTATCCAAATCGCTGGCACTCTTTTTCTTTTTTCTTTTTCTGGTCTTTTTTCTGGCGATTGGAAGCAACGAAGACGAACCCGATTTATTCGAATTCATCCGGCGAAGACATACGGTCTAACGTCGCCTTCCGGTGTAACTTCGCGCGGATATCCCAGATGTTCCGACTCATAGACCTGGTATCGCAATTCACGCACATGGCGGGAAAACCGACGCGCGCGCGCGCGTGGCGCGCTGCGAGCGCAGCAGTGGCGTGGCGCGGTGCGGGCCACGCACTCCCGCGGTGCCAGAGCGCGTGTGGGGCGCGCGGTCGGCAGTGGCCGGCCTGTGGGTGAGCGAGATGGCAGCGACGCGTGACAACGTCGCGCGGCGCCGCGCGCGGCAAGCCGGCGCGGGCGCCACCGACCGAGGTGCGCCGCTCGGGGCGCGTGCGCGGGGCCAAGCCCATCTACGCCGAAGGCATTCGCATCGAGCGCGCCGACGGGAGTGTGGTGCTCGACAACGGCACCGAGGTCAAGAAGGGCGGCGGCAGCGCCGCGGCAGAGGTGGCCAAGCAGAGGCCGCGCGGCGACCTCCCTTTCGAGAGCACTGACGCCAAGGGTGCCATCGAGGCGGTTCCTGAGGACGACGCGCGCTTCGTGGCGGCGCTCGCCGCGGCGGCGACCTCGGGTGAGCCTGCGCGCCCGGCGCATGAGGGTGAGGTCGGGCCAGCCACCGCAAGTTGCGGCCCGCTGCCGCTCTCCGCGTACGCTCGCGTGTCGCTGGAGGAGAGCGACGCGCTGCGCGCTGCCAAGGTCACCACCAAGGCGGCGGTGCACGTGCGCTTCATGCCGCGTTCGGGCGCGCGCGTGGTAGCGGTCGGGGATAAGGCAGGGAACGTTGGACTGTGGAACTACTCGGCGTTCCAGGAGGGGGAGGAGGAGGAGGATGCGGAGCGGCACGGCGTCCGCATGCTGCAGCCGCACTCGTCCTACATCTCGGGCCTCGAGTGGACGCAGGGCGGGGCCAAGCTCGTGAGCTGCTCATACGAGGGCGTTGTGCGCACGCTGGACGCCGAGACTGGCGTGTGCGTAGAGACGTTCGCCGACGAGGAGACCGAGTACTCGGCCATGACATTGGGTGCCGACGGCAGCACGATCTACTGCGCCGACAAGGATGGCTACCTATCGGCCATCGACACGCGCGCCGGTGGCTACATCTTCGGCGGGGAGGAGAGCGCACTGCAGATTGCCTCGGGCAAGGTTAACACCATCGACGTGGAGCGTGGGGAGGGCCATCTGCTTGCGAGCTCCACGTCCGGCAAGGCCAAGGACAACTCCATCTGGGACCTGCGCGCGCTGCCGGGCAAGAGAGGCGCCACGGTCAAGCCGATCTGGACAATCACGCTTGGCAGCGGCTGCCAGAGCGCAGTGGTGCGTGCGCGTATTGGGCGGGCGGCGGGCGGGCGCGAGCGCTGCTTCTTGCGCCTGACGCTCTGGCGGCCCGCGTTGCGCGCAACGAGCTGACGCGCAGTCGCGCGGTGCGCTGGCCGCGCTGGCAGTGGGCACCCGACGGCAGCAAGCGCCTTCTGACCACCTCGTGGGACAACGTCCTGCGAGTGTACGCGCCGACCGGCGCGTCGTCGAAGGCCAAGGCCAGTGGCAAGAAGGAGAGCACCGCGGCCGCCGCTGGCTGGCACGAGAGCGTGCGCGTGCGACACAACTGCAACACCGGGCAGTACCTGGTCCCCTTCCGGGCGCAGTTCTCGCCCGCTGGCGACGGCATCATGTGCGGCGCGCTCCGCAAGAACTTCATGCTGTGGGACGCCGCGAGCGCGGCCTGCGTGGGTTCGTATGACAGCGCGCTGCTCTCGGCGGTCCCCAGCCGCTGCGCGTTCCACCCCTGCATGCCGCACATCGCGGGAGCGACGGGCTCGGGGCGCGTGCACATATTCGCAAGCGACGAGTGACGGGCCTGTCAAGCTCGCCGCCAACCAGTGGGTGAACGCCCCGGCGCTCGGATGGCCGCCAGGTCGCGAGAGACGCGGTGCGGCTGCGTCGACAAAATGTTGTGCTATTCAAAATATGTGTACGATGCTCCCTCTAGCGCCTCAGCCGCCGCTCACACCTGCGGGCGCGTCTGCACCACGAAGATCTCGCCGTCCGCGCGCACGACGCCCTCGATGTCCTGCGGCGAGCCGAGCGCCTCCTCAACAGCGGCGCCGACAGCGGCGATGCGCTCGAGGGTGGTGGCCCTGTAGGCCGAGTCAAGCACGATCGGGTCGGCCGAGTAGTCCACGCGCACCTCGTAGGACTCGTCCATTGTGACGCTGTCGTACAGGCCGGCGCCGGCGTAGCCCTCGAGATCCTCACCGTTCGAGTCCGAGCGGAAGATGAGCGTCTCGGGGCACAGCAGCGCCGCGCTCTTCGAGGGGAAGCCCATCGTGCGCGGTGCGCCCTCGATCGCGCCCTTGCCGGCGCCCTTGCGCGCGGTGAAGGACAGCGCGCGTCCGGGGTAGTTGCCGACGAGCGTCTCGCCGAGACCGAAGACCAGCTCACCGTAGATCTCGTCGCTGTCGCCCGTCACGGGGTTGGACGTGTGCAGCACGAAGGCGTACTGCGGCTGCACCACCTCCTGGATGAGCACGGCCATAGACAGGTTGTTGTGGTCGATCCCAGCCTTGCGGCACGACACGTAGGCGCGCTCATTCCACTTGCTCGCCCACACGCGCGCCGCCGCGGCGAACGCCGCCTCCCAGCGCTCCTCACCCACGGGCATCGGCAGCCCAGCCTGCTGCATGGCCGCCTTGATCGCCGCGGCGGCCTCGGGCGACGGGCGCACGGCCTGCGCAGCCGCGCGCGCCTCCTCGAGCTGCTCATTCGTGAGCGCGGCCCCCGAGCTGGCAAGCGCGGCGAGCTTCTGCGCGGGCGCGGCGTTCACCCGCTCCTTCAGCAGCTCATCGAACACGCCGAAGGGCAGCGCGGCCGAGGAGGGGAGGTTGATCCACGCCGGGAGCTTGCCGCGCAGCGACGCGACATTGTTGCTCTTGGCGCCGACGACACCGGGCCTGTAGTCATCCCAAGCGAACGCCCAGCTGCCGCACCAGCGCACGCGCTCGATGCTAGGACCTCCAGGAGCGGCCCCGGCGGTGGGCGCAGCGGTGTGCTGCTGCACCCCCCCCGCCGGAGCCGCGCTCACAGGGGCGGCCTCGGCGACGAGCAGGTCGTTGGGCCCGTTCGGCTTCAGGGAGGCCGTCTTGCCTTCCATGCCGCGCAGCGAGCTCAGCACGCCGGCGTCGAAGCAGCTGGCAAAGCACACCCCCTCGTTGCGCGCGCGCACCGAGACGTGAGACAGAACGTCGGGCATGTCTGGCGTGAGCACGGCCACTGCGCCCTCGGGGATCTCCTCCTCGCCAGACACGTGGCCGGCCACCACGATGGTCGGTGTGGAGTAGACGTCGTTCATGACGGTCTGCAGCTCGTCCACCACCACGACCAGTCCAGTCGCTTCATAAGGCGCGATGACCTGCCAGGCGCCCAGGTCGGCCGTATCGCGCAGCAGCGGGTCCAGGCGAGCGAGCAGCTGGCTGAGCGGCGCGCCAGGGCTCGCCCGCACAACCTCCTCAGTGAACGACGCCACGGCATGGCCATCGATGTGGAGCTTGTGGCCCATGGACTCCGCGGTCGGCTGCAGCAGGTGGTGGGTGTGCCCGGTGGCGCTGGCGAGTGCCATGGAGGTGCGGTCGGCCGCCGCCTTGACACGCAGCGCCCACTCGTGCGCCTCGCCGCCGCCGTTGACCGCTGCGTCCCAGTCGCGGCAGCAGTACACCAGCTCGTCGTTGTCGGGGAAGCTCATGGCGCAGTTCTCGATCGCGAGGCCGACCAGCCGCACGAGCCCGCGCGCGCCCCACTTGTCCGAGTAGGCCAGCATGCGCTCCGCCGCCGAGCGGAACGTGTTCTCGAGCGCGAGGTCGAGATAGAGCACGTCCTTGAGCGCGCGGCGATCCATGCCCGAGCCCGCCCTCAACAACGGCAGCAGACGGCGGCGGCAGTCGACGGATCGCGCCATGAGCGACTCCACGTCCGAGCCTCCCACACCGCCGACCACGTCCCCGAGCGCGGCTACGAGCTCGTGGTCGTCGGTGACCTCCCTCACGGCGTCCTTGCTGCCGCCCTTGCCCTTCACCTCGTGGAGCGAGTAGCCCAGGCACGACTCCACGGCGCTCTCCAGGTCGGCGCCGGAGTGCACCGCCTTGAGGGAGCGCAGGTAGTTGGCCAGGTCGTCGTACAACTTCTTCGGATTGCCGTGCGCGCCATTGAGGCTGGGCTCGGAGGTGATCTTGCGGTCGTACGACGCGAGGCGCGCCGCGTCGATGCCGTTCTCCTCCAGCGTCCCCCAGTACACGCCCATGTCGAAGCCCGACTCAATGTGGTCCATGAGCGCCTGGCAGATGGCCACGTCGTCCGGGCAGGTGTTGTTGTGCAGCTTCTGGTGCCACTCCTCCATCATGCCGCCCATCTGATCGTTCTGGCGCTGGATGACCAGGATCTCGTCCCTAATGCGCTGGCCAACGTCGCCCTCGCCGCCGCGACCGACACCCGCCATGATGAGGCGCGAGAGCTCGCGCAGCTCCGGGCGGTCGGCGAACACCCCGATGGTGAGGTCCGTCAGGCGGATCTGCGCGGCGCTCAGCTCGCGCGGCTTGACGTTGTAGTCGTTGTTCCACTTGAGCAGCTTCGCCGCCGCGTAGCGCAGCCACACCGTGACGGCAACCGCGGCCGAGGCGTCGCCGCTGTGGAGCGCGCCCTCCAGAAGCTCCGAGGCGATGTTGTAGCGGTGCATGAACGAGCGCTCCGCGTCGCCCTCGCGGCCGACAATTTGCCCGACCATGTGCTCGGCCACGCCGCCCGCGTGTGTGGGCGTGCCGCCCGCGCCCAGCATGTCCTCAACCCGCCCGCCGAACTGGCGCCCGGGCGGCGCCGCCGGAGGGTTGGGATCGCCCTTCGGCTTGCGGTGGATCACGGGAGCGGCCGTTTGCTGTGGCTGGTGGTGCTGCTGCTGGCGGTCGTGGCGCCGCTGCTGTTGCTGGCGCTGCGCGCCCGGCCGCACGTAGGTCACGTTGGGGTCCTTCCGCAGCCAGGAGCTGGGACGGTCCCCGAACGGCCCCTTGTCGAGCCAGTCTTGGAGGTCCTGGAGCGACGCGCCGGCCTCGAGCTCCGCCCACATCTCCGCCGCGGCGGCGTCGAACTCGCGCTGCTGTTCATCCGGCGGCAGGTCGCGCATGCCGCCCTCCTCCCAGCGCACGTAGGCGCGGACCTCGATCATCTTGCGCGGGAGGTCGGGGGTGGTGACCACCTTCTTCTCGGCGGCCGAGTACGCGCTGCCGGCGCGCACCGAGCACGTGAAGGCGCCGTTTGGCGGCCGCGCTTCTGCGGCGGCCGCTGCAGCGCTGGGTGACGTGCCGGAGAGGTGCGGCCCGGCGGAGCGAGCCGCGCGCAGCTCGCTACCGGCACCTGCTGCCGCCTGTGTCTGACGCTTGTCCCACCGCCCCGTCTCCCCTCCTCCTTCGCGGCGCTGCAGCTACGTGGCAGACCTGGTGGCGTTTGGTGCGGTCTACCTGTGCGAGAATGGCGCCACGGGCAAGCTGCGCAAGCTGCGCAAGGACGTGGAGGTGGCGCAGGGCGACGTGATGCGTGTGCACGTGCATCCGCGGCGCTTCCCCGCGGCGCGGCGGGACGACTGGGCGCAGCGCGTGGTGCGTCCAGCGGTGGGGGCGCCACCCGCAGGCATTGTGGTGGTCGACAAGCCGTCGGGTGTGCCGTGCGGCCCGGCAACGTTGGACAACGCGGTGGAGACGGCCGCGATGCAGCTGACGCGCGCGCTGGGCGGAAGCGCGGACGGTGCCTTCGTCGCCGGCAGCGCCGACGACGCCGGCGATGGCTGCGAAGCGTTCGCGACGCTCGAGCCTGTCGGCCGACTGGACGTGTGCACCTCGGGCCTGCTGGTCCTCGCGGCAGACGCCGCGTCAGCACGCGCCGGCAACGACCGCCTCGTGGCCGGCGGCGTCGACAAGCGCTACGCCTGCCGCGTGGTGCTCTCCGAGGGTCACGAGCGCCCGCCGCAGCTTGGCCTGTTGGAGCACTGGGTGCTCACCGGCTGGCAGGGCGGCAAGACGCGCGTGCTGCCGGATGTGCGCAGCGCCGACGACGCCCAGCGCCTTGGCATAGCCGGGGCGAAGCGCTGCGCGCTCGAGGTGCTCTCGGTGTCTCCCGCGCGAGGCGCTCCGCCACGCCGCTTCGACATCGAGCTGCGACTCCTCACCGGCCGCACGCACCAGATCCGCGCGCAGATGGCCGCGGCCGGCGCGCCTCTGCTGGGCGACGCGGTGTACGCCCGTGCGACCGCCGAGGCCATCGCCGCTGCCGAGCGCTCCGGCGGCGACGCAGAGGTGCGCGCCCTGTACCCTAGCGGCCGCGCGCCGGACGCCATCGCGCTGCGCTGCGCCTCGCTCGCCTGGGAGGGCGTACGCTACGAGGCGCCGCCGACGCGCGAGTGGGACGACCTCGAGGGCGCCGCCGACGAGGGCGCCAAGCGAGCGCGAACGGTGCCGCGCTCGTGCTAGCTACGGATGCTGCTGGCGATGTAGAGCAGGAGAGCAACCCGTCGTTAGAGCCGCAGTAGCTACTGTAGCTAGAGAGAAGAGACAGCAGGCAAGCTAGCTAGGGGTAGAATCGCAGTCACCACTTATTTTACAACGGGCGCAGGCGGCCAGTCCCGCGCGTCCTCGAGCCTCACATCACGCGCCTGGCGAAGGTGAGGTAGCCAGTGTGGCCGACGGCCTCGATGGACGGCCGACAGCTCACGATGGTTCGCGACTGCGGGGCCACGTCCGACTTCTGAGAGGCGCAACGCACGACGTCAGCGCGCGCATCGGCGCCTCCGCATGCGCGCACCCGGACGCGCGGCGCGTTGGCTCGCGCGACGAGGGTACGCACCTCCCCTCCCTCAGCGCTGCCACCGGTGGGCTTGTTGTCCACGGATGCATCGGCCATGCGCTTGCGCTTGGCCCCCCTCTCGGCGAGGCCTCCGCCCTTGACGCCCGGCGCGGGCTCGCGATCCATGTCGATGATGACGTCCTCGGCGTGCGTCTCGTAAGCGCGCAGAAGGCACTCGACGGTGGTGAGCTCGCAGAAGCCCTCGCGGCAGAGCGCCTCCGCGGCGCGCTGGACCTGCTCGATGCACGGCGAGAAGGAGCACACGAGGCCACCGGGGCGCAGCGCAGCGGCCGCGTGCGGCACCGCGCGCCAGGGCGACGGCAGGTCGAGGAAGACCCCGTCGGCGCAGCCCTCGGCGTCCTCGCCAAAGCCGTCGGCTTCGACGTCGCGCGTGACGACGGTCACCATGTCCGTGAGGCCATTCTCCTCGAACTCGGCGCGCGCGCGGTCCGCGCGGCCCGGGTTGAACTCGTACGTGCGCACCGCGCCGTGCGGCGCCACGCAGCGCGCGAGCGCGGTCGTGAGCGAGCCCGAGCCAGTGCCGCTCTCCACGACCACGCTCCCCGGCCGCAGCTCGAGCCCCGCGAGCACCACCGAGATGTCTGGATGGTACAAAATCTGCGTGCGGTGCGGCAGCACCCGCGTCCACAGCTCCGAGGTGGCTCGCAGCACGTGCACGAAGCCCTTCCCCTTGTTGTCGAAGATGCGCCCGCCGTATCGCTCGCCGACGAGCGAGCCCAATTCGAACACGCCGTAGCGGTTCTGGAAGCGCGCCCCGGGCTTGACGAGCACGGCCTTCTGCGACGCGTACGACTCGTACAGGACGACCTGCGCGCGCGCGAGGCGCGCCGCCGAGGGCGCGCCGGGCCCGTTGGGAGCGCCGGGCGAGAGGCGAGGCGAGGCGAGGCGAGTGGGGGGCGTCGCACGTCAGCGGGGCGTCCGTCGCCGCGTCGAGGGTGCACCCCTCGGCGGTACGGCGGGAAGGGCGTGCAGACACACTTGCAAACTAGCTATTGCACGCGCCCTTTCGCCCGCACCCCAACGCACCAGGTCCCCCTCGCGGATGACGTCGTCATCCGCGACGGCTGTGTCGGTCGGCAGCACGCCCCCCGCGGCCGCGCCTCCCGCCCGCGCCCCCTCCCCCGTGCCGCCGCCGCCTCCC